>CP139509.1:424613815-425213815 GCA_021014915.2 Artemisia tridentata subsp. tridentata
ACTAACATTTTGCATATTCTTTTTCACAGTATGCCATAGAGTTATAGTTTTTCAGAGTTTGCCAAGTGATGCAGAAGGAGACACAAATTAAGTAGCCGTTCTATCTCCACCATCGACATGTGATCGGCACAAACAAAGAAATAAATAGCCTAACGTGTTATCGTTGCCCTGTTAGTAGATCAATATTTATCAGCTTGGCCATCAAAATCCTTACTACGGTTATCATATAGCTCATGTCATATTGTTTTCCTATTATTTTAGTAGGTATGGATTTCTGCTCTCCATTGTGTTGGTAAGATAAGCTCATAAGCCCAAAAATTAGCTTAAACAAACAGCCCCTAAATTTTAGTAGCGTAAGTGCACCACTTGAAAAACTTCATTTGTAGTAATGTGTATTAGAAAATCCTGGATCTAGCACTCGATGTAAAATAGTGTATGTAATTTAAAGGGTAACACGTAGTTTCTGACACAACCTGGATGAGCAACACTCAGATAGACAGAAGAGAAAAGATAGTGACATTACTAAACAAGAAGATGGATCATCTTAAGGATGAGATGCTTATTTTTGAGACTTTACTGGAAAAAATGAGACATGAGCATGATATGTTGAAACAGGCGAAAGATTTATTGAAACAGAAATATAAAGAAGGTAAATTCTGTTAGACGTACAACTTGTGTAAATATCCAATGTGGTTTATTATTATTTTTATATATTGGGTATTCTTTTCTTTTTTTTTTCCAGCCAACTCGATCACTGTAGTAAATGTAGAAGCACAGGTGCAGACCCCTTTACAATTAGAAATATCACACCCGGTTAGTGAAATGATTTATTTAGGGTTCTACATGAAGAACCTTGATGAGTTTCCCAAAAGCTTTGTTAACCATAGTCACTTGTCAAATGAGATTGTCAATTATGATGATGAAGATTTGGAAACGTGGGAAGTTAAAGCAAAAAGATGGGCAAGGGTACTGTTTCTTCTAATAGAGGATGAACATCAATCAGATACTCTATTGCAGGTACTTTTGATAGCGAACATGTTTTAATATTTTTTTTTTTATTTTGTCGTATATATTGAGATTAATCGATATGTGGTTAGGTATATATTGAGGTTAAATAATAAGACATGACTTTATGCATGTTTATTAATTATTTAGTCAGTTCACACATGTTGTACTTGCTCATGCAGTTTATTCAAACACATGGCAATGAGCTCAACAAGAAAAGTAAAAAGAACCAGTGGTTTGCTTGGAGAAGTCAGTCATGCAGGGACTATGGATACTTCGATTATTATTAGGAAGTTCACTATATCGTTCATCTTCATACTGGTATTGGTATATATTATTATAAACTACTCAATTAGTCACTAATGATTAGAGCTGGCACTTGGTCAATGGTCACAGAATGAATAACTGTTATTAATTCTCATTCATATGGCTCTTATATCCGATGATATTTATAACGTAGTTCTATACAGATTACCACTGTATAATTTGACTATGAGTTATTTTTAACATAGCATGATATTGCAGCCTGCAGTAGAAAATTGTCGTGGTGACTAACATTGCTAAACCGAATTCGTTATGCTTAAATAGTCTTCAAATATATGAGGAGGTGTGTCAATTGTGCTAATTCATAGAAGAATTTTGGATATAAATCATGTAGCCATTTTAAATTTTGAACTGCAATGCACAAGTGGAATTGATCTCAAAAATATTTTGGACCTGGTTTGTTATAAAACTGATCTAAAGCTACCTTTCACGTAATATCTTTCCTGGCAACAAAGATGTGTTGGTCGAGTTCTATGCACCTTGGTCAGTCATATTTGATATACACAGTATTCATGTTTCTCATGGTTTTTGCTTGGATTTATTACCTATTTTATTCCTTTATATGATAACTGAGATAGACCCACACCCTAGCTGGGTGCTGATTATTGACGTTTTTGCAACTTACAATCTTGTCTCCTGTTGCAGGTGTGGGCATTGCAAGAGTCTTGCTCCTGTACGTATTTAAAAATGAAGAAGATGTAGTTATTGCCAATCTTGATGCTAACAACCATAAAGATCTTGCTGAAAAGTAAGTACCGAGATGGTTATGGCTCTTTTTAGAAATAAAATTTATGTTTATAAGCAATAAACAGGAAGTCGTATAGTGACGATGGTTCATGGAGGTTTGGGCATCTTTTTGATGTGTTTATGTCACTTATCTGAAAATTGCCTTATGTAGGTATGGTGTGAGTGGTTATCCTACAATCAAGTTCTTCCCAAAGACTAACAAAGATGGTGAATACTATGAAGGCGGACATGATAAAGACAGTTTTGTGACCTTCATCAACGAGAAGTGTGGTACCAGTCGTGATGCAAAGGGTCAACTCACCTCCGCTGTTAGTATCCTCAACTTCAATTCTTACTCTTTTGGCAAGGTCACATTCATGGATGGACCGCTTGATAATTTGACAATTGGCCCGGTTCTTACAGTAAGTTCTCACTATGTTACTAATAAAGAACATCTTAAACTTTGGGATATTAAGATTTTAACTTTTCCATCTTTGTAGGTGACAACAAAAGCAATGCTAGACCACAAGGATCAATTGCTTAAAATTCCAGGATCAAAGCTACTCTGGGGTGGCTATGTTTAAGGATCATCAAAATTGAGGCTGGAGCTGAATATGTCGTGGAATCAACATGAGTTTTAACCAATAAGGACCAAGGTGCTACATATTAGTAGTACTTTAGAATACGGTTTGTGTTACAGAAAATTCTTCATAACATTTTATTTGTTTGTTTCAGCTTTAGGGAGGTGCAAAGAAGGTTGTTATCTCAGCTCCAAGTGCAGATGCTCCCATGTTTGTTACGGGTGTCAATGAGAAGGAATGCAACTCTGATATCACCATCATCTCGAATATTGGCTGCACAGCTAACTGTCTTGCTCCACTGGTCAAGGTCCCGTTTTCCACCCCCATGTTTTTAATTTATCTAATTTTTATATGTGCTAACAATGGCCTTTGAACTTTTTGTTTGTTATATACTGGTTATTCACGACAAATTTGGAATTGTTGAGGGACTTATAACCACCGTTCACTCCATTACAGGTTTCATATTCTTATGTGGTTTTGTTGGATGAGTATATGGATCATTTATTAATTACTCTTTTTTTATGATTCAGCCACTCAAAAGACTGTTGATGGTCCGTCAATGAAGGATTCGAGAGGAGGAAGAGCTGCTTCTTTGAATATCATTCCCAGCAGTACCGGAACTGCCAAGGTTGTGACTCATTTCTATTTGGTTAAAATTTATTGACTTGTGGAATAAATATTATAAAATTTGTTGATGAGCGGTGTACTAAAGATGGTTGTGCATTTTTGAAGGCTGTTGGAAAAGTTTTGCCTGAACTTAACGGGAATCATGCAGGGATGGCCTTCTGTGTGCCTATTGTTGATGTCTCGGTTTTTTATCTTACTTCCAGGCTCGAGAAGCCTGCCTCTGATGATGATATCAAGGCTGCTATCAAGCAAGGACAAGAAATATCTCTCTTTAACTTGCAAGATTAATCTGAGCAATTGCAGTGCCAATTTGTGGTTACATGAATGATACAAATTTGCTTGGTTCTAATGCACTTGATGTATTCTTGGGCTGTGTTGTGTTGTTTAGGGCTGAGGTAGAGGGTAGCTAGCATGAAGGGAATCCTTGGTTTCACTGAGGATAATGTTGTGTCTACAGACTTTGTGGGTGAGTGTAGGTAAGCCCATTCGGTCTTCAATTCTTCAACGGATCCATGTCAATCTTTAGCGACTGCCACATGACTTCTTTAGAATTTTGAAAATTAGGAAACTCTAACACTCCATCCTTCGCACAGTTGTACTAAACTGATCATACGTTTTTTTTTTTTTTTTTTTTTTTTTTTTTTTTTTTTTGTTATGTACATCTGTCTTTTGTAATTTTTATGCAGGTTCTTTCATCTTCTACGGAACTAATTTCATACCAAACTACACCATTTACTAACTTAAAGATGTTAAAGATTTATCCAAAAGTAGTAGACTCGCCTGAGCAAGCACAAAAGAATGCAAGTATATATGTGGAAGTCAAAAAGTTTATGCTAGATGATTCTCCAAGTGACACTTTTACAATGGTTTCACAAGAGGTATTTGCGTTTTATTCTGATTTGCTACACATCATACTTATTGCATTAAGCTGTATAGGAATAAACCAGATAATGAAACTTATATACTATAGATATGCATATAGTTTCATGACCTGTATATAAGCATCATCCTTTTATAAATATTGTAGGACCTGCTTGAACCACTTTGACCTAACTATATTTGAATGAGCAGAAACGGACTCAGGTATATATCCATTCTTTGATTCAAACATGTTTGATAATGTGGTACTCATCCTTCTATTTTGACAAAAGGCACCTATGTAAAATGGCATTCGTTATTCACCATGTATTGAAATAGTTTTCTCTACAACCTAGATAGGTAAACTGAATAATGAACAATGCTAAAAATGATCATTATATCTATAAAAACCTGGAAAAGACTATTACTCGGAATCAGGTTTGGTATGACTATTATGCTCCCAACTCAATATTGCTTAAGTTGTATGTTTGGCATTCAATTTTAAGAAGACTCTTATGGCGTATAAAGTTAAAGTTTAACTTTAATCATCAAAGGGAGTATGTGAAGCATCCTAATAGTTTTAGTTAAGTTTTGATTGGGCTTTATGATAATGAGCGTATAATAACTTTCACTAAAGGATCATGTACATATATCCATTAAGCAATTCTAGATGATTTTTAACTTTCTGAAGTAGTTTTAAGGTTTATTGGCTTATTAGTTCTAAAACAGGTGTGGTCACATGGCATGAGGGAGACTGATTCAAAAGCCTTTACGCTCTTTTGTTTTGATCAGTTCATAGATCTCTAACATGCATATAACCCAATACGACTTTTATGGGTTGTCTTTACAAAATTTTGCTTTCTGTGTAAATAAGGAAGTTTTAAAAGATGGAGGATCTACACACATTGCAGCACACACATTCACATTTCGTGAATTGGCAATTGGAGCCGAGAACTTTACCAAAGCCAGTCTTCTCACACGGACAACTATATGTCGCTTTGTCAAGAGTCAAGAGTAAGCGCGGATTGAAGGTTCTATGTTTAGATAGGGACGAAAACTATTGCAACTCAACTACAAATGTAGTTTACAAAGAAGTCTTATTTGAATAACCAACATGTTTTTTTTGTATACACAACATATGATTTTCGATAACACAAACTATTTAGTTTTTGTAATTTTTAATCTCATTGTATGAACATGAATGAATTAAAATGTAAAATTAGAAGTCATGGCCATGTCGGGTGAATACATAATAAATAACTATAAAAGAACACTAATATCCGTACATGATCAAATTAAAATGCAAAATTACAAGTCATGCCCGCCCATCGGGCGGGCTTCGAAAACTAGTTATTATATATATATATATATATATATATATATATATTATATATATATATAATATTATATATATATATATATATATATATATATATAACTTGCAGGATCGATATATATAATTTAAAAGTATGATTTTATGTTAATTATTAATTTGATTATTAAAGAAAACGTCATAGTATTACCATAGTATGGAGATGAGAGTGGGCTAAGTTGGGTAAGTGGTGCAAATGTGTTATGGGATATGGCTGATGGAGGAGTTGATGGAGATGGAAGTCTAGGTCTGGGTATAACAGATTTCTTTTCTGAATTCATATCCCCTGTAAAAACTCTCTTGATAAAAATCTGGTAAAGAATTGTTTTCTCCTTTTATAAATTCAATTGTAAAATCAAAATTGCATAGTATAGCTTGCCATCTTGCAAAAACTTGTTTTGAAATCAAAATTTTTACATCTTTTTCTAAAACATGTTTTGCTGATAAACAATCAATTCTTAATAAAAAAGGTTTCATATACAAATCATCTTCAAATTTTTTAATATTTAAAACAATACTTAATATTTCCTTTTTTATAGTAGAATAATTTATTTGAGTATCGTTCCAAGAGCCTGAAAAGTATCTAACTAATTGCTCTTTATCATTATCTTTTAGTTTTTGCTTTAGTATACAACCATAACCAATATCACTTGCATCAGTTTCAATAATAAGATTTGCTTCTGGATGAGGTATATTTAAACATGGTAAATGTTTTACCTTTTCTTTTATATGTTGAACAATCTTAGTATGCTCATCTGTCCATGGTTTAGGATTTTTCTTTAATCTATCATAAAGAGGTTTACATATAATTCCTAAATTTTTGAAAAAGTCATGAATATAGTTTAAGCATCCTAAAAATCTTTGTAATTGTTTTTTATCTTTTATTTCATTAGGGAATTTATTTGAAAATTTTAAACTTCTTTCTATAGGTTTTATAGTACCTTGAATTATATGATGGCCTAAAAATCTTACTTCAGTTTTAAATAAACTTATCTTAGTAGGAGAGACAGCTAATCCATTTTTATATATGATATCATAAAATATATTTAAATGTTTAAAATGTTGATCAATATTTTTTGAAAATATAAGAACATCATCAACATAAACAATAGCAAAATTATTTATAGGATTTATAATATCATTCATTATATTTTGAAATTCAGATGGAGCATTTTTTAAACCAAAAGGCATTACATTTCATTCATAATGTCCAAATGGAACGTTAAATCCTGTTTTATATCTATCTTTTTCATCAATTTGAATTTGCCAAAATCCTGACTTCATATCAAATTTATAAAATATTTTTGAATCATATAGTTTCTTTAATAGATCTCTTTTATTTGGTATAGGATATCTAATCCATTCTAAAACTTTGTTTAATGGCTTATAATTTATAACTAGTCTTGGTGCTCCTCTTTCTATTTCAGCATTATTAATGACATAAAAGGCGGAACAAGACCATGGAGATTTTGAAGATCTTATAAAATTCTTTTCTAATAATTCTTGTATTTCATTTTTACAATGTTGTTCTAATTCTTGGGACATATGTATAGATTTTGATTTAGTAGGAATATTTTTCTCACTAAACTCTTTAATATATGGTAATTCTACTATATGTTGTTTCCTTTTCCAAAAAGCATTTGGTATAGTAGCACAAACATTATTTTTAAATCTTTCTTCAATTTGTTTTATTTTATTTTGTATAATATTACTTTGTGCTTGCTCATTTATTCTTTTATTGCTTATCTCATTGACTAAGTATTTAACATGTTTCTTTTTATTCTCTAAAAGACTTATTTCTCTAGTTATTAATGGAGTTACGAATTCAAAGGTAATTTCTTTGCCTAATATCTTGGTACTAAGACCATTCTGACTTATTCGTGAAATTGGATATAGTTGAGTTATGAAGGGTTGTCCTAATATAAGTTGAGAGCTTAAATTTTTAACAAGTATAAGAGGTGTTTTGAAACAATAATTGTCTTTACAGACATGTACATTAGATATTTTATAATTTATAATCAACTTTGATCTGTTTGCAGCTCCTAATCTTTGAGATGTTTTCTCATAATATTCTGTTGGAACAAGTCCTTCTTGAATACAATTCAAATCTGCTCCAGAATCTAACAAAGCTACTAAGGATAATTTAAATTCTCTATTTCACCAACAAAAATAAGTTTATTTACCTTTGTGTACCATCTTTGAGTACTAATACTTTGTATATGATTTATTGTAGTTTCATTATTATCTTTTGAAATTCCTTCATTTTTTAGATTTTTATCTTTCTTTTCCTTTTTATTTTCTTCTAAGTTTTTCACCTTTTGTTTTAATATTGTTATCTCTGTTTTTACATTTTTCAGTTCTTCTTGTAAATCAGAAATTGTTATTTTCTTTGGCTCTTGATAAAATCTTTGACATATTTCATTAAAATTGTATTCTTGAACATTATTAGTTTCAACAGATTTTTTTATCATTTTTATCTTTTAGTTGTTCATTTAATCTATCTAGATAGACTTGTTTTATATCTTTATCTTCTATTTTGTTCATTAGTTCAATTAATATCTTAAGATTTTCATCATCATTTTCTTTAGTTATAACATTTATTTCATTATAATCGCATGTACAATTTTCTATACATTCACAATCTTCAGAATCACTACTAGTATTAGATGAGTTTTCTACAATATTTAAATCATCTTCTTCATAATCTGAAATATCAGAATCACTAGAGTCGTCATTTATCATAATTTTAATGATTTGGTCTTTAAGTTCATCAGATATACTTAATTCATTAATCTTTTTCTTAGTATAACAATTTTTTGAAGTATGACCTTATTTTCCACATTTATAACATATTATAGTATCTTTAAATCTTTTTTCTTTATTAAATATAGGTTTTTTACTTCTTCTATATTTATTTTTCTTTTCATATTGATTTTCATATTGTTTATATCTTTTATCAGGTTTTCTGTATTTTCTAACTTTATAATCTTTTTTAATTCTTTTAGAATTATTCGTTGGTAGTTTTAGTGGTTCATAACCATATTGTTCACAAAATTTTCCTAACTCTCTTCTATTATTTATGCCTTCTTTCTTCATTTTAGATTTTAATTTTAAATCTGAACAAATAGCTAAGCCTTCTTGATTGACATAATTTATAATCTCTCCATAAGTTAAATCCATCCAGGGTATAACATTATTATAATCTCTATTTAATCTATTTCTTATTCTTTCAGCAAATAATTTTGGCAATCCAGCTACAAATCTTTCTTTCCAATAAGCTTGACTACTATCTGGCCTAGTCATGACCTTAGCTAAAAATACATCTTTATACCATCTAAAATCTTGTAGTTTTCTGCATGTTAAATTTAGTAATATAGTCGAATTTCTCTCTTGATAAGCAGCAGGATTTCCAACAAAATTTTTTAATATAGCAAACAATAATGTATTAACAGAATCATCTTCTCTTGTTTGAATTCGTTGACAATTTTCTTCTTTAACTACAACCTTTTTAGTTTCTTTTATAGCTATTTTTTGGTTTTCAGAGACATAGGAATCCCACCAGCCTTTTAAAATGCTAGTGAATCCGGATGTTAAAAGCCTAAAGATTGAATCGTCAGAATTTTCTTGTAATTTGTAGGCATTTGATGCCATAGTCATTTCATTTAATTTGTTTAATATAAGATATTTAGATAGACCATCAATATTCCATTCATAAATAGATGAACCATCGTATTTTGATTGAACTAAAGTATTTCTTTCTTCATATTGCAAATCAGGCATTGTTGGTCTAGGATAATAGTTTTTTGTTTCAGGTTTTGAGTTATATCTTATTTTATTAATTTCTAAAGTATTAAATTGTTCTTCAATTTCTGATATATCATCTTCATCATCGTTTCTAATAACATTAATTTTTCCATTTATGTGAAGATTTGACAATCTTTCTTCTATTTCTTTTAATATTTTACTCTGTTTTCCCAAATTTATATGTTCATTTGTATCATTAATATTACATGGTATGAATAAAGGATTCTCTTCAATATTTTCGTTATTAGATTTGGAGGTACTAGCTTCATTTTTATGATTATTATTATTATTGTAATTATTTTCTATTCTATCTAGTTGTTGTCCTATAGTAAACAACATTTCATTAGTATAGTTATTTTGATTTATTATATTTGACAGAGTTTTTCCACTATCTTTACTTCTATTTGCTAGAGGCATTGCTACATATTGTTTATTTTCTTTCTCAATTAATATATCATTATATGGTGGTCTTATACCGATTTCTTCCTCATTTGTTTTTAAATTCTTATACACCTTATTTATCTCAGTAGTAATATCAATTTCTTCTTTAAAAGGAAATTCCATATTATTTTTTATACAATATATTTGAAACCATGAAAAAAATAAAATATTTTCTTCATTTTTTAACATATATGATTGCCATTCGACTTCATGAAGCCATCTTTCTCTTTGATTAAATGTTAAATAATACCATACCAACTTTTCATTATTATATTCATTTAACATTTCATCTTTTAAATATTTTATATTCATTTTAAATTTAATATTCATCATTTCACTGGTCATTTCCATAATTAGCACAATAATTTTGACTTTTCTAAAAAAACAACTCTTTTAACTTTTGTTAGCTTTTCTCTTAATTTTATATTGCTTTTAGTGTATGTTTTTATTAAATTTATATGTTCCTGATAATCAATATAATAACCTTCTAATAGATCTTGTTTTAGAGAATTTATATTACTATTATTTCTTAAGATAGACTCTTGATAATGTTTTATTTCTTTTTTAAGATTATATTGATATAGACTCATTAACAAATGACTAACTCTTCTCTTACTTGTTTGATCATACTTTTATTTGCTATTAAGTCTCCTTTTAACACTCTAATAGCCCAATTTATATCATAATTTCTTAATGTTCCACAAAGAACATACATTTGTCCATCCTTTTTCCATTTTTCAACGAATCTTAATTCATTTCTTATTGCCTTTTCTTTTCTGTATAACCTTTCTAGATGATGAATTTTTTATCTATTTTTATGATTTCTGATTTGAACTTTCGTATCACTCATGTCTGCTCTTCTCTATAATATTCAACTTCTGACTTAGTAGGATTATAAGTATCATCGCTTTTATTATCTTCTTCATATAAAGGTTGAGGAATAGACTTATTAAAATCAACTCCTTTAAATTTCATTGATTGACATCTCCTAAGATTATATAATTTTTCATCTAAACTAGATGAACTAGACGCTTCATAAGTAGAATGTCTTCCTGACTCAATATTATCTTTTCCAAAAATCATTTCTATATTTCCATCATTATGTTCAATAATATTGGATACTTATCTGTTTAATTTTAAAGGTTTAGGTTGAGATATTTCTTCTAATTTCCAAGATTGATTTCTAGTAATTTCATCCCATTTTAATCTTTTAGGTATACTTACATTAGAATGCTCAAAATTAGCTTCAAATATAACAGTTTCATCTTTAGAAGAACTGATTTTAGCTTTAGGTGCTAAAGTGGTAGTCATAGTTTTATAATATATTCTATATATTAATACTAATGGATCTGATCCTTCTTTTATTTCTAAATTTTTAGTTTTTCTATTTAATGTTAAAACATCTAATATATTTTTATCAAACAATGATACTGAATAATTAGGATAACAATTAAAATATATAGGACCATTACATATATTTGATTCAGTTAAAGCTAATAATGATTGTTTAAAATTTTCTAATCTAGCATCTCTTAATATAATACAAGTAGGGACATCAATTCCTAATCGAGTTAAAGGTTTTATTGCTATTTGAATTAATCCTATATGTAAAAATTTATAAATTTTTCTATGTTCTCTAATAGCTCTTTCAGAGAATAATCTTATACTTTGTTGATTCTGAATTATAGGTAAAGTTTTCTCAGTAGTTTTAATAGAATACCCATGCATAAAATCAAAAGATCCAATTTTATATATAGTGCTAACATCTTGTTTAAGAATACTCCAATTTTGTAAACTATTTTCTATATTAGAAATTGATACTTCTATAGAATTACTATGATCCCGTTCATCTTCAGCATCAGAAGAAGAACCATCTTTTCGATTCAATAATAGTCTTGATATCTTATTCATAATGAATAAAGTTTGTTTTCTACGTTGTTAATTTTCAGAAACACAAATGTACAATTAACATGTTATATGTACTCCGGGAACACCCCCATATCGTGGTGGTACGGCCGTCTTACTATTTTGATTATCGTTGCGGCTAATTCCAACCCACTAATCGACAGGGCTTACCAACGCAGTCATATAATCATATAATACGCAAATGGTTTCTTTAAATTAACAATATATATAAACAAGCGAAATTCATTATTTTAGATATTAATACTATTATCTTCGCGAAAACATGAGCTCCTTGGCTCTGATACCATAACTTGCAGGATCGATATATATATAATTTAAAAGTATGATTTTATGTTAATTATTAATTTGATTGTTAAAGAAAACGTCATAGTATATACAAAAGTAAATAGTATAATAAAAGGAAACTAAATATAATAAACTAATAAAGGTTTATTTTAATTAATAAACACCAATGTTGCATTTAACAATATAAACTTAATTCAATTAATTTAATTATTGTTGAATAGAAGATGATTGAATATATGAAACAAAGTAAAGTGATATAAAAAAACATGACTAATAGAGGATACCTTTATTGATATAATCTGAACTATTACAGGAATCGGATGGAGATATGATAATCTGAAAATCTAAGGATTTTGAACATCTGGAAGTGGAAATTACAAGAGTTTTTTTCATAAGAGGAAAAGAAGAGATAATTTCAACTCTAAACGAGCCATCAATTTATAACAAAATTTTGCCGGTAACCGGTATCTTGGTAACAGGCATTTGTCAGTATTCGTCAATAATAAAGATGAGTTGTCTTCAATTATAGATATCGTTTCATGAGCTGTCCAACTCTTTTGTATTCTTCTGATCATCCACTAGCTTTTGCTTTCCATTTCATTGTCTTCTTATAATCATTTCTTCAACAATCGTTGCATTGATAATTTCTTGTCGGCCATAAACGAAAATAATAGCAATCATATCTCGACTTTTACAAAGCATGGATATAAACAATAATTTATATTACTACATTGATTTATTTTATTATTTTATGGATATAGTCTTTTATTTTAAGAATTCGTCATCCTCATAAGGATCTTGAGAGTCTTGTATAACTTCTTCACTTGAGCATGGAGATCTTTTGATTTCATTTATAATCCTTTGAATTTCTTCTTCTGATGAACATGCTTGAATTCTCTTTATAGTATCTTTATCAGTCACAGAAGCCTTCGATGTAGAATGACTAGGGATCTTTCTTATAAGATTATTGTGATATGCAGTAACTGCTGTAATATTGGCTTGATCTTCACTAGTTTTTTGCCACCATTTGCAATAGTATTCACAAACATAAAAGGGTGGAGAGTTTCCATTTGCATCTTGTTTTTTGAAATTAAAAGACATGATCCAAGGGATCCTGAATATAATTGAAAATTGTAAAGTATACTCGAAGGGAGGTACACTTTCTTGTGAAAACATTTGTTTATATTTATTGTATCCTTCAAGGATTTTTGGAGGAAAAACATCAGGAATGCATCCCATGTATTTAAACCAATTTACAAACCATCTTGGATATGACTTTGGACCATTTGAAAATTCTTCAGTGAATCGAAAAAACCAAGTATGACTATAATTTTTTTAGTAAAAATGCTTTATTCCAAGCTTCAATATAATCATAATAATTATAGACAGGATAATCAGGATAGTTTGAAAGACTTTTATGGATATATGGTTTTCCCCAATCTTCAATGGATAAAATTCTTTTTATTCTGACCTTGCTGAAATCAATCTGATCAGGATCCTTTGGATTACGAGTATGTAGTATATCAACAGATTTAGTTTCCATAAAAATTAATTCATAGTACTGACGATTTTGAAAATCATTATTATAAAAATAAGCATTTTCTGGAAATAAAAATTCATTGAGAGTTTTAAAATCTTGATTTAATAATTTTTCTTCAAAGGGTTCAAGAATTTATATACATATATATATATATATATATATATATATATATATATATATATATATATATATATACACACACACACTAGTTTCATGGCCCGCCCGATGGGCGGGCATGACTTATAAGCCCTCCCGGGCATATAAGCCCGCCTTAGGCGGGCATGTTGTAACACCTCCAAAATCAGATCGCAGCGGAAATAACATCTGGGGTGCTACTTAATTGGATCACAACACAAGTAGTAGAGAACGAATTTATCAAATCTGTTTTAAAAGCTTCATTAATAAAAACATAAGTTTTACATAATTGAAATGCGGAAAACAAGGCCCATTATTGTTATTAGTTGTCCCATAGTACAAAAACCCTGGTCATGAGTGTTATGTGTGCACTCCAAAAGTGTGCATATGCCCCTGCCACGCACTGCCTTGCATCATCATATAGTAAACAGCTAAACACCTTAGAAAAAGATGCTAAAAGTGTCAACACAAAGGTTGGTGAGTTCATAGGTTTACATAAAATAGTAAAGTTGGATCATAAGTTAAGAGTTAACATTGTACGCAATGTTATACGAAAGGGCTATTATGCTACGCTAAGTTTCATGTTACCGAAGCTACGACAGTTGCATGAAAAGTGCTCATGTTATAATAAAACCCGGCAAGTGTTCTATCTCTAGTCACTTGTAATTCGACATGGTATACATCCGTTTGTCCAATCGGGACTGTTGAATCGCAACACGGATGGAGGTGTCACCCTCAATAGATCTATTTATATCATTTGTGCTTTCCAGCAGGAAATTAACGGTACATTTTCATGGGCATAAATACAGTACTTAGGCCAGCAGGTAATAGTTTTACAAACAAAAGCATTGTTTCAATGATCCATAAAAGTAAGCAATGTTTCTCACCCCAAGTAGTTTTAAAACAAGTATTAAAAGTAATAGTGGGGCTATGACTCACCTTGAGTATAACTGGCAAGGTGAAATGTAAAATCAAGTAAGTTATGGGAACGGCTCCAACACACGACCTGAATAATAGTGAAGTTTGAGTTTTTGACAGTTTTGGCTCAATACGAATAATGAGTGTGAAAATGAGTAACGGACAACGGTTTGGTTTGTGATGTGTGAGTCTGATATGCTTAAAATGCTTAAAGTTAAAAAATAATATTATATATAATATTATCTTGTTTTTATGTTTTTGATTCCATAATTATCGTTTCCTCGAAAGTCGTTAAATAATATGTTAAGCATATCGTTAAAAGTTCGTTAAATTTTTTTAAACGTAACGAAGTTAAATTATATTAAAACAATTGACGAGAATGAATAAGTTTAAACAAAAATGCATAAAACATGAAATGGAAATAAATGTAAATAATTGTTACTTTTTAGTCCTTGGTCTTTTACAGAATTTACACTTTCTACCCTAACGGTGTAGGTTTTGCACCGTTAGTCCTCCATTAGTAATATATTACATATTAAGTCCCCAAAGGTTCAAATATTACATTTTTAACCTTGAGTTTACTATTTTAGCAATTTCTACCCTTGGTTTACTGAAATGACATTTTTGGATATGATCTTACAAACTTGGCAGTTTTAGTCCCTAAAGTTGAAACATTTGCAAGTTTAGTCCAAAAATCACAAAAAGGTTAGGAAAAGTTTTCCGAAAGTTTTATTAAGTTTATAAAGCTTATTAAAGTCTTATTAAACAACTTATTTTCGAAAAGGACTTATTTTCCAGTTATTGGGCTTTTAACGAGACCATACAAGGCCCAATAACAATATTTGATTCGTTGGGTTGAAGAGAGTTTACGGCTTATAATAAGGTCTTAAAATCATGTTTCAAACTGCTTATATACTACTTATTCGATAAAGCTTATTAGGCTTATAATTCGGTTAAAGTCCACTCAGAAATATATTTATGAGATTTGAAAACGGTTCAAGTAGCGATCACTTTATGACTTTTAAAGGGCTTATAAGAGCTTATCAAGGGAAACTCAAAACATCAAATTATTAGATGAGCTTATGAAGAATCAGTATGAACAATAAAAGCAATATGTTGTGTGTCCATATTCAATTATATTTAGGTGTTTTACAGGTCGATCGGGGCATGATACGAAATAATAAAATGACATTTATATAGGAATATAAATATGCGATATGATGCTTGGTAGAAATGAAGCTCTAAATGAATATGTAAACGTCAAATAAAAGTTGTATTCATTAAATCTAGCCATCCATGATTAGGAGGTCATAATGTGTACGTAAAATAAATAAAGAAAACGTATAAATGAAATAAAAAGTGGTATACGATCGAATGGAAAAGTAAGCAATGCATGAATGATAAATTTTATAAAAATGAATTGAGAAGAGTTTAAGGAAGCTTACAACACCACAATGGTGGGATGTTAGGCGTTAAAAGGATCAAGAACACGGATAGAAAATCCTTAGCTCGCTAGAATAATAAACCAAGGCTTGAGAACATGGTTTTCGACTTGGAATAGGCTTCAAAATGGTTCGAAGATGTTTCCTTTGCCTTGGAGGTTTCGGTAAGGAGTGTAGGAAGTTTTAGAGAGAGTGTTTGAGTGAGGTTTCAAGTGAGAATGCAAGTGTGTATGTATGGTTCGATATATATGCATGTGTATGTATTTTTATTGTATTAAAATGTAACAACTTGTAGAGATAAGATTCTTGGCAAGGATTTGAAGGAGTTAAGGGGAATATAATCAAGTATATAGGCATTTAGGAGAGGACTTAGTAGCTTGGTTCGGTTATGATCAAATGGTGCATAGTTATATGTATCAAGTGGCATATTAAAGGGTCCAATTTGATTTCTAACGTGTACAACATGTTAGAACGATGGGAAATCATGTCATTAACTCACCTTCGACTAAAAACAATGAAGTGCATAGGTGAAATTTGATTTGGTCGGGTTTGGGTTAAAATGGAACAATTTTTAAATGACTTGAACCTGTGGTGAATTTGACTTACTTTAGGTTTCGTTTCCTGATCAAATGATCGAAATATAAGATGAGGTTGGTCAATATTGATTCCTTGATGTGTAAAGAATCGAACCAAATAAAAAGTTTCATGGGTTATGTGTCGAATTTTCAAGAAAACGAGGCAAAGCTTTGTATGTTTGGTCGAATGAGAAATAAAGGAAAACAATAATTGGGTTGGGCTTATGAATAGTACCAGGCCAAAGTTGGGCCAAGAGTGGTAAATAGGGTCCGTTTGGTTATTTATTTAGTTTAAGGGATTTTTGTGGTCCGCGTGTAAGCTCGTTCCAATTTATTATGTCACGTATTTACGTTTTTGAGTTATTGTAGAGTAATAACAAGTCATTATGAGATAACCTCTCATTTTTAAAAGTCAGAAAATAAATAACACGCATTTTCTGATAAATTATTATTATTATTAAATTGGGAAAATCACCAGTTGTCACACATGTCTTATAATTATTGTTGGCATATTTTACTATAGCAAAAGAAGGGTAGTAGAAAATGGTTGAAAAGTGTACATGGTGAAAGAAAGGGTTGTACCCATGTTGCAACCTGTAATTTACATTAACCAATTATTGTGCTCTATTAATAACACAATCTGACCTTAGTTTTATCCAGCTTTTTCTTTATTACTTCTGTTAAGCATAACCATTGACAATACATACTTTTAAATATAACTCCTCAATGTTACTCATATTATTGTACAGTATAACATAAATACCATGCTTAATAAAATAAACTAAATGTATGATAAACATGATTAAAAGGACCTATTTCGAGTATGCCTTAAAATAGCTCGTACATAATCCTCAATAAAATTTCCTTTTGATAGCTTTTTTGGAAGCTCGGTCTGCTGATCCATTTGACCAACTTCTTGAATTATGCCATGAATCTAGAGAAGTTAGAGTCACCTATACCAAATCAAGGAAGCTAAAAAGTTTAAAATAAATAAACAAAATTTCATGGAATTTAATCAAATAGACTTCAAGTGCATATAAATGTAAACCTAATGGAAACCTAAGAAAGGGTTAAACATCAGACATGGATCCAACTTAGAATTTTTGATAAAGGTGCATGAAACAAGTGGGTGAAATTGTGATGCATAAAGTATCTGGTTATATGTTACTTTGAAGGTGAAAGTCTAAAAATAATACATGTATTTGTTTAGTAAATCAAAAATACGTCTTCTGTTAAAATAATAACCATTTAATTAAGTTATTAATTTTGCTCGCAACAAACCAATGAACAATATTAACATTGACTCGTATATAAGTTCTTAGATACTTACAGCTGCTTGAAAACTGGAGTGTCTACATGGCTGAGTTCAAGGCAAAGGAATCTTCCTCCGTTTTTTAGTACCTTGATAAAAAAAATGTATTATTAACAGAGAAAATTCAAAGGGAACTATCATATGATTCCTACACCTTCTTTTCTTTTCTTCAACAATGATGTAATCAAACAAAATTTACTCATTCCGTGTTGACAGGAACATATTCTAATTTGCAAGTCAAGTACTTGTATGCTTCAGAAAGAGCTTTTTCTATGTGTGTAACGTTCCTAATACCAAAAGCGATAGAGTAACCATCCATTGACCCATCCTCAAAATGAACTTCTCTGCATCTCCCTCAACCCATATGAGGGACCCCAGATCGCCAAGGCCTACATTATGTTAGAAGCAACTGGTAATCCATGATGGAACATGGCTAAAAACTTGCATCATTACTCTAATATGGATGATGAATTTCTGTCATGCAAGTTAATAAAACTCACCTCTTTGTTCGGCTCGCTTTCTACTAACATCCAACATATTTGGATTAATATCACAAACGTAACTCTGAGTTTCTGCTTGCAAATCATCTTCAAAGGTGTCTTGTATGGCTCTGCGGTTAACATTATTGATAGTTTCTAGGATCCTGAAAGCGACATCATCTGTGAAAATTACAGCAACATCAAATTCTATGATCAGTTAGAGATCAATTACATATGAAAAAGGTTAACCGAGACAAACTAACATGTCCCACCAGCAACATCAAGATGCTTCATCCCTAGAAACAGCCTCAATTTTCCAACCAATTTGAAGAGAAAAAAAACTGAGCATATCACAAACATAAATTTGAGTTTTTGCTTGCAAATCATCTTCAAAGGTAATTTTCAACTAATCTGACAACTAATGGGATATGAACGGCTAATTTGTATGTGTGGGTCAAAACGGATTGGGCTGACCTGCAATTTATGTCTGCTCATTTTTTCTGCGAGAGTGAAAAAGGATTTAGAAAACGAAAGATATATAAATTCAGAATTAAGGACAGTACAAACAGACATGATACAAAGTACCAATTTCTCCTAAGAATGATGCTATGTACAACTGCATTCGATAAACAACTTAACAAATCATATGTTCATAGCTAGGTTTTGAAAATGATGCATACTTACCAGAATGCAAGTTATAGCTACCGCAAGTACTGCTGCCAGTCCTATTTCATAAGTCTGGTGACGGAAATAATTGTTAGACAGCTGTAAAATGTTTGAAGTGCTAGAAGTTGATAATTACTTTTCTCCCAAAGTAAAATATAGATATTAGTAATTAGAATTCCTTTTACCAATTTTCATGTTCGTTTTGGGATCGTATACATATCTTTACTTCACTTTGTAACGTAAAAAAGAAAATAACCTGATAAAGAGAAACATACATGTTTGTGCCACTGCCAGGATTGAAGCAGTGGTGCAGGGTCAGGCTCGTCATTTGACACATCAAAATTCGTCTATCGCCTTTGCATCTTCGGCACACTCAGTTCATTTTTCTCGTTTATAAGCCAAGCATAAGCCACAACCTCTCTTATCGAAGCTTTTCGATTTGATCTGAATTTAATTCAGTAACATCATCAAGGAGCTCATTTGATACGAAAATGAGCATATCCTTCATAATTTGCAAATGGCTTGCAGCTTCTAGGCAAATTCCTAGCTGAAACAATTTCAGAAGTTAGATCCAGAACTATCCATAAAATAAGGTGAGATTTTTTTAGTTAAAATTTTGGATTGCATGCCTTAAAACCATGACTACATTCCACACATAGTTCCGGAGGCAAACTTGTGTCCTCTCATGCTGCAACACTTTTACTTTCGGCTGGGGTGTAGGGTGCAAACTTAGGGATTGATGGCCGTGGTGTGAAATTTGGTTGGAAGCGTTCATTAATTACTGGATCTACATCAAAATTATGCAATTGAAAATCGATTATAATGAGAAAGGATATTATTACAACTGGCAAGCATAACTTGTAAATTGCAAATAGAAACTAATGGTTTAACGTTTCTTAAAATCTTTGCGGCATTAGTATATTTTAGTGTTATCTGAACATAATAGATCAACAACTTGGAATATTAATTACTGAAAGTGCTTTAACAATTGTTCAAAAGAGCATTAGAACAGCATGTTACATGACAAATATCCTCATCGTCAACATCAATAACCTGAACGCTGTGTAAATGGCTCCCATTTTTGGCGGAATTCTTGTGAATGCCACTTATGTCCCTTCCAGAAACACTTTAAGTATTTGACCCATAGTTCCCACTCTCCATTGATTCAGCCCTTACAGCTTCAGAGAATGAAACAAATGTCAGGAAATAGTCTACATTATATAATTCATTTTTTCATCTTTTTCCTAGTAAATAAGCTTACTTTTTATGATAGAAATTATGTCATTTACTTTTTTATCGACTTAGGTGGCTTCATCTTTGAACTCCTCATGCTGTTACATATTACATAATGGTTCTTCTGTCTTCACATGAATTGGAAACCTCGCAGCTCATGAGGACTAAAAACCTGTCAAGAGGCAATTGGATGTAAAAAGGTTCGATAGTCTTGCCAATAATATCTTCATCACTTTTTCCCCTCTTCAGACATCCTTTATAGTCTGTATATCTAATATTTCTCCTTGGGATGATCTTATGATCTAACTGCATAGATTTGGCTCCTTTTCCAGCAAAGTCATCAGTCTATCTGTATGTATCACATTCAGACATAAAGAAAATTACCCATATCGAATAATACACACATGCACATAAAAAATCTGCTATGTCTAATATTAATATTCAAGAGCAGCACCCTTGATTTTTTGAAAATGTCTAATGGGCGTGGTGCCATTTTTAAATGTCTAATATCTTACCATGAACAGATTGTGTTCAAGAGCAGCACCCTTCAGAGTGTGGTGGCTTCAGTGTCTGCACAAAATTCGCTTTAGTTTGGGCAAACGAACCTGCAACTGATGTTTGTACAACGCCATTGTCTGAGGCCGGTTGGTTATTCACGACACTGGCATGCATATCTACACCTGTCACATAAGATGCATTCCACATGCAACTTTATAACACTGGAAAAGATGCTTCGTTAGTGTAGTTGTTATTAGGTTGTGGTGAGATATGATAACATAGGCATTTATTAACTGTGCATATTGTACATATGTTAAGATTAATGTGTTTATACATCATATGGCATATAATATTAATGTTCAAGTCATATGGTTCGTCAACACAAGGAATTATTTGAACCTATCTGTTAGGAATTATTAAAATAATATTTAGTTCATTACTGCTGGTTGTAGTATGGTTCCTGCTGGCAGGTATGTAGTTCCTGCTGGTAGTTATTGTTCGTTTCTGCTGTTAGTATTGTTTCTGCGGGTAATAGTAATAGTCAATCCGTATTATTAGATGGTATGGATATGCATGAGATATATTAGGAATAGATATTGCATATCTTTTACACGTTTTTTAGTGAATGCCGAATTAGGGTTTCTAGTAGTATAAAAGAAACAAGTCGGCTATGAACATTGTAAACTTTTGATAACAACTTTATTAGTGAATAAAAGATCCATAGAGGATCAAAGTTTTATTAGTTATATTCTTCTTCAACTCTTGTGTTTAGTTTCCGCATAAACATAAGTTTAAGTTTTAGAGATTCTCGTATAGAGTGTTTGTGATTACATAAGCATTCTACCGGCTCAAAGATCTATCAAGGAGGTCTATCCAACAAGTGGTATCAATGAACCTCCCACAAGATTCCCAAGTCCATCTGATCTTGGAAATTCCCTCTCTTCAGGATCTAAGCTGGAAGATCCTCATCATCTATCAAGAACAGGCATCTTCACTTCCTCCTCATATGATGATGACTTCAATCCCTCTATCACCAATCAAGCGTCAACCATTGATGTCAATCCCAATGCTACTAAGAGGATAAACACGGTTCATCCTCAGTCTTTGATTCTTGGAGATCCCAATTCAACGGTTCAGGCAAGAAGCAAGTTGAAACAACCAATGTTTGGAGAAACTGCTTTTGTCAGTTATATTCAAGATCAGCTAAGGAAAAATCACACAGACTATCTCCATTGCTTCTATGCTTGTTTTCTGTCTCAAATTGAACCAAGCAGTGTAGCACAAGCTCTTGAAGATTCTGATTGGGTTGAGGCTATGCAAGAGGAAATGCAACAGTTTATGAATCAGAAAGTCTGGAAGTTAGTACATTTGCCTGAAGGAAAGTATGCAATTGGTACAAAATGGATTCTCAAGAACAAAAGGGATGCTCGAGGTATTGTGGTTCGAAATAAAGCTAGATTGGTAGCTCAAGGTCATAGGCAGGAAGAAGGTATTGACTATGATGAGGTGTTTGCTCCTGTGGCAAGAATTGAAGCTATTAGATTATTTTTAGCTTTTGCCTCATACATAGGATTCATTGTCTATCAGATGGATGTGAAGAGTGCATTTCTCTATGGTGGGACTGAAGAGGAGGTGTATGTAACTCAGCCCAAGGGTTTTGTAGACCCACAGAATCCTGATTTGGTTTACAAGGTGGTGAAAGCACTCTATGGACTTCATCAAGCACCCAGGGCATGGTATGCTCGATTGTCTACTTTTTTGCTGAAGCATGGTTACAGAAGAGGAGCAATTGACAAGACACTCTTCATCAAGAAAAATTCAAAAGATATCATCCTTGTTCAGGTTTATGTGGATGACATCATTTTTGGTTCCACAAAGGAAGCTTGGTGTAGGGAGTTTGAGGTGCTAATGAAGGGAGAATTTGAGATGAGTGCTATGGGAGAGCTTACCTTTTTATTGGGCTTTCAAGTCAAACAAAAGCCTGATGGGATCTTTATCTGTCAAGAAAAGTTTATGCAAGACATACTTAAGAAGTTTGATTTGGAAAGTGTGAGGACTGCAACGACACCATATGAAGCTCCAAAGCCTAAATCCAACAATGAACCTGATGATGCTGTTAATGTTCACCTCTATAGATCTATGATAGGTTCACTGATGTATTTGACAGCTTCTAGGCCTGATATCATGTTTGCAGTCAATGGTTGTTCCAGACATCAAGTTACACCATTAACTTCACACTTGAATGCAGTCAAGAAAATCTTCAAATATCTAAAAGGACAACCTAAGTTGGGTCTTTGGTACCCAAGAGATTCTCTTTTTGTGTTGGAAGCTTACAGTGACAGTGATTATGCTGGTGCTAACTTTGATAGGAAGTCTACTACTTGGGGGGGGGTGTCAGTTTCTGGGTAGGAGGTTGATATCTTGGCAATGCAAAAAGCAGACTATTGTGGCTACATCTTCGACTGAGGCAGAGTATGTTGCTGCTGCTAGTTGCTGTGGTCAGGTACTTTGGATTCAAAATCAGTTGTTAGACTATGGGTTTAACTTTATGAATACTAAAATCTTTATTGATAACCAAAGCACCATTTGCATTGTTAAAAACCCAGTTTTTCACCAAAGAACAAAGCACATAGAAATTAGGAACCATTTTATCCGAGATGCTAATGAGAAACATCTTATCCAAGTGCTTAAAATACACACTGATGATAATATGGCTGATTTGTTAACTAAAGCTTTTGATGGCCCAAGATTTAACTATTTGGTGGTTTATATTGGGATGCTCAATCCGTAAGTGCTGAGATTGAGGGGAGGTATAAGCCTAAGGGGAGCTATTGTGTAGCATTACTCTTGTATTATGGTCATTGCTCATCGTTTTTCAGTTTTCACTTCTTTATTTTTAGACACTTAATATACTATTTATTTTTTTATTATAGTTAAAAAAAAAAAACATATGTAAATATATGTCTTACCAAACTAAACCCTTGTAATTGATTTTGAGTTAAACTCGGTTGCAATTTGTACAAGTGTTGGTTTCTTACCACACAACAAATGGTAATCCACTCACCATGTCTTACAGACAAGAAAGAGTTGACTCACCATGAGGGTACGGCTCTGGTGTGACCATCAAATCCGTTGACAGCTGTAATAGTTTGCTCAAAACTATAGGGTTTTCAACTCACCCATGTTTCATTACTGAGAGTTGAAATGGTTCTCAATTCGCCATGGATGTTACCCTTTGGGGTTCCAAAGAATTGGCTAGCCCACAAGTGTATGGCTTGTGGTAAAGGCAGTGGAAAGCCATATTTGGTACTCAATTCACCAAGGTGTTCTCTGCAACCTAAGAATTGACTAGTCCTGAGCAAACGGCTACAGGTAAAGACAAAGCAAATCCGTTGATAGTTGATGGTTTCCTAAAAATCATATGGTTATCAATGTATCATGGTCTTACACACCAAAACATTGGCTACTCCAGTAGTTAATGGCTATTGGTAAAGAGACATCAAATCCATTAATTTTCAATGATTCACCTCTCACAGGAGTTCACACACCTGGAAGTGATGAGAATAGTATGAAACTTAAAAGTTTTGATGTACAATAAGTCATAGTTGCAGTAAAGATAAAGTGGATTGCATATCAGATGGTGACAAGATTATGATGTTGTGATTTCCTGTTGCTGCTGTTACTTAGAAGTTGCTGCTGGAAAATTGTTCTTAATGGTGATTTGTTGTTGTTGCTGGTTCTATTCAGTTGCAGCTGGTTGCTTGTTGTTACTGCTGAATATCAAGTTCAATCCTCATGCTCTGGAAGTCAAAGATCTATCAAGAAACTTGAAGTTAACCATGTCAAATTCAATTTTAGGGGAGGATTGTTACGAATTATTAAAATAATATTTAGTTCATTACTACTGGTTGTAGTATGGTTCCTGCTGGCAGGTATGTAGTTCCTGCTGGTAGTTATTGTTCGTTTCTGCTGTTAGTATTGTTTCTGCGGGTAATAGTAATAGTCAATCCGTATTATTAGATGGTATGGATATGCATGAGATATATTAGGAATAGATATTGCATATCTTTTACACGTTTTTTAGTGAATGCCGAATTAGGGTTTCTGGTAGTATAAAAGAAACAAGTCGGCTATGAACATTGTACACTTTTGATAACAACTTTATTAGTGAATAAAAGATCCATAGAGGATCTAAGTTTTATTAGTTATATTCTTCTTCAACTCTTGTGTTTAGTTTTCGCATAAACATAAGTTTAAGTTTTAGAGATTCTCGTATAGAGTGTTTGTGATTACATAAGCATTCTACCGGCTCAAAGATTTATCAAGGAGGTCGATCCAACACTATCTCGTCAATGACCCTAACGATCATCTTAAACTTGAATGTAGAAAAGATATCAGTACATGAGTATATCCTAAATAAATAATTTTTGATTTTTTGTTAATGCATTAGTTTAATGCACATCGTCAATTACCTTGTCACAACCTGGTAAATGATTCCATGTTCATCACACGTATAGGCATGCATCTTGTTCTTGGTTGCACAGGATGAAGAAGCACAATTTTTGTTAGGCTTGACACTCTTGTTGCGACGTTTTCAGGCATCATAGCACCAAACGTGCTCTTTGCTTATATGATGTATCTTTGCGTAGAAAACAAAAAGAGTATCATGTGTTCAGTTTATCATATAAAAGTGCTATAAGTTTAGGGTTCACATGCATACTTTAATAACTAAGTTCAATGTAAAAATAAGACAATTTCATAAGCTTACAGGCTCAATATCTTTGATCTCACCGACCATGCATTTCAGAGTGTCCTTAAAAAAGGACTCGGCTGTGATCTTGACCTTTTTGGGTGAAAAGAACTAATTTTATATTCACTCCCATCTTCCAGAAGCAAAGATCATTGACGACCTGTAACAATAGGAATTTAGTCAGTCGAAAGTAAATGCATACCACATGTAAATAAAGAATTTAGTCTCTTCTGGTATTGCACCAATGCTGCTTACATCCGGTTGAACCGCACATTCAAGATTCAAGTTGCCAATTGATTTGACAGATGAATCTATATGCAATGTAAAAAAATACCCATATGGCATCCTTGTTATGCCAAATAGATCTCATTTTATAGGATGAGGCTCCAATGAATGATCGTCGGTGCTTTGAAACACTGGATAGGACTCTTATAGATGTTCTTGATGATGCTGAATCTTTTTTCGGAGGGAAGACATTTATGTTAGGAGGCGACTTCAGGCAGACTCTTCGAGTAAAAAAAGGCATCTAATGTAGAGATTGTAGCTGCATCCATTGCCGAGTCACATTTGTGGCAACATTTTAAAGTTTTCTTTCTTCACCAAAACACTAGGCTTCTACAAACAGGCCTGCATAAAGACAAAAGGAGGGACAATGATACATTTTCAGCTTGGCTTCTTGATATTGGTGAGGGAAATATCAGGACGCCAGCTGAATTTGACACTCAAAATTCTTCATGGGTGCAGATACCTCATGCATATTGCAAAGGCCAACTGCAAAGGGATTGAAAGTAAAAGGCAATAGTTTGCCCAAAAAATGAAATAGCAAACATTATAAATGAGCAGGTCCTGTCAATGCTTCAAGGAGATGGGAGAAGTTTCATCAGCATAGACAAAGCAAAGCCTCATGGCAACGATGGATGAGAGACGAAATTGTTGTATCCCACTGAATACCTAAATACAATCAGGTTTGCAGGTTGCCTACTCATAAGCTTGAATTGAAAATAGGGACACCAACCATGCTTCTCAGAAATGTCAATTTGGTTGGCGGATTGTGCAACGGTACAAGGATGATAGTCACACAGTTATTAAACAAGGCCTTGAAGCACTCATCATCACAGGAACAAGAGTTGGCCAAAAAGTGTTCATCCTAAGAATTCCTTTAATAAGTAAAGATCCAAAAATGTCGTTTAACTTTAAAAGAAAGCAGTTCCTATGAAAGTATGCTATGCGATGATAATCAATAAAAGTCAAGGCCTGTCTTTAAATAAGATAGGAATATATCTTCCTTAACCCATATTTGGCCACCGACAACTGTATGTTGCTTTATCTAGAGCGACGTCACCTCACGGGCTCAAAATCCTTATCAAGAAACAAGACGGCCAGCCACCAAACACGACCAAAAACATCGTCTATAAAGATTTTCTAATGAAAATTAAGAGAAGCACATGTTGACTTCATATTTATTCTAGTAGAAAAGGAGATGGTTTTTTACTATTCATGGAATCAATATCCTGAATTTAATGCCTTAAATTGGAGTGCCTGTCTTTATTGTTGTGTTTTTATAGTTTCGGTTATCTGTATAACAAGTTCTGGTTTTGCAGGGCTATAGCAACAAGTAGAGAGACAAATTTTGTACCCTGAAATACTATAGAAGCGATGGAGTGACAAGCTAGACAAGGCTACATGGACATTCAGGACACACGGTATGTCGACTGGCTGCAAGAAATCAATGTCAAGAAACAAAGAACTGGCAACAACTTATGGAAAAATGAAGATGGTTGAACTTTGGAAGACTGATAATTTGCACAAGTTAGTATTTGCAACTCTGCAAAGTATGCACAACTTTAAATCTCATGCATTTTTAATTATATGTAAAGTGCACATTTTCATAAGTGATGCGACTGTACTTTTCCCAAAAAATGTAGGACAACCAATTGACTGTAAAGGTTGCTGTATCATATGTAATAAAATAGCTGCACCACATTGCCCCCTATACCAAAAATTGTTCGAAATGAATATCATACTTAAATCGGCTCCGCCGCAATGCGCGACAGCCTAATTCCTCATTCAAAACATTTGTGAGATATATATTGTTAAATAAGTGATATAAGTGTGTGAAAAATTGTTGTGATAAAAAATCTTATTTAGTATTATTTTAAATCTTTTCAAAGTTTAAGAAAAGAGTACTTAAACCAAAAAATTACGGATTTTTTTTTCTTTCCCTCATAAGAAAAAATTCTTTAGTAAAAAATAAGGTTGGAGAATAAAAGGTTTTCTTGAAAAGGTTTTAGTTTTTCTAAGAAATTATTAGGAAGCTTAAAACTATGACTAATAGTAATGGTTAAACACTTAAACCTATATGTTAAACGATTTATATTTTATTAGTTTGCAGAAAAGTGAATTTGTTTGCTGCTAAAGAATTTATTGCCATACAAATTTATACATAAATAATTAGGTCTCACAATGAAAAAGTTTTTCCTTTTTTAGCTGCACACAAAATTTCTTGCTCAGGGGGTGTTTGTTTTGGCTTATATAGCTGACTTATTGCTTATTTGGTTTTTAGCTTATGTTTCACAAGCTCACTTTTTGTGGCTTATTTTGAAACTCTTCAGATTATATACATTTATCATGTCATAATAAACTTATATAAGTCGAAAAATTTCAAAATAAGCCACAAAAGATGAGCTTATGAAACATAAGACCAAAACCAAATAAGTCAAAAGCCGACAACACCCCTTTAGTTTTTAGCAAAATAAATAGATATGTCATTTGCCAATAAGACTTAGGATCAAATGAGAAATAAAAGTAAAATAAGAAGGGTGAGAAGAAACAGCAACCGTACATTTTAGATGCACTTGAAAAAATATATGCATTTCCTCTTATGTTTCCTCATCTCATTTGAAATGTGCGACTATTCTCATTTTTCTCATTTCAACTTATCTTCTCACTATATCTCTTCCCTTGCCAATAATAAAAAGATCTTAGGGTGCGTTTAGTTAGAGAATTTTTTTTAGTATTTTATTTTTAGATTTATAAAAGAAAGAGAAGGAGATCAATTTTCCGCAAAACATAAAAAATGCGTTCATATGAAATTGTTTTCTATTTTCAAGAAAACAAATGGGTTAAAAGGGAAACAACGAAAAACAATATGTTTTGTAGTTTCACTTGTTAAGTTAAAAAATGAATGTTTTGTGTTTTGTAATGGGTTAAAAGGGAAACAACGAAAAACAATATGTTTTGTAGTTTCACTTGTTAAGTTAAAAAATGAATGTTTTGTGTTTTGTAAATAATTTGATGAAAAATATTTGATTTGAACGCAAATTTTATTTTCTTTATTTTGTACAAAATATTTTATGAAAAATTAGAGCGTTTTCCTCAAACCAAAGGCAACTTATAAAAAATAAGGGATCTGCACACTACAAAAATTTATCCTTGGTCAAGCTGTTTAAAAAAAAAAAGAGAAAAAGAAAAGCACAATTTCCAAAACGAAAAGGAGCAATTGCCGGCCAAAAAGGCAAGGAATCCCGGAACAATGGGCGAGAGAAAAAGGACCCAATTCATCACCACACCAATTGCGTAACAAACACTCACTAATCACACCTTCATTTTCAGCCACACACACATTTCACAAAATAATTAGGTCACAAAACACACACACTAACCATCCATCAATGGCAGCCACCACGACAGTCGAAGGCCAAGACAGAGTCCTGGCAACAGCTCAACAAATCGTGAAATCACTCAACATGAACACACAAGCAACCGAAGACATGATCTTAATCCTGTCACGTTTTGATAACCGTTTATCTAATATAACTGACTTAATTGACACTGATAACAATAGCCAGCAGTTTGATAAAGCTGAGGAGATTATTCTCCGTACTCATGACGTGGATTCTGATGACTATTTAAACGCCGTTGATTCGATTATAAACATGACTGAAAATATTGATTTACAGGATCGTGCTGAGAATGTTTTGCAGGTTGCTATGGCGCGTTTAGAAGACGATTTTCGGTGTATTTTGGTTAGGAGTACTGTTTTGTTGGATGCCGAGAAGCTGTATGGTTCGGTTAGGTCGGTTTCGCGAGAATTTGATGAGGAGGGGGAAGGGGAAGGGGAAGGGGAGGGGAGTAGTTGTTATAGGCACGAGCGAGGAGCGAGTTTAGGTGGCGATGTTTGTTTTGATTTGATGAGTGTTGACGCGGTTGATGAGTTGAAGGATATAGCGGTTAGGATGATTAAGTCTGGCTATGAGAAGGAGTGTTGTCAGGTGTATTGTAATGTGCGTAGAGAGGTTTTGGATGAGTGTTTAGCGGTTTTGGGAGTCGAGAGGCTTAGTATTGAGGAGGTGCAGCGCATTGATTGGAAGGTTTTGGATGAGAAGTTGAAGAAATGGATTTTGGCTATTAAGGTTGTGGTTAGGGTTTTGTTGTTTGGGGAGAAACGTTTATGTGAGCAGGTGTTTAGTGAGTCGGAGCTTATTCAGGAGGTGTGTTTTGTTGAGACGACGAAAGGTTGTGTGATGCAGTTGTTGAATTTTGGTGAGGCGGTTGCGATTAGTCAAAGGTCTCCGGAGAAGTTGTTTAGGATACTTGATATGTATGAGGTGCTTGTTGATGTTTCACGAGATTTGGAAGCGTTGTATACGGATGAATCCGGTGAGTTAATTTGTAGTGAGGCGAAGGGGGTTTTGAGTGGGATGGGTATGGCTGGTGTTGGGACGTTTGTTGAGTTTGAGAATGCTGTGAAGGGTGAAAGCTCGAGAGCTATACAAGGTGGTGATATTCACCCTATAACGCGTTATGTTATGAATTATCTGAAATTGCTAGTGGATTATAGTGATACATTGAACACTTTGTTGCCTAAAAATGACCATCTTGATTTGGGTTCTTCACATCTAGAAAATGGTGACAGTGTTGATACTTTATCCCCTATAGCGTGTCGTGTTCAGTTACTGATCACTTCTTTGGAATCAAACATTGACGAGAAGTCAAAATTGTATGAAGATAGCGCAATGCGATACGTATTCTTAATGAATAACATCCTTTACATAGTTCAGAAAGTGAAAGAATCGGATCTTCGTAGCCTTTTGGGTGACCAGTGGATCCGCAAGCATCGTGGTAAGATTCGACAATGGCACACAAGTTATCTCAGATCAGCATGGGGTAAGGCGTTGTTGTGTTTGAAAGACGAAGGGATTGGTGATCGCTCAAGCAGTGCATCGAAGGTGATTCTTAAAGAGAGATTTAAGAGCTTTAACGCGTGTTTTGAAGATATATACAGGATACAAACTGTTTGGAAGGTTCCGGATGAGCAACTTCGAGAAGAACTTAGAATATCTATATCGGAAAAAGTTCTTCCTGCATACCGTGCATTTTTAGGGAGGTTTGGGAGTCAACTAGAAGGTGGAAAGCATGGCGGGAAGTACATAAAGTACTACCCTGATGATTTGGAAAATTATCTATCGGACTTATTTGAAGGGAAACCTATTGTTATGAACCACATGAAAAGAAAAAGCATATAGGTATGTTATATCTCCTGCTTCAGTCGTCACTGCTTATAACTATGCGCACATCCTAAAATCCAGCATGATGAGTTATGTTTCATCACAGGGTTTTGGTTGAAGGTTGTGACCTGCCCACAAAATTCTGTAATTATTGGTTCATGTATTGCCAGTCCTCCTATATATGTTGGTTATAGAGTGGCCTGTGTTCATTAACCATACATCCATAATTGTTGCAGCTTGTAAACTAGTTTGTGGGTTTGGTAATGTTATGTTTTGACATTGTTTATATTATCTTTTTTGGTTGAGTTACTTAAGCTTTCTCTGATGTAGAGCTGTTCAACATCCCTTGCTTTGTGTATGTACAGGTTGGTTTGAGATCATCGGCCTTTCTGGTATGAGCCTTTGTCTGTGAAATGTAGTATGATAATATTTTTCTGGAATTATATTTCCGCGCTCTTGTTAATGTTCTCTATGACCCTTAGGTAAGACTACTAAAGTAAATGGAAATTATATCCATAGATTGCGTCAATTTGTTTGTGACTGGTGACAATTTGATGAACTGAAAGGAACATCAATATTTTGGGTCCACCTGAATTACACCAGTGTGTTAGGGGCTTTTTTGTTCTCTCATGTCATTAAAACTTGAAACTAGAATAACCATAGTATTACAAGTTCAACTAGATGGATATATAAATGGAACGACTTTTTGAACTATAATGTGGTATATATTGTCCGCTGCTCAGTTCACCTGTAATTTAGTCATAAAATGAGTTTGCCACTGAAGGTTTGGCTTCTTTTACTCTGCTTGCTCTTTAAACATTGTATATGTTTGTAAAGGTAATAATTTTGATATCTGCATGGTCAGATGCAAACTAGCGTTGAATACTTCAGCTTTATTTGAGCTACATCTGATACCCAGGTTTATTCTCTCTACTTTGACTTACCATTTAACATGGAATTCTATTTAGGCACTTCCTGCACCATTGTTACCAGGAAATAAACTTTTACTAATGGGTCTTGTGCATAGCAGTAAAGGTGGCAATCTGGATCTCTGCATAATAATGGGTCAATTTGGGTTATGTTTTTCTTTTTTAACAGGTCTAACATGTAAAACAAAAAAAATGGATCAAAGAGGTCGAAACTCGTTTATAGTGTATCTTTAATACACAGTTGCATACAACTTTCTAACTTATATTTGAAAACAACCAGACTCGAATAAAAATTGCTCATTTTGACCCATTACCCAACCCACCTGACTTACCTATATTTGCCACCTCTACTTGCGAGTTGTAGTGATCAGGATATGAAACTTAACTGCCTGCTATATCAACGTCCCAGCATAATGAACATGCATCTCTACTAAGTAGAATTGTTACATGAACCTTGTGTGTAAACTTATAAGATTCAGATCCACAGAATGCTTGGTAGGCAGTGACCTTTCAATTGTTTCAGTTATGAATTTACGGTCAAGTACTTTTTATATGGTTATCTTTGCCCAACCATTTCAGTGGACCTAGCAATGTGTCACCTCCATCTGCATCAGATAATTTTTAGACCTCTTGGTAAGTGGTCAACGAGCTTGACCCCAAAAAGTATTGCCCTACTTGTGAAGTGGTGGTGCACTCATCTTGAATGAACCAAGCATTTTCTCGTGTTGATATCGTGTGTTTACGTATCTGTTTTGTTTGTGTGTGTTGTATTCAGAAGGACGCACCTCTGCTTTTGTTGATTGTTACCTGTTTGTTACTTTGATTCATAATTCCTCTCCTTTTAATTGTGCATGTGACACTTGTGTTTACTTCTTTCATATTTCACGGACCAAGTTGGTTTGGTATATCAAACCCGAGTACCTGACTCATTTTAGCAGTTGACAATGGAGGTTAGCTCATTTTTACATGACCAGGAGGGTATGCAATGTTTGTTTGATAACTAATGTAACTTTTATGCAAGAGTTAGGATTGAATAACTACCACAAAACAAACCCACACAGTTCGAGTTGAATTCAGAATCCCGAATCAATTACAAACTGATTCCGCAACCATATATTGATACACTCCATTTACATCAGGCCTGGTTTTGTACGACTTAATGAAAGTGATAAGCCATTAAGTGGATGTAACAAGAGTTGATCACACGCACACATAGTTCTACATTGATATATGTAATATGTTTCATCTAAACTCCCAAGACTTCACACATATGCTGAAGAGAATTATTGTGATGCATGATACAGAATTGGTCCAACAAAATCAGCTCATTGGCAGAACTGATTTATTCTTATATACAAGAAAAACTCAAACAGTCTCTTGTTAGGAAAAGCAAAATCTCGAAACAATACAACAAGTTAAGCAAAGCATAAAGTACTTGGGTTAAACCCGACTGTTGGCAGGTAACGGCAACACCCCATCAAAGAAGTCACCAAAGTATCCACGAGGCTCATGTACGATTCTCGAGATTATATCTCTAAGCGTTATCACCCCTTCGAGATTCCCTTCTTCATCAACTACATATATCCGATGAATTTCCTTGGAATCTAGCTTTGAGATCACGTCTATAAGTGTGTCATCCTTTCTACAAGTAACCATGCCACTTACCAAAGGTGATGCCTTCTGGTTCTCCTCTAGATATCTCTTAACTGATGTAACAAAGTTCATGGCTGTGATAGATCTGCATTTGAAATCACATAATTGTAAATAACAGAAAACGAAATCTTGTGTCAGAAATCATCAAGTCTCATGTTTTCTTTGATGTAGAGCGGTAATTTCGACCTCGTGAATGAGTCGTTTTGGGTAATGTCTAATCTCAAACAGATCAAATAAAAAAGTCAAACGGAAAGGTGAACAAAATGAAAACAAAGTCTTTTAATGCTCACAGCCTCCTAAGTTGCCTCTTTTTTTAACCCAACCCTCCCCGCCTATTTTACCATCTCTACTTTGATCGGACTAAATCATGGAATTTATGCAGCAGAAATGGTGAAAAAGATATGTAACGAACCTGTGATCTCTGTAGATTTCGGGAGCAATTAATAGGAACTGACTGTCTCGGATGCTTATATTAGCTACCGGCTTGTTTCCACCACTAACCACCGGTAGTCCACCAACTCTCTTCTCCCTCATTAGTCTAAATGCCTGCAACACCGGTTCATCCTCATCTACCTGCAAAACAAAAAGTTACAAGTCAGAAGCGCAATGAAAAATAGGCAACAAAGAAACTACACTGGCGACACATACAGACATGAAAGGCAGATTAATGTATAGAGCCATGTACCTTTATAACTTTATCGGCTTTCATAAGAGGAAGACCAAGGTCACACAATTTCTTAGAACCTAAGCTTTTGAACCACTGGAGATCGGCACATTCTTCCAACATATGAATTACAGCAGACTGTGTAATGATGTTGTCTATCTTCTGCTCACCTGGATCTACTACAGGGACGCTCTTCATTCTGTACTTTGAGAGTAGTAAAAGCATGGTCAGAAAGGAGTTTGATGTCTGCAATGCTAGAAATGGGGCCCAACGAAATGATCCCAAGATGTCTTTAACCTGAGTTATTATAAAGTATTTTAATGAAACAAATAAGGGAAATGAATTTTGATAAATTCTGGAAGAGAAGAAACGAATATCAAATATTTAAAAGCAAAACCTTTGTATTTTTATAGAAATCAGAGGAAGTTAATATCTCAAAAAAGTTTCCAGCAGTCTTGGGCGACTCAGGTAGTGAGCTTCTATATCTCGGAGAAGACATCCCATTGGCTGCTGCAGCAACAGCTGGTCTCATAGAACCCTCTAACGCATCCAAGCCGCCACTCTTTTCTGACTGTAAATGTAACATGAGATTACACCTACTCAATTTGTACCCTTGATATTTGATACTAATAATTTGACAACTCAAATGCTGTATCTCTTAAATATCTATGATTAAAGAAGACAAGTTTGCGAACCTGATGCAGGATCCACACAACAATGCCTGCAAACTCCACCATTCCAAGATATCTGTCAATCCAACTAGCATCCTCTGGTGCGTCAACATCCACAACAGGTGCACTAAGAACTTTATTATGGGACATCAAGCGGACAGCTTCACCAAGACTTGCATCCGAGTTAATCTCAATTACTGGACAAAAATTTGTATATGCTTGGTCAGATAAATAACAGAGGAAAGCTAATTAAGATTTTCTGAACATCATTTGTTGAGCATGTTAATTATTTATATACACAATCAGACTCAAAGTAGGTTGATGTCAACTTTGGTGCTTCCTATGATTCCAAATACATGCCATGGGTGTCAACATCATCTCACATTTAGCAATATTATCTTCATAACAAAGCTGACTACTAGTATATAACAAATAAAAAGATCACTCAAGGTTAACTACTATGACCCCACCTAAAGAGGTGGGCCCATGTACTGATGTACATCGAAATAAAAATAAAAACTCTCTAGATCAATCACAATGATCAGCTGAGCCCCTTATTTTTCTTGTGTTACTCATTTTCTGCATGATCTACTTTAACGCTCTTACTGTCATCGTTTTGGTGTAGTTACTGTAGTAGTATAGTCATGTATGATATGCAACTCTGTCTTAAGCACAATTGTATCTTAACACTGCATACCTAAAGTCTAATAATCTATCAAGTATCAGCCATGAAGTCGCAACCTTCATCTAGTTATTTTCTGTATTCAATAGTTTTAGTTTACCACACACAGCTACACAACTAATTAATTACTCGACAGATCATATAAAAGAGGATATTGATAGGAACTACAACAATAAGTGTCGATCAGTTAAATTTCTGATAGGATATGTAGTCAATTTAAAGTCAAGGATCATATATCGAAACTACTAGAAGTCTAGAAGCACACCAATCAACTTGCCTCAACTATAATCACCGATCACTATGAAGCCACTTTCTTTTTTATCACAAACACACTCAACTACACTCACTTATAAAATTTCCTAATTTCGAGACCGATCAGGTAAAAAAATAAGATACGAATCACTGACAGTAACTTGAATTAAATAAAGTTTGTTTTCTTACACAACGCCCTAAGTTTTATACTAAATTTGAGTCTTTCTCTATTAAGTCACGAATCTTAACTAACAAATTCAGTTTTATACAGTTAATAATCGAATTCACACACTATAATACATACTATTTGTGATCTTTAAGCAAGTTGTTTGTTTAAATTTTGTATTAAATCGGTTTATATAACAGACGACTTAATATTTTCTGTCGATCATTCTCTATTAAATCATTAATAAACAATTTTCATATGACTTTCTAAATTCGTTTTTTTTTTTTCATATTACTGTCAGTTAACTCAAATTCAAACATCACCTTAAAACGTTTGTGCGACAGTTTTAAAGTGAACACTTATTAACTTTATACCTTGTGAAGGACTGGCATGAGGAAATTCAGAAACAGGAATACTTTCGAAACAAGCGTTAAGCTTCTCAGTAGGAGTCAACTGTGCTTCTTGCACGTCCCACAGCACCTCCACTTCCCTCCCAATCTTCGCTTCCGGACTCCTTGGACTTCCTTCATCACTCATCTCGATCGTACTACTTTTATTTCACTTTATTTCTATGTAACAAACTTATTTTTTAGGATGATCAGAAAAGACTAAAAAGAAGCCTAGTCACATTTGTATTCTATATTATTGGCGCAAATAATGGGATATTTATTAGTTATAGGTATTGATGATGTGAGGCGTTAGATTAGTGAAGGGGACACGTGGAGGGTGAGGATAAGTGCTTATCCATTTGGACCATGATTATTATTTTGGATTATTAAAATATGTTTTTGGAAATGACACATATCCAAAAAGAAACCATGTTGTTTTAGTACGACTGGTCTGTGCTATCATGCGCCGGGGTGGATGTGATGGTGACGTGGAAAGAGGAGTAGGATATGTATCGCACACAGTGTTGTAGACTTGTAGTCATTCCGACGGCTATTTTGGTTGTTTATAAGGCCGGACACAGTCGTGACCCAGCATGACTCTGTCATATTAGCTTTCTCTCTCTGATGATTATACAAGATCAAATTGACACAGTCGGTGACCGAGTTTTTTTTTTTTTTCTTATTTTTTTTAATTCAAATAATTTAAACAACAAATTTAAAATTTATTAAAAACAAAAACATCACATAAATTATTCAAATAAACATTAAAAACATTACATAAATTATTCAAATAACATTAAAAACATTACAAAAATTCTTCATCGTCATCTTTACTACCGTCTTCGTCTTCATTCTCTTGATTGACTTGATTTCTACGATTTCTCCAAATGTGTTCGATCAAATCAGATTTTAAGTGTAGATGAGTTGATGAGTCCATTAACTCCTGAGTAACTACTAACGATTCTTCATGCGATCTTAAGGGATCATGATCATGGTGGCCCTCATTTTCGAACCATGTAGGACATATTGCCCGCTTCTTGTGTTGAATGATCATATTATGTAATATGATACATGTATACATAATATCTTGGAGATCCTGTTTATACAGCCCTCGAGCCGGAACTTTAAGCATTTTTCACTTCTTCTTCAACACACCAAAAGCTCGTTCCACATCATAATTTCATCATCGTTGGAAGACGAAAAACAAAAAAATAGCTCGTAAGACATAATTAAAAGAATCTGTTTGAAGGTATTGATAGAAATATTATTTGAAATTGTGTGTTTAGAAGTGTGTTTGAGGTTGGTATTTATAAGGTGGTAAAGTTTAAAAAAACAAAAAAAATTTAAAAAAAAAAAAAATATATATATATATATATATATATATATATATATATATATATATATATATATATATATATATATATATATATATATATATGGAAAGGTTAATGTGAGAACTTTTTTAAAGTTGTAAAAATGAGAACTATTCTAAAATGCCATTAAAACATTGATACATAGCCATTTTAGCAAAGATGCACCAAAATATTATATATTAATACAAGTTAACATTAAATCGACTAATAACCAACTTATACATGAGAAGCAGATTACTGATACACAATTAAATTTTTGATACATATACATTGAAATCTCAAAAAACTAATTTCTTATACATAAATTGATACACCTAATACACAACAACCACTAAAAACTTGATACACAATACTAAACCTTGATACACATTACACGTTGAATCAAAGTGTATCACTTAGTTTACGTCAATTTTCATAAGAAAACCCATCAAATCTTTAACAATTTTAGTTGTAATTAATTATTTTTTTATTTTCTTTTAAGTTGAGTGTCATTTGTGAGATTTTGGTTGGTTCTCATTTTTACAACTTTAAAAAAGTTCTCATTTGATCTCAATTCTATTATATATATATATATATATATATATATATATATATATATATATATATATATATATATATATATATATATATATATATATATATATATATATATATATATATATATGAAACGGCAATTTTTTTTGGATTCTAGCGTTTGTGCAATCAGTCGAATTTGTGACCTATATTGCCAAAACTTGACCGACGACCGATATTTTTTTCCCCACATTGGGCTCGACCGACTTTAATATCGGTCGACCCTATGCCTTGACCGATTTAATCCGTTCGACTGTGCATAGCCTAAAGGTCGTGATGATAATGTATCATTAGTTTATTATGAGAAATGATTTGTGGATTATTTATAACTATAATCGTATTGGAAATAATCAAATCTCTTTGTATAGCAAAAGAGAAAAAAAAATAAAAATGAAAGTAAGTTATTTGGCACAAACAAATCAAACTAGTAGAAGTTAATAAAAAAATTAGGTCTAAATTGACAATAAGAAATGAAAGAAACAATTAATTAAACTTGAAAGGTTAAATTTAAAATAAATGTTATATTTCAAGATTGTAAAAATCGTTAGGCACTAGTCGGTCAGTCGAGTATCGCCTAGCGATCAATCGGTTAAACATAGATTAATCAGATTGAAACTTTTTTCTATATATAATTATAAATTTTATATGTCTAACACAGAATGCTTCAAACAACTTTAAAGTTCAAAATACAAATGGTCCGGTTCAATTAATATTCAGAAACCAATTTCCGAATTCAATTAGTGTCATAAACCTTCATTTTATATAAGAAAAAAGAACATACCTTCATATTTTGGATTAAATCACTGCTCGAGGTGTGTTTGAATGGTTATGTCGATTAATTTTGTGAAAATACGCGAGGCATATTGAAAAGACACCTCAATCTTAATTTTTGAAAAAAGTTTACCTGTGTTTACCGATTTGATCGATTTTTATCGGGTTAATTGGTATGTTGACCGATATTTTACCAATCTAATTAATAGGCTGATTAGGCCAAAATTGGGTGGTTAATCCCCGCCTAGTGCCTAGGCGCAAATTAATCGCCCGCCTAGGTCAATTTTTATAGCACTGTTATATTATGATTGCTAATAGAATTAACATTTGAGCCTAAAACTTTATAAAATTTTAAATTTACTTTTATAGATTTAAGTGTAAAATTATCAGTTCCATAAATTTTAATAACTTTTTGATATAGCAAATTCCTTCTTAGACTTTATATTTGTTTGAAAGAAATAACGTTTATTATTATTGATGTTGTCATTTATAGATAGTATTGTCATTCTTTTTTATTATTTTTCTTAAATATAAATTATATTGACGTTGTCATTTATAAATAGTATTGTCATTTTTAAATAGCATTTATTATTATTGATGTTGTCAATTATAAATACGATTTGACTTTGATCGTATTGATGTTGTCATTTATTATTATTGATTTTTTTTTTATAAATAGTAAAAACCAAGTTCGTTTGTCGAGGACTTGAGCTTGGCACTAGTCCATAACGATCAAAGTCGAATCATGAGCCTATCAGTAAAGCAATTCAATGAAATAACAACCGGTACCATTGAGAAAAATGGCCATAAAGTAGATAATTTTGACCAATTTAAAAGATCATTTTAATGTAGTTGAAATAACTGTTTTTTTTACAAAAAATTACACGTTTGATCCCTGTGGTTTGCTCAGATTTCATGTTTAGTCCCTAAGTCGTTTTAATTACACCAGTGATACCTATTTTTGAAACCTTGCACTCATTTATTCCCTATTTTGGATGGGCCGTTAGTTTGACCGTTAAGTGTTTAAATAATATTTGCCCGTTAGTCCCTCCGTAAATATTTTTTGCACCGTTAGTCCTCATTTTTTAAAATGAATTAAAAATGGCAGCATAGGCTCGAACTCGGGTCTTGTTGCCCAAAAACCAACGCCCCAACCACTGGACTAAGCGTCCAGTGGTGTAATTATATCAAAATAAATTCTATTTAACGTTTTCGTCCGTTTTTTACGTTTTTGTCCCTTTTTTTACGTTTTCGTCCATATTTTTACGTTTTCGTCAATTTTTTTTACGTTTTCGTCATTTTTTTTTACGTTTTCATCCTTTTTATATGTTTTCGTCTGTTTTCAAACGTTTTCGTCTTTTTTTTAACGATTTCGTTCGTTTTTATACTTTTTTGTCCATTTTTATCCGTTTTATGTGTTTTCGTCCGTTTTTTTTATGTTTTCGTCCGTTTTTTACGTTTTCATCCGTTTTTTCACGTTTTCGTCCATTTTTATCTGTTTTTGTCTATTTTTTTACGTTTGCCTGTTTTATGCGTTTTCATCCATATTTTTATGTTTTCGTCCAAATTTTTTTACGTTTTCGTTCGTTTTAATACGTCTTTGTTCGTTTTCGTTTGTTTTTATAAAAACGAACTAAAACGGACGAAAACGTAAAAAAAATGACAAAACCTATAAAACGGACGAAAATGTAAAAAAACAGGCGAAAACGTTTAAAAACAGACAAAATTTAAAAAAATGGACGAAAACGTATAAAAACGGATGAAAAACGTAAAAAACAAGAGACAAAAATGTATAAAACGGACGAAAACATATAAAAACGGACTAAAACGGATAAAAATGGACAAAAACGTATAAAACGAATGAAAACGTTAAAAAATATACGAAAACGTTTAAAATCAAACAAAAACCTATAAAAATGGATGAAAACGTAAAAAAAAGGAACAAAAACGTATAAAAACTGACGAAAACGTAGAAAAAACCAGACGAAAACGTAAAAAACCAGACAAAAACGTATAAAAACAGACGAAAACGTAGAAAACGGGCGAAAACGTAAAAAAATGACGAAAACGTATAAAAACATACGAAAACGTAAAAAAAAACGGATAAAAATGAGTTTGAGCAAAAAAAAGGTTAAATAGAATTTATTTTGATATAATTACACCACTGGACGCTTAGTCCAGTGGTTGGGGCATTCGTTTTTGGGCAACAAGACCCGAGTTCGAGCCTATGCTGCTCTTTTTAATTCATTTTATACAATGAGGACTAACGATGCAAAAAAATATTAACGGAGGGACTAATAGGCAAACATTAATTAAACACTTATCGGTCAAACTAACGTTACATTCAAAATAGGGACTAAATGAGTGCAAGGTTTCAAAAATAGATATCTCTGGTATAATTAAAACGACTTAGGGACTAAACATGAAATCTGAGCAAACCACAAGGACCAAACGTGTAATTTTTTTCTTTTTTTTATAATTTTTTTTTCTTTCTAAAAACAAGGAAAAAAGAAAGTTAACAATGATTTAATTATAATAAACACTTGTTATATTAAATCACTAATAAAATTGTGTGTGTTTGGTTATTAAACTTGAGATAAATTAATAATTTTTGGTGTGAACCGCTCTATGTGAAGTGGTAAAGGCATAAATAATATTTGCTCAGATTTCATGTTTAGTCACTAAATTGTTTTAATTACACTAGAGATATCTATTTTTGAAACCTTACACTCATTTAGTCTCTATTTTGGATGGGCCATTAGTTTGACCGTTAAGTGTTTAAATAATATTTGCCCGTTAGTCCCTCCGTTAATATATTTTGCACCGTTAGTCCTCATTTTCTAAAATGAATTAAAAAAGGCATCATGGCTCGAACTCAGGTCTTATTACCCAAAAACCAATGCCCCAACCACTGGAATAAACGTCCAGTGGTTTAATTATATAAAAGAAATTATATTTAACCTTTTTTTGGCTTAAACTCGTTGTTATCCGTTTTTGTCTGTTTTTATACGTTATCGTCCGTTTTTATACGTTTTCGTCCATTTTTTTACGTTTTTGTCCGTTCTTTTACGCTTTCCTTTGTTTTTTTACGTTTTCACCCGTTTTATTACGTTTTTGTCATTTTTTTACGTTTTTATACGTTTTCTTCCTCTCTTTTTTTCGTATTTGTCCATTTTTTACGTTCTTGTCCCTTTTTTTACATTTTCGTCCGTTTTTTACGTTTTCGTCCGCTTTTTTACGTTTTCAACCATTTTTATCTGTTATCGTCTGTTTTTTTATGTTTTCATCTATTTTTTTACGTTTTCGTTCATTTTTATACGTTTTTATCTATTTTTAAATGTTCTCGTCTGTTCTTCTTCACGTTTTCGTCCGTTTTTTTATGTTACCGTCCGTATTTATACGTTTTCGTCAGTTTTTAAATGTTCTCGTCTGTTTTTTTTACGTTTTTGTTCAAATATTACGATATTTAAACTAAACGGTTTCTTCGGTTTTAATAATGATAAACATGTAACTTGTAATGCATAACGTAAAATGTGCAAGTTACTTGTAAACACAAATCATCAATGCATACTTACATCAACACCTCTCGACGTCTCAAGTTTGCTTCAACAAAGTCGTAGATCTCCATCCCGACGTAAATCACTCAAGGTATGGACAAACAAATCTACTACTTGACAAATGATCAAAGGATTATATTTTTCTCTAAACTTCACATTTTTAATGTGACAAAACATTTCTTTCAAAAATATATTTTACAAATTATTTTTGAATTAAAAAGAAATGTTTTATTTTGAAAAATAAGTTTAAAAAAATCCCAAGAGTCATTTTTCCCCCCAAACAACTCCAAACATTCTCAAATAAACCTTCCCCACTAAAAACAAACGGAGGAGCGTCCACGGTACCACTAAAGTACCGACGGTACCACTAAATTTAGTGGTGCCATGTGACAATTAGTGGTGTCGTCCCTCTGTAACGGCTAGTTTTCTCATTGCCTATAAATAGTGGACCATTTTACACTTTCAACTTGATTTTTCCAGTCAGTTTTCTCTGGTCTAATCCCTCCTCACTTAGATCACTTTCTTTGATCATTTAGAGAGTCTTAGTTTGTTTAAGAGTGATCATTTCATCCCACCAAGAGATCTTCTTCATTCCTCTTCTAGTGCAAGAGAAGAACACAAGGTATCCAAGAAGATACAAAGTGTTGTAGTTGTAGGTAGAGCACTTGTAACATTTGTTACACACTTGATTGTATCATTAAATACATCAAGTCTATCTTTCTTTTGAGAATTTGTGAGGGAAGATCATTGTGATCTTATAGAGATATTGAATATCTCTTGTAGCTTGTGAGCTAGTGTGTTGATCAAGTTGATCAAAGGTAGATAGGGTAGATTGAGTCAAGTGCGGGTTGATCAGTGTGATCTTGTCGAGATCTTGGAGATCTCTTGAAGCTTGTGGGCTTTTGTGATTGATCAAGAAGATCAAGGGTAGATTGGGTAGATCGAGTCAAGTGGGAGTAGATCATTGTGATCTTGTCGAGATCTTGGAGATCTCTTGAAGCCATTGGGCTTGTGTGATTGATCAAGTGGATCAAGGGTAGATCGGGTTGATCGAGTCAAGTGGGAGTAGATCCTTGTGATCTTGTTGAGATCTTGGAGATCTCTTGTAGCTTGTGGGCTTGTGTATTGATCAAGTGGATCAATGGTAGATCGGGTAGATCGTGGTAGATTGGTGCTAGCTAAGATTAACACTCGACATCTAGCTTAGTGTCGAAAATAGGATAAGCGACGTGTACGGTTTTCTCCGCCTGAAGGGAGTTTGTTGATTAGTGAAGTAACTCTCGAGTTGGGTACTCGGGGAGTGGAGTAGGGCGAAGAGGAGCTTCGTGACCGAACCACTATAAATCATCGTGTCCGGTTTGCGCCTTCTTACTTATCTCTTTACTTTCATTTTATTCTTTATCGCTTTATATTTATATTTGCATTGCGTTTATGCTTGTGTGCTTTGTTGCTTATATTATGTTGACTATGTTTGTGTCATGGTGTGTTTATGTTTGTGTGGTAGTTTACTTTATACCATCTCTAGATGTTATATGACCATAGTTGACACTTTCCACAATTGGTACCAGAGCCACGTCGCTCAAATTTTTAAAACAAATGGTTTTCAAAATTGAGTACGATCCATGTATCAAATTACCTATGAAGGTGATAAAATATGAAAAGTATTTAGTTGCTTAATACTTACAAGTTTTGTTGTTAAGTATACTTTGTCATACTAGCTTGAAGGTTTTCTTAAACCACTAAAAGAATAGAGTTTTAAGTGTCCAGGTCATGTTTTCAGAACGAGTCATTAAGTCATGCAGTTTTGAAAGGAAAACAGATCACGGTACCACTAAATATAGGACGGTACCGTTATATTTAACGGTACCGTGGGGTATTTAAAGGTACCGTGCCTCTGTTTGTCTGTTTTCAGTATTGGGTCATTTTCAGAAATTCATATAAAATCAACCATAAGTCCGTAGGAGTCGTGTCACCCATCATTTTAAACGAAGTTGAGTCTACTTTTATTTGAAAAATATTTTTATGAATTAGTTCTAAATGAAAGTATGTTAAAGTGCTTGATTTTCAACTAAAGGTCTCTTTGGTCATGTTGTTTGCGTAAATTTTTGGTCAAACTGAAAAAGGGGGATTCAACTTTTAAACCTTGACGTATTTTCAAAGTGACTTAGGAAAAATCTTTGAAATGTGGAGGAAACCAATTCGTTTTCAAATAAAATCAAGCTTAGTATACATTGTTATACTCAATACACAAAATGACGATAAGTATTTTTGTGTGATAAGCTAAATGACTATTTGTTTTTTCTTTGTGCCTTAGTATTGTTAGTTAATATTTTTGTATGCTTATTGTTATCTTTAGTTGAGCTAATTTTATCTATAAGCATAAGTATCTTTCATGCCTTGTTTCTATTTGTTTATTATAGTTTTCCGGTTTATGCGTTTATAAGGCTCATGCTAAATCACTTGCACTATATTAAGTAATTAGTTTGCATTGCATATAGGCATAGACCATTTTTCTTGCATATGTTGCAGGTTTTTAAAATGGTTTAGTAACTTTCTTAGGAATAGAAACTAAGTTGGTAGATCATGTGTGTTGAAAGATATTGTCTTACACAATTATTTTTCCAAAGGTTTAAGTGTAAAAAGTATATCACCCCAAAATACTTAACACTTTCATAAAATCCGTAATATGATCTCTAAAACATTACATCATTTTGTCTTGCTTGACCATGGGTTGTCTAAACAAGATAAAAGATTATATTAATACATTAGTATTTAAGTAAAAGAAAATGTATTAACCTTGTATTGATCTAACACACATACAAAATGTTTTAAATATTTAGTATTTTACGTATGTTGTATAAAAATAGTTAAGATAATTATTTTTATACTAATGAGGTGTCGTAAAACTAAGAATATTATACTTAATATTATAAATAGTTTTTTGCAAATAAAAATTAATGACAATATCGAAGTAGTAACTTAATATGTCATTAACCTCACACATATAACTAGCATTAGAATAAATGGAACACATTCCTTAATTTTTTATTTTCTTTTTAAAAGGAGTGATCGTGAGGGTCAAGAAAGATTTCGAGTACATATCAATCCATTATTCAAATTATGATTGATATCATTATCGAATCTAATTGACAAGTTTTCGAGTGTGGACATGAAATTGGAGTCATTATTTGTCTAGCTTCAAGATAACATCAAAATATAATGAAATATATTATCTTGAATCTACATACTCAATCACACTAGATTGTTATGAAAATAATGATGTTCTCTCAAGACAAAAATAATGTGCATTGGATCATAACTCACACTTGTGTTGAAGATGTCATATTGAGTCTTCTTGTCCAATGGTTGTGTTCCAAACTTTAAACTAATATGTTTAAAAGATGCATAAAATACACAACTAAGTAGGATTGACAACTTGGATGTTTCATCCGAAATATACAAGTAATTTACATTGCAATGCAATGAGTAAATGTGTCATTTCCAAAAAACCAAACACGAGCAAACAAATAACATATGTAAACTTTGCTCATGAACGACTCAACACTCAAAATCACATGCCTTGTAGAAGTGTCACACATAATATGTTATTAACTATTATGTACGTCATCAATCTTCGAGAATATCAAATGTATTTCTCTTATCAAAAGATTGGCAAAAGATAACTTATATCTTATGCATCTTATTTTCTTTGTAACATGAATGGTTATGTTACAAGAGAATACATTGCATCCTGGTAACAAATATAGGATATTAGAGTTGAATAATAACCTAATACAACATGTGTCATTGCATAAACAAGTAAAATTGGTCATACACTAAAATACTTGTTTCACTAAGCATTCGTGAGAGTGATAAGTTTCCTCTTAGAAAAGCATATTTGTTGAAATATGCAATATGTCTCATTTTAAATATAATACTCACAAGATCTATTGAGGTAAGTAACCTTTACTAGATTCTTTTCTCAAGATATGCAAATGAGCATTCTTGAAACACTCACGATGTAGTAGATTCTACATTGTGTCACATTAGAGTATCTCTTGGTTCTAGGAAACCAAATCATGTTAAAATAACATGTAACAACTCAACAAACAAAGATGTTGTCCAAGAGATCATAAAATGCACCATCTCCATCAAATAACCTCTAAATCTCAAACACGAAATTAAAACATTTCGCTTGCCTTTGTTAGGAGTTGTGTAAGACATGTCATTTTCTTAACCGACTTTCAAAGTATGGTTAGTTGAGTCATATTAGGCCATGTATTAGCGAAATAATCTAATATCATCTTTGCTATACTTCGATAGGCAAATATAGGAATTTGAATTTTTCTAACATGAGAATGACTACTAGAGAACCTATCGCACTAGAAATTCAATTTGACCTAACGGTTGAATTACTTCCAGGAGAGAAGTTGGGTTCGTGGTATAACCCGTAAAAATGGTCGTGTTTAGCCTGAATTGAGCACCACTAGTGATAGTCTCATACTCATTCTCTAACTTGAAAATTTTTCATTCCTACATTTGACTAGAGACAGTTTACATTGGTGAACTTTATCTCCCGTTAGGATTTCATTTTGAACAAGTGGTAATTAGGATCTTCCTTACCAAACCTAGGTTGCTTGCATCCCACATATGTGTTTCAAAATGATAACATGTTCTCGTAAGATATGATTAAATGTCTTCATGATCTTAAATGCTAAATGATTATCATGATTTGCATGATATTTGCATTTATTTCTTATGTGCATTTTACATGATTTGCTTGTAAATTTTGCACCCACACTATGTCCTTTTAACACATTAGGAATTAGGTATGCCTATCACTATAAACCCTTAGAATTCATAGAGTCATACACTAGTGTCAAAACCTATAAGTTAAAGTAGTCGTGAAGTTGTCATAATTCCCTAGTTATCACTTCTCCTTCTTCCAACTAATACACCCTTTTGTCATAGGAAGGTTAGATACAAACCTAGGAGAACTCGGAGTAGGATTAACAACTTAAATATTTCATCCGAAATATTCAAGTAAGTTTAACTTGCGATCGCAATTGTTAAATGTCATATCCGAAACATCATATTCAAGCCTTTTAACAACATATGTTAAAACGCTCATCCCAAAGCTAAAAGCTAACATCAACCTTTGGGTGACAAAGGACTCACGAGTTACTATATAAGTGATTAGTAGTTCATTTCATCCTCGTGTGATTATACACTTCTTAAGATCCCAAACCCTGCTGCTAATCAGCACCATAGGACTTGATTTACGCCTTCCAAAACCCCGTGAAACACTCGCGTACGAAGTACATCGAAATCCGTAAATCAACCAAACCCCTCAAACAAGAATCCTCTAACCATCTTCGTCTAGGTCTAGGAATGATGGAACATATTCCATAAATCTTATGACTATTTAAATATTTCACTGGAAATATTAAAGTCATCCCTCGTACCCCTCTTATGACTACTTGAACATTTCACTGGAAATATTGTAGTCATCTCGTGCGTCTCGTCTCATGACTCTTTAAATATTTCACTGGAAATATTGAGTCAATATTTAAATCCCTCTCATGACTACTTAAATATTTCACTGAAAATATTGAAGTCATATCTTGTGTCTCGTCTCATGACTTTTTAAATATTTCACTGGAAATATTAAGTCATCCTTCACATCGCTCTAATGACTACCTATGTATTTCCTCGAAAATATAAAAGTCATCTCTTCTCGTCCAGTACCGTTCAAAGAATTTATTAGGTATAAATTCTCTCCTCGTGTCGAAAAGTCTCACTAAATCAGCGAGATTTATTCGTAAAATCCTCTTAAATTCCAATGACAACTTAAATATTTCATCCAAAATATTTAAAGTATATTTAATTTGCGAAATGCAATTAAATGTCATCTTTCGTTCTCGATCAACGTTCATCGAATCCCATTGGATTCATTCATAAAAGAATTTATTTGGTATAAATTCCTTTAATCCAAGGTCCAGAAAAATCACAACATATGTGAAATTTCTTTGTCAAAAATATAATTCTGGGTCAAAACTGACCTCAGCAGGTCACGGTACCCTTAAATAGGGGACGGTACCGCTAAATTTAACGGTATCATTAGACCGTTGTCTGCTGAGACAGTTTATCTTGTTTTAAACTCTCACTGATTCAAATGCACTATCGAAACCCACTTGATGTAGTCTTGAACTAGAACCGTCTCTTATCAGAATAGATTCTATCTATCTTCTAATTCTTTAGCTTTTTCCCTTTCACTTCTGCATGGTACTAAACACTACCAATGCTTCCTCATCTCACTCATCTTCCACACACTTCAAGCGAAGAACCGCTAGGATAAGTTAAGATAACCCTTCTTCATCAATATAGATAACCCCACTAGAACCTTATCACTAACCTCACAACCTTGAAGATTTTATCTTCTTAACCCTTAGGATATCTCCACTTGATCACATACCTCATCATATGAATGTTCTTTGAATATTCACAATGATTGAGAAGAGCTACATGACTTCAAAGGTGAAGTTTATTGTATGCTATCCACCACGTGACATGACGTTACTAAGCTCATCGCTTTCGCCAACGTCTGTTTTCCTCTTTATTTTTTTTCACATCTTGTCCGGATGGTTATAGATTAAGGGGGAGCGAAAACACACTCATATAGTCTTTCAACAAACACTCTCAAGAACACACAAATGTGATTCTTATTCCCTAGAAAACTTCCCTTTAGCTGCCCAGAACTAGGCTGCACAGGAAAATTCGTGACTTCCAGGTCACGGTACCGTTAAATAGGCTACGGTACCGTTAAATTTAACAGTACCGTGTGGTATTTAGTGGTACCGTGCCTATGTTTGACAAATTTTCACTGTTTCCTCTAGATCCCTGCATCCCTAACCTCAAATCTGCAAAATTTTGCAAACTCACATACACCCTAAGATTTCCTCACTACACCATAGGACACCACCACCAACTTTAGTTCGAATCCCACAACTCTTGCCTATATAAGGCCTCACCATTGCAAGCTTATCTTGCATCTCATCTTCACACTCAACCCTTATAATTAAACTTCACTATTGACAGTGATATTTAGTTTCAAAACCTTCAACCCTTATATCAATCCCACTCAAACCTTTTAGCTACACTTCACTCTTGACAGTGATAGTTAGTCTAAAAACCTTCAACCCATCGATCATCACACTCAAACCTTACAACTATTTCTCACTTTGGATAAGTGATAGTTAGTTAAACAACCTTCAATCCTCACAATCACACGAAACCCTTCATGCACCAAATTATCTCTAACACACAACTAGGATCCTCCAAACTAGAAATCTAGAACTTCATTACCTCAACTCCGTTAGAGATATCCACCCCCAATCGTGTTAGGATCACATGCACAATGTTTTTTTCTCTTTTTTGAAATATATCATGCATCTCATTGTCAGTGCAAACGATATATTAATCTAAACCATCCTTTCCCACCTTTCCTCAAAGGGCAAAACCAATACTCTCCCACCTTATGGAATCATTTCCATTCGCATCTAGGTGCTTATCGTTCACATTTTCATTTTTTTTGGTATAACCTCTATCGAGTCTACTTTATTGCACGACTTGTCATAATAGTAATCATTTAGAGCATGTCTTATCAACAAACTATCCTTAACATCAATCATCTTGGGTAGACGATTATGTTGTTCAAAAGGTTTGATAGAACTTGCCTTCCCAATGAAAACTTGGAAGAAGTCATTTTGTGTGTCAGTCAACGAATGAATCTCGTTCTTGTTTGTGTGATTGATTGAACAATTACACCTTAGGTTGTCGGTCGGGTTATGACACTCAAGTGTCTTTGAATTGCAATACGCATTCATCTTTTTGTGTCGCTCAACTTTCTTGGGCTTTCTTTTTGGTCTTTATCCTTTTGACACACTTTTGGGTTGTGACACTTACGTGTTAACATAGTTTAACCCTTGCATGTCTTGCTATGTGTATCCTACCCTTATAATGCGGCTCCTATTCTTTTATATATATTATGTTGCACGAAGCTAACCCTTGATGTAGGAAAAGCCTTTGTAAGAATTTGATCCATGGATCCGCTAGATACTAAGGTGAATAAACAAGGGGATTCAATTACCATAGGGGAGCATTGAGCTAGGGGGAGCTCGGGAGTATTTGAATACATAGCACGGAGTCTTTCTAATAGTGGTGATAGAAGACTTCACTGGGATGATGCAAGCTCGCCTTTCTGGGGAGAAAGGAAAGTAGTGCAATAAGGGGGAGTAGGGAGTGAATTCAAGGGAGCGCTCGAGGCAACTACTTTTTTGCTTCGACAAAAGGGGGAGAAGGGAGTGTAAACAGGTAACTTTTACATTTTACTGTGTGTTACGGTTTACATATTTATCATCATCAAAAAGGGGGAGATTGTTAGTGCAAATATTACGATATTTAAATTAAATGGTTTCTTCGGTTTTAATAATAACAAACATGTAACTTGTAATGCATAACATAAAATGTGCAAGTTACTTGTAAACACAAATCATCAATGCATACTTACATCAACACCTCTCGACGTCTCAAGTGTGCTTCAACAAAGTCGTAGATTTCCATCCCGACGTAAATCACTCAATGTATGGACAAACAAATCTACTACTTGAAAAATGATCAAAGGATTATATTTTTCTCTAAACTTCACATTTTTAATGTGACAAAACATTTCTTTCAAAAATATATTTTACAAATTATTTTTGAATTAAAAAGAAATGTTTTATTTTGAAAAATAAGTTTAAAAAAATCCCAACAGTCATTTTTCCCCCCAAACAGCTCCAAACATTCCCAAATAAACCTTCCCCACTAAAAACAAACGGAGGAGCGTCCACGGTACCACTAAATTTAGTGGTGCCGTGTGACAATTAGTGGTGCCGTCCCTCAGTAACGGCTAGTTTTCTCCTTGCCTATAAATAGTGGACCATTTTACACTTCTAACTTGATTTTTCTAGTCAGTTTTCTCTGGTCTAATCCCTCCTCACTTAGATCACTTTCTTTGATCATTTAGAGAGTCTTAGTTTGTTTAAGAGTGATCATTTCATCCCACCAAGAGATCTTCTTCATTCCTCTTCTAGTGCAAGAGAAGAACACAAGGTATCCAAGAAGATACAAAGTGTTGTAGTTGTAGGTAGAGCACTTGTAACATTTGTTACACACTTGATTGTATCATAGTATACATCAAGTCTATCTTTCTTGTGAGAGTTTGTGTGGGAAGATCATTGTGATCTTATAGAGATATTGAATATCTCTTGTAGCTTGTGAGCTAGTGTGTTGATCAAGTTGATCAAAGGTAGATAGGGTAGATTGAGTCGAGTGCGGGTTGATCAGTGTGATCTTGTCGAGATCTTGGAGATCTCTTGAAGCTCGTGGGCTTGTGTGATTGATCAAGAAGATCAAGTGTAGATTTGGTAGATCGAGTCAAGTGGGAGTAAATCATTGTGATCTTGTCGAGATCTTGGAGATCTCTTGAAGCCATTGGGCTTGTGTGATTGATCAAGTGGATCAAGGGTAGATCGGGTTGATCGAGTCAAGTGGGAGTAGATCCTTGTGATCTTGTTGAGATCTTGGAGATCTCTTGTAGCTTGTGGGCTTGTGTATTGATCAAGTGGATCAAGGGTAGATCGGGTAGATCGTGGTAGATTGGTGCTAGCTAAGATTAGCACTCGACATCTAGCTTAGTGTCGGAAATAGGATAAGCGACGTGTACGGTTTTCTCCGCCTGTAGGGAGCTTGTTGATTAGTGAAGTAACTCTCGAGTTGGGTACTCGGGGAGTGGAGTAGGGCGAAGAGGAGTTTCGTGACCGAACCACTATAAATCATCGTGTCCGGTTTGCGCCTTCTTACTTATCTCTTTACTTTTATTTTATTCTTTATCGCTTTATATTTATATTTGCATTGCGTTTATGCTTGTGTGCTTTGTTGCTTATATTATGTTAACTATGTTTGTGTCATGGTGTGTTTATGTTTGTGTGGTAGTTTACTTTATACCATCTCTAGATGTTATATGACCATAGTTAACACTTTTCATATTACGTCTCACTTGATCGGGTGTTTGATACAAAAAGTTTTAAGTTTTTAAATGGAAACGTATTCACCCCCCCCCCCTCTACGGTTTCCACAAGACAAATATTATTTAAACACTTAACGGTCAAACTAACGGCCCATCCAAAATAGGGACTAAATGAGTGCAAAGTTTCAAAAATAGGTATTTCTGGTGTAATTAAAACGACTTAGGGGCTAAACATGAAATCTGAGCAAACCACAGGGACCAAACGTGTACTTTTTTCTTAAAAGAATGTGTTTGAAGGTATTGATAGAAATATTGTTTGAAATTGTGTGTTTAGAAGTGTGTTTGATATTGGTATTTATAAGGTTGTAAAGTGGTATAGTTTTTTTTTTTTTTTTTTTTTTTTTTTTTTTTTTTTTTTTTACCGTATGTTTTTTTGTATTTTAGTGTTTGTGCAATCGGTCGAATTTGTGACCTATATTGCCAAAACTTGACCGACGACTGATATTTTTTTCCCCACATTAGGCTCGACCGACTTTAATATCGGTCGACCCTATGCCTTGACCGATTTAATCCGTTCGACTGTGCATAGCTTAAAGGTCGTGATGATAATGTATCATTAGTTTATTATGAGAAATGATTTGTGGATTATTTATAAATATAATCGTATTTGAAATAATCAAATCTCTTTGTATAGCAAAAGAGAAAAAAATAATAAAAAAAAAATAATAAAAAATAATGAAAGTAAGTTATTTGGCACAAACAAATCAAACTAGTAGAAGTTAATAAAAAATTAGGTCTAAATTGACAATAAAGAAATGAAAGAAATAATTAATTAAACTTGAAAGGTTAAATTTAAAATTAATGTTATATTTCAAGATTGTAAAAATCGTTAGGCACTAGTCGGTCAGTCGAGAATCGCCTAGCGATCAATCGGTTAAACATAGATTAATCAGATTGAAACTTTTTTCTATATATAATTATAAATTTTGTATGTATAACATAAACAAAATGCTTCAAACAACTTTAAAGTTCAAAATACAAATGGTCCGGTTCAATTAATATTCAGAAACCAATTTCTGAATTCAACGAGGCGTTGGCAAACCCGTGCGTTGCACCAATTGTATCTAAGTGTTCATAGCTTAATAGTTGGTACTAATTAGGTTTACACTATTTAAAATAATTACTTCACTTTAATTGCGTATTGTTTGGGTAAATTGTTGAGTTGTTACCGTGATACTAAGGCTAAAATATACAACAATGTATAACTTGGGCTGCCTCGGTAGCCCCTAATAGGTAGTTAAGCCGACAACACTGATTTGATTGTTATATAAAAACTAACATAGTAATCTATACTACCTAAAGATTCAATAGCTAAATTTAATGTGCAAGAGTATTTGTGCACAAACGTATGTACGGTACAACATACTTGAAGCCACATCAAACATATATCAATTACATCGCTATATCAATTACATACTTGAATGCAATTACATCGGAATACAAACGAGCTCTCAATTGAATGTCCACAATCATGGAGTTACGGAACACAAAAGGGTTGCACATTTACAACCCCAAAGAATACCAAGCATGAACTCATAAATCTGTCTACTATAAATGAGCCATGAACTCCTTTCCCACCCATCGTGGAGCCTCCCTCATTCCAGCTATTTGTAGTGCCTTGCAAAATGCTTGGTTTTGCTTCTCAGTAGTGGTGTTGAACGCAATTCTTTCTAATCTTAAATAGTGAAAAATCCACATCGAATATGGAGTTAAAAAGTAGTCCTTTGGGCACTTGCAGTCATCATGTACCTCCTCCTTGGATCACAAATTATTTAATCTTTTGGTTGTGTGCCATGTAGCTTTATCTATTCTGGTAACTGGTATGTAAAAGTACTATAATACACGTGATACACCACTTTAATTGTTAAGCCAAAACAGAGATATTGGTTATCCTTTGGTTTATCAGTTCTTAGATATCATTTTTTATAATCATGATGATTCCCTTTCATAATGCAGTTCGTATATGTGCTTCCTCAAGGCAAGTTTAGCAGCTCCACTGGTCCAGTGAAGTTTGATTTTACAGACATGACGTAAGAACATCTTATTCATTGTTATTTACTTATGATCCTAAATCTTCTAGACATAATAGATGTTTGCGCAAATGAGTGTTTCCTATGTGGTTAAACACAACTTAAACTGATGGAACTTATTGCATCCATTATTCTTTACTTTATCAACATATCATGTTAAAAAGTTTAAAATTTCATAGCTCATTTTCATGCTTTTATCTCAGAGCCACAGAAGAAAACATCCAAGAATTTATGGCACATTCCGTCTCCTTCGTGTTGAGGAGTGCACCTGATGACCAGCTCGAGAGTGGTGGGACTATCATATATTTGTAATATGAAAAGCACCAAGTTTATAACAGTATGTATTCACATAATGGATTTTGGTTTGAATGGGTCATTGTTAGAACGGATTATGTGAAAACATTTTTGTATATTTTTTATTGTTTAAATATAGATTTGACACCTATGGCTAAATCAATTATATTTCGTAGTAGTATACCTCTTTTGATCTTTTACTAATGTCTGTTTGAAATAACGACGTATTAAGGAGTGTTCAGGTGTACATTTATAAAGCGATTATTGCGACTTGAAGAACCTGCTTCATAGGTGTGTTTGGTGATCATATATTGTATCTCAATTCTTAAACCTACTTGAAGAACCTAGCTTTTATAATCATTGATGAATACAAATGCATAATCAACATGTATTACAAATTTCAACGTAAAACAATCCAATTAGATGTTGTTTCAACTAATCAAAATTAAGTACCATCTTAATGTCACACTAATGTGTTACCTTGGCAGCACGGCTTTTGCTTCGTAACATCATCATATAACGCCAACCTGCCATTATAGCAATCCCAAATAAAGCCCCCATAAACATTCCAGAAAGCAAACCCATTTTGGATTCAACTGAGATATCAGAACCCATACAAACATAAATCTATATCATAAGTCATAAAAAGAATGTGTGACGCGCGCGACAATCGTAAGAAAAAAAAGAGACACACCCACTGTGTAATTTTATCTGTTGCAAATTCCAGATCAGTTTTGTTGTGATGGAAATGTGATGATGAGTTATCAAAACAAGGAGTTGCTCATGTAGATTTAGATCAATGTTTTGTTTTTCGTGCACGTAAATCTGTAGATGGTTTGTGAAATTTTCAAGAACACATGTTGATATGTATTCGTAAAATAAATGTGGTTTTATGAAACTTATGTTATAACAAGGTTGGTTGTATGAATGTTTCAATATTGATTTGTAGTATATAAAATATCTTAATAACTAAGAGGTAATATCAAAAATCTCACAATATCCTTAAGGGTGTTTTTGTAAGCCTAACTTATTTACTAGGCCTATGAGCTTATAGCTTATTTAAATAAGCTATAAGCTTAAAAAAATTAAAATCATAAAGCAAAAAAAAGTGGCCATATGAGTTTTTCCAATTTTAAATAAGCCCAAAATGCCGAAAAATAAACTTCATATATAGTTTTTACATGCAAGGCCCACCCATTGGGTAGCTAGCCTTAGTTTTTACCCATCCGTTGGGCGGCTAGCCTTAGTTTTTACTCATGAGGTCATGATTTCATTTTCATTAGATATGGGATTAGGTCAAATCATATATTGTTAAACTATATAATTTATGGTAATAGTTATTGGATATTTTAATTTTTACTACAAGTTTGCACTGTACTAATGATTATATGAATTGTTTAAGAAGAAAGTGCATTTTAATGTTGTCGTTAGCATAATATTACAAGTTTGTATTGTACTATTGTTTACATGAATTGTTCTCAGAACAAATCAAAGAGTTACCATTTTAGTTGATAATTTCTATTGTATGCTTATTTTGTCAGGTTCCAAAATCTCTTCGATGTCTCAACCCAACTGATTATACACCTCGAATAAACTCAATTGGCCCTCTTCACAAAGAGGACATACGTCTAAAAGCTATGGAGGAGCACAAAGTGGCTTACATGTATCAGCTATTTTTTCGACAAATAAGATCACATCAATTGCCATGTTATCGAAACATGTCATTTACTCAAAGTAGATTGCTTTTGTATTACTTATAACACTGTTGTATATTTTAGCCTCACCATCACGGTACCAACTCAGCAATTTACTCAATCATTACGCATTCAACAATTAGACACAATTTGTGCAAAATGGATACTTATATTTATTTTAAATATCATAAACACGAAAACAAACAAAACATTAAAAATTCTCAATACCAACAAAATATATAAAACCAAACAAATAATTAAACTCATTCATCATAATAGCATTAGTTTCTTCCTCACATACACCAACTTTCGCTTGATAAAACAAATTATTTAACTTTTCAAGCAATACCCGATGCCTCTCTTGAGTCTTTCTCAAAGCATCTAGCGAGTCCAAAGCAACACCACGGGCACCTAAAGCTTCCATGTTCGCCATCATGGTATGGTTCTTCGCCATTACCCGCCTCAAATATTGACAACAAGAAAAAAGTAATTTGGAAAATGCATAATCTTCACCTGCCTGTTGCACAAACCATAAACGCATACAATCATACAATTTAGAAGAACCAGCAACATTCATTAGATTCTCTAACATCTGGAAATCTGCCATTGAACACAAAATATCTCAAAGTACATATGGTTTTATAACTCACTACGACAAAAGTACCAAATAAATAGGCCTAAAATAATTTATGTAACTTATTCATATTAAAAGAGTACATGTGAAAAGCCTCATTTAAATATAACAGCTTGCAAAAAACCTCTTCACATGTACTCTTTTAAAGTAAAGTAATTAGTTTAAATAGTGTAAACCTAATGAGTACCAACCATTAAGCTATGAACACTTAGACACAATTGGTGCAACGCACGGGCTTGCCATCGCCTCATTCCTTTTAATTTACAAATGAGAGAATTAAGTATTTATTAGTTTTAATTCTAGTATTTAAAACTAATAAATTCAATCCGAATTAACCCAAGTAATTTTTGAGATACGTTTTTGGCTAATCTTTCATTTTCTTTTCATAAATAACTTCATTCATTGGTAATTAAGGCGGTTATTAAAAGAAAACTATCCATGTATCTAAATGAGTTACTACATTGTCATTACTCATTAGATACTTAATAATTAAACCTTGTTTCATACTTGTAATTCATACGATCATTAAGTCATTATACCATTACACGTTAACATGCATGCATCATATATATGTCTATGTGTTGTCCAATATATATCCGCTTTGATATTTTTGTCATCGTCTACCACTAATGTATTAGTATAATATTTACATCACATTCCTTAAATTCTAAAAAAAGCTCATAAACTTTATACTACATAGCTTGTCATTACTCACTGTAACACCAGTAACTCCCATCAACATGCATTAGATTGGAAATCAAAGTCCCATATACTTATATTTGACTCATACTCCAATTCATTGCAAGATGAAACAGAACTGAGTTCTTTTTGAAAATTCATTTTTAATTCTTCGATTTCTCCGGTGACATGTGTCTGCTAGTATGCAATATGAAGTTAACCACATAGCGTACTGTATGGTTTAAGACTATAACATTATAGTATAAGCTATAACTTATAACTTGCAAAATAAGCAAATATCCCTTCATCATTAAAGCAAGACCATTCATATGTTTCAGTTTGTTTGAGTTTAATACATATTAACATGAAATAATATCCTTTCACTATTACAATCTACAAACACTATACTATGCCGGAAAACGAACACGCAACCGTCACCATCATTTAAAAACAAATGGTCTACTGCATCGAGGGAAAAATGGACGACTTTGCCCCATCATATTAGCCGGAAAACCGTCTGCATGCATGAAAACCCATCGGAATGATCCATTGCTGCTAACGTTCTTGTTTGTCTTTGTACTTTATTTAAACATGTCAGCCCAAGAATTGAAATACAAAGCTGTAATAAAAGAGACACTGAGATAAAACTCTAAAGTTGATGGCAACTATATAGCATAGTACTTCGTACTCGTAACTTAGCATGTGCATACCAAAGCATATGTTGAAGGCGAAGTACTGTGTACACATACATGTTTATGAAGCCAAGCCCAATGGTTTCATCATCTTCAAACTTTTGCAGCATGTTTCATAAGGTTCATCTGTAACACGTAATAAAAGGCATGATGGTTACTGAAATCTAAAGGGGAGTCAACCATATGGAGGTAAAAGATAACTATGACCCCATTCCAATGTTTATTACAATATCCTCTTTGCCCTGGAAATATTGACTCAGATAATACAGCACATGTGGCCTTTGCCCATTAGTGATATTAAAAAACTATTATCTCATACATGATATATGCAATAACCAGCTAGGCTTGCCAAATTGATTTCCCAAAAATACTCTCAACGAATAGAAATAAAGACAAATATATCAAAAGATCAGACTGCTTGTTATATATATGTTACCTGAGAAGCACAATAAATTCAAGCAACTAACACATTAGCATTATTCACCTGCATAGCTCTTGTTCTTCCATTGACCAAATCTTATGGCTGCTTCAACAATGGCTCTCTCTTCCCCTTCTTTCGCAGGCCAGGGGGTTCAATCCATTCCCACAACATCGACACTCTCCAGTAATGGAAAGGTCTCCATGAGGAAAACAGCCACTAAAGCTGCTCCATCAAGCAGCCCATGGTATGGTCCAGACCGAGTCAAGTATCTGGGACCATTCTCTGGTGAAGCACCATCATATCTCACCGGCGAGTTCCCTGGTGACTACGGTTGGGACTTCGGACACTTCCACCGCCAACTAATTACACATTCTCACACAACTCTTTATATAATGGTTTAGTATGGTTTGCTTGTAAGTTGTAAGTCATGGGAGGCAAAGAGATGAAGGGGTTATAATCTTTTGGTTTTCTTATATTAATGGTTACCCTTTCATATTTTCACTTCTTTATGACTCCACATTAAATCATAGGACTCATTACTCGGATAGATGAATTTTCATTATTTTCACTTCATTTGGTGTGCAATGTCTTGTTTGTACCGTACATGCCTTTGTGCATAAATACTCTTGCACATTAAATTTAGCCATTGAATCTTTAGAGTATATAGATTAGTGGCATAAACCTTCATTTTATATAAGAAAAAAGAACATACATTTGCATTTTGGATTAAATCACTGCTCGAGGTGTATTTGAATGGTTATGTCGATTGATTTTGTGAAAATACGCGAGGCATGTTGAAAAGACACCTCAATTTTAATTTTTGAAACAAGTTTACATGTGTTTACCGATTTGACCGATTTTTATCGGGTTAATTGGTATGTTGACCGATATTTTACCAATCTGATTAATAGGCTGATTAGGCCAAAATTGGGTGGTTAATCCCCGCCTAGCGCCTAGGCGCAAATTAATCGCCCGCCTAGGTCAATTTTTATAGCACTGTTATATTATGATTGCTAATAGAATTAACATTTGAGCCTAAAACTTTATAAAATTTTAAATTTACTTTTATAGATTTAAGTGTAAAATTATCAGTTCCATAAATTTTAATAACTTTTTGATATAGCAAATTCCTTCTTAGACTTTATATTTGTTTGAAAGAAATAACATTTATTATTATTGATGTTGTCATTTATAGATAGTATTGTCATTTTTTTTTATTATTATTGATGTTGTCAATTATAAATACGATTTGACTTTGATCGTATTGATGTTGTCATTTATTATTATTGATTTTTTTTTATAAATAGTAAAAACCAGGTTCGTTTGTCGAGGACTTGAGCTTGGCACTAGTCCATAACGATCAAAGTCGAATCATGAGCCTATCAGTAAAGCAATTCAATGAAATAACAACCGGTACCATTGAGAAAAATGGCCATAAACTAGAGAATTTTGACCAATTTGAAAGATCATTTTAATGTAGTTGAAATAACTTTTTTTAATAAATTTTTTTTTTTTTTTTTTTTTTTTTTTTTTTTTTTTTTTTTTTTCCTAAAAACAAGGAAAAAAGAAAGTTAACAATGATTTAATTATAATAAACACTTGTTATATTAAATAACTAATAAAATTGTGTGTGTTTGATTATTAAACTTGAGATAAATTAATAATTTTTGGTGTGAACCGGTGTATGTGAAGTGGTAAAGGCATAAATTGGTTTGCTACACCTCTTGCCTCGAGTCCTTTAGCGTGAGACTATAGCATGCAAGCAACTGGTTGCCTTGATGAAATTGTTAGGTCCTAGATTTAGCTTAACACAAGATATCTAATGTATATAACAATAAGAGAATGAGAGATATAGAGAATAAGATGAAGAGAATTGGATGATATTATTCACTCAATAAATAAGCAAGAGTTCGGCTCACATATAAATAAACCAACAATAGAAATGAGTACATGAGTCTAGTATTTATAGGCGAAGTGTTAGGGCAACACTTTGCCACCTTTCTTCTAGAAACTATTTACTAAACCACACGGCCCATGGGCTTCTAATAGGCCGTGTGGATCAAACTAACTTAAAGCCCTTATCAACGAGCAACCTATTATTACAAACATGATCAATACTTGAAATATTACTAAACGTGTTCCCAACAATCTCCCCCTAAGGATTGGTCATCAAGGTTTCTTGTTGTGATGTGATGTGGTAATGTCTTGATCTGCCTTCCACCGACGTTCTTTAATCACGATGTCTTTACGTCTTTTCCACCATGCTCATATGTCTTTTGACTTTTGTTCTTCATATATCAAGTAGTTCTCACTTCATAAGCTTCAATCTTTGACTTGTGAAAGTTTGTTATGCTTGATCTTTGACTTTTCTTTGACTTCTTTGAACTTTTGTTATCTCTTAGTCTTCGTGAGAACTTTTCTTCGGGATATGAGCATGATGGAAATGGTGATGGTGGAACTCCTGGTTTCCATGATTACCTGCAATGTAAACAGTTAGCAATAAATCATCCGACACTTATAGGTTCAGACTTCGAGATCGTCAACAGCATAGTGTGACGACTTTCTCTAATCTTTGCCAAGGCCGTTCCTGAACCGGATACCCCCGAGAGAGCTTACACAGATACACCGAAGTGTGTCAACGATTCAGGTGAGCCGCTGAAGTATACCGAAGTATCACTCCACGACTGTAAACCGTTTGGAACCACCTCGAACACTAAGCGTAATCCACAAGGGATTACTGAAGTGACCTGCTGTCAGGGCTGTTTAATGTTGACCCTGGCAGGATTTCCACTCAATCATTGAGAATCACAATATGTGAATTCTCTCATGAATGTTCTCAGCAGATTACTAAGATCTGCGTAGGACTCTTATAATTTACAACTGGTGTTCTTTTTGTTGAACAACCAGTGTAGAAATACTAAGTGTTCCTATGAGATCTTTTTATGTATCTCGCGGCTCTAGACTCGATTAAGTGCTTATTGGTTTTAGTCGTCGGAGGCATGGAACAGAGTGCCTCCTTTTCAATATCAACACATCTCGGAGTGAGAGGTCGATAGATAATGAAGGGTTCTCCGTGAGAAATAAAACAAGTGTCTTTTGAGAGACACCTGAGTGGCAAGAAGGTTTAGTGCAGTGCGTCACTGGGTCCATGACGGCTTAATCTTCAATACAGGTGTTACCGTAGTAACAACCAGTAGCATATGTATTGAACCCGGTTTCTGCCCTAAGGTTGATCATATGGAGGGTTATTTCTTTTCACCCTTTTCTTTACTTTTCTTTTTCATTCTTCAACCCCTTCTTTCTCCTTTCATTTCTTTACTCCTTTTTTTTTATCGTACCTAGGACTTTCTAGTTCTAAACTATTGGGGTTGTCCTTGGGTAGATCCCTCCGGCTCTAGCGGATCATAGGACGGTTTCCTAACCTTAGTCACCTTATATCTCCATGATTATCCTATGTTTGCCATAAAACCAATCATTTGAAAAATCTCTCAAAGTGTTTATGAGTGTAAAACTTATATTGTTTACACTTTGAGAGTTTTGCATTTTTCATAAATACTCCCCCTTAACATGTGCTCATGAGTGTTTAAGACAAATTTGCACATGTCGGGTAGAGTCAGCACTTTTAGAATTGATTGATTTTTATTGAACATGACCGTTGCGAGACACGTTTACAACACTAGTTAGACTAGCTTGAAATTATTACCCGTCCAGGTCATATTCAACGAAGAATCTCTTGAAATCGGTACACTCTACTCAGACAAGTCCTTTGCGAGACACGTTTACATCACCGGATGAACCGGCTTGAAATTATTACCCGTCCCGGACAAGTCTTTTCGATTAATGACTTTTGATTTTCGTCAATTCGAGGGTACATTCTGAGTCGAGCTCATGCGAGATTTCAACTTTTTATCACTATATTTTAATCACTTACATATTCTCTCCCCTCAAAAATAGCATATTCATGTTGTTTTTGTTTAAACTTTTGATTAAAATATACTTTTTTTGAGGTTTTCGGTAAGAATTTCAAGAACTTTTGTGTTTTTAGAACAAAGATTTTATATTTCAAGTACTCCCCCTTAACAAGGGCGTACTTGTTCTTTTGAGCAGAATTTTGAAAAAACTTAGAAAATTCTGGTTAATTCTACTCAAAAGTAAGAAACTTTCGCTCCTTATTTTAGGATTGAGGAACTGAAGCGTACCTCAGGGTCCTTTCTTTACAAGAACGGGTTGTGCACTGTTATTTGTGCACAAGCCATTATGAACAATCATACAAGCATTATATATCAATCAAAGAATATATTCAACTCTTACATCATTCCAAACTTCTGGATGTAGTGTAGACTGGATCAGGTCTCTGGAAGTTCCTGATCGGGAATGATGGCCTCCCTCCAACATAACTCTCAAGCCGCCTCATCTGATCTCTGTGAAACAGCCTTCTCTCGATCTTTAGAATGAACTGACGAACTTTTCTTAACTGAGAAGCTATCCACCTGCTTGTCTTGTACAACTCTCGATCACGTACTCGTATCACCAACCCATCACGAACCTTCTTCAGCGTGTGGTCGCAGAACTTGTGAACTTCCTTGTACCCCATGAAGCAGTTGATTGTAATATCGCTCTTGTAAACGAAACCGAAGGTTGGTTCCTTCTTCATGGTGTACTGGGGCTCATTGTTGATTCTAGGAAGTGATAGAACTGGTGCGGTTAGATTCAACTTCCTTTGGTAGCTCTCGACCCTAAGCTGCAGATCTTCTACACGTTCTTGGATGATATTTCTTCTGATGAAGTGTAGTATGGAAGTGCTGAATGCGTATTGTAGATCAGTCGAGAAGTGTTGCATCTTCCCTTGAACATTGATAAGATACATGTCTTCAAGGTCATTGATGTTCAAATCTGGGAGATCTGGTTCTGAGAACGTGTAGATCTGTTGATCGTGTCATCTAACTTTGATTTCTGTCAAGAAGGTGTAGTCATATCTCTTTTCACCCTCTAGACTAACTACAACAAGAATCCTTAGGTCACTCATCACGGGAGTAGAAGAATTCTTTGTGAGTTTCAGTGTTGCAAAAATCGGCCGAATCGGCCGATTAATCGGCGATTCCAAGGTAATCGGCCCTGGAACTTGGAGAGAATTCCAAGGTAATCGGCCGATTAATCGGCCGAGTCAAGAAAATCGGCCGATTAATCGGTAAAAAATCGCTAATCGGCCCCGGACCGCCTCAGTACCGATTCACGATTTTTGCAACATTGGTGAGTTTACTCTTGTACCAAGTCTTCCTCTTCTCAAACCAATGATAAATGCCTAGTTGCGCATCTTGGTCATACTGAACTTTCTTTGAAATGAAGAGTCTAGTAGCAGTTTCCTCGATGGCTGGTTGTGTGTAGCTTGCTGCAGGGATCAAAGTTATGGAGGTCGCGTATTTTGGTTGACATTTGATACCATGCACGAGTAGTTCAAGATCGTTGTTGAAGAAGAACTGATAAGGAATAGCAGGTTGATCGGAGACTCTTATCATTGGCAACGGCTTCGTCCAATCCGTGATATATGGTTGGTTGGTTTTAGAAGTGCTTCCAACCATTACCACATCTGGATTGGTCCAGCTGAACTCACTGGACATTGCTCGGGCAATGTTCTCTAGATGATATTCGAGCTCAGCTGCACTGGACGACCTATCCTTGAGCAAATTGAATGCATCGTTCTTGATGCGACGAAGTTCCCCTTTAGTCATCTTCTTGATACGTTGGTCACGTTTGAGTCTTTGTGTGAACTCAAACGTACTACCTTCGATCATTGAATCTTCGTCCATCTGAGGTTGAGCACCTGCAAGCTGATCAAACCATTCATTTCCCTGTGTCGTATCTTCATCTAGCCAGGAGACAACAGTTGGTCGTTTGGAAGTCTTCTTGCCAGATTTAGATGATGTAGCTTTGGTCTTGGGAGGTGAATCTGGTTGATCGTAGTGTTGTTGAAATTCCATTTCCTCAGTTGCAATGTGCTCGAACTGATGCTCCTTTGTTGTAGGTCCTGATCCCGAAGCCTTTGGTGGTTGAGTGGCTGTTGTTGCTGAGGGACCGACTGGTTCTTTAAATTGGGAACCTGATCCGCTGTCACCCTTTTGTTTCTTGGCTTGGGTGTCTGGATCTGAGTCTTCGTCCTCTCTTGGACGTTTACCCTTGTCGGCCTCAGTTTTACACGACTCCTTTGCAATGTTGGCTTTTATAGCCTCAGTGATGGCTATTTCTTCTGGAGTTGGTGAGGTGATGCTTATGAGTCTATCAAGGAGTTGGAGTTGGAGTTCTTCAAGAGTTGGTTCTCTAGGCTGCGTTGGTTGGGATTTAAAGACAAGTGGAACCGAGGCTACAATGTTCTTGACTATGTATTTGATGTTGGGATCGAGATACTCTTCTACCTTCTGGGATGCAACCTTGGGCAAGTACTTCTTCACGTACGCTTTAGTATTGCCCTTGACTGCTGTGAGCAACCGGTCTTCAACATCGTCGGCAAGGAACTCATCCATACGAGCTTTGGTCTCTTGTATCTCATTTACTTGTCTGACAAGCGCGTTGACCATATTGGTTAAGGATTTGACATGGTCACTTAGCTGGTTATCTTTCTTAGCACGTGCCAGCTTTGCGGCCTTTTTCACCCTTTCAGACGCCTGGGAGATTACATCATCCCGTTTTAGCCTAGTTATCTTCTTGGTTTTCTTGCTTGTCTTGATTGTTTTTCCTTTTGTTGCTTTAGTTGTTGCTTCAGTAGATGGTGATGGTGGTGGTGGTGAGGGGTGTGTGGATGATTCTGGAGGTGGTTGAACCTTTGGTGGAGATGCATGCTGAGACACTGGGGGTGTATCCTGAGCAACTGGTGGATAATGTGGAGGAGTGATTGGTGGTGTTTGAATGTATTTGTCGGCTTCCTTTTCAGCCAATCTTTCTTCTTCTTGCCTATTCATTTCCAATTCTAGTTCTTCAGCAGCTTTAGTGATCTCTTCCTCATCAGTTAACACTTTTTCTGTTTCTTCCCCTTCATCCATATCGAAGTCTTTCATCTGTTCATCTTTCTTATTTTCCTCATCAGTTGACACCTTTTCTGTTTCTTCCCCTTCATCCATATCAAAGTCTTTCATCTGTTCATCTTCTTTCTTTTCCTCATCATTACCGGGTTGATTAACCGGATCTGACTGAGGTGGGTTAACTTCTTTCTCAACCTCAGACCCACCGGGTTGATTAACCGGAACAGGCTGAGGTGGAGTAACGTCTTTAACAACCCAGACCTACTGGGTTGATTAACCGGATCAGTGTGAGGTGGAGTTACTTCTTTTACAACACCAGACCCACCGGGTCGATTAACCGGATCGTCATCGGTGTGGTCTTCACCAAAATCCTTGGCCAATTCTTCATCCAATCTCTTTTGTTGTTCCTCCATCATCTGTTTCCGCCTTTTCTGTTCAGCTTTAAAGGACACTCGGCTCTCTTCTAGTGCAATCTGAGTAGCTATTTCCTCCTTATAAATTGTTGGTTCTTTATCGGTTTCCGTTTCTGAATCAGATTCCTCTTCCTCAACAATCTTTCCTTCTTCAGGTTCGGGCTTAGCTATCGTAACCAGAACTCTTCTTTTAACGATTTTATGAGCAAATGGTTTGATTTTCTTTGATACACTAGAAGTACTGTCTGACTTGATACTTTCTTTCGATCGAGTCCTAGCTGGTGCAGGCTCATCATCATATTTGAAATAGCTGACATGACCCTCACTGAAAGCTCTATCATAATCTCTGTAAGCTTTTGTTTTCTGTCAGCAGAGATTCAGGTAGTCTCATCCCTTGCTTACGTGTGCTGCTTTTGGGGATGTAGACTGACCTGATGGTCTTGTCCATTTTGAGTAGATGCATTTCTTGGTCTTCAAGACGTGCAGAGATGTCAGCGTTGTCGTCAATTAGATGAGCGATGATAAGCTTGGTGTAACGAACAAACGGGATTTTGGTTAAAGGTTTCTGGTAGTGACTTTGGATTTGATAGACAATATCATCCCAGATAAGTTGAGCATAGTCAATCTGTTTCTGATTAACCATACCCCAGAAGATTTGAAGATGAGATAAACGAGGGTTCTCGTGACCACTTTCCCTTCCAGAGACAGATCGGGCCAGGATGTAGTATATGGTTCTCCAAGGTTGAGGGACGAGCTTGGCTTCAACCATTGAGATTTTGGTCAGTGGTTTGTCTGGTTGTACATCATAGCATATCTCTACAAGAAAGTTGAGAAATTCATCTTCAGTGGGTGTCGGCTAGAATTCTTGGGCAGATTCAGGAGCTTCTGGTAGTAGCAAAGACTTGCGAAGGTAGTTTCTGTCAACAGTTACTTCCTTTCGGTCAATTTTGAATGTGAAATATTCTTCTCTTAAGTCTAGCTGTAGAGTGTTCCCCATTTGATGAATTTAGAGTTCTGGAACACTGGCTGACTTGTCCAGCATACTCTTGCACTTGTGTAGCTTGAGAACCTCTATAGCAATCTGACAGGTAAGTTCAGCACACATGACCTTGTGAAATTCCACCCTTGCATTGTTCTTTCCAATCTCCACATCATAGTCTTGTGGAAGAACATCAGCCTTTGTGAGCATTGGGAGTGGTGGTTGTTGTTGTGCAGGCATTTGAGATATATTATTCTTGGTTCTTTGTCGAAATTTGGTTCTCCTGTTTCAATTAAACCAATTCACAAGTTATTCTTTACATTTTAAACCATGTTTATCAAATTAAAACACAACAGATCATAAATCCGACAAACCCTATTCAACAAATTATCGGAATTCTCAAAAACTTGTTATAAGTTTGTTTGATTGATTCCAATAGTTTCATATGATGTTCCTGAGTTCTTTGGTCTAAATCTTAATACTTTTTAACCACAAAATCGAAAGATAGAACTTATTCAAGTTCATCTAAAACCCTACTCATCGAAATTACTTCAAATGTGTTTCTGGGTTCGATTTAATAGTTAAAACATGTAATTCGACACACATGATCAATATCTCAATACATTAATTAGGCTATAACACATTTAAATCAATTTCCCCAATTTCGACATATAAACCCTAATTTACAATCAATCACCAATCGTGTTCGATTAAAGATTCATAACATGTTTAGGGATCAATTCCGACCAAAACCCACCAAGGATTATCATCTCAAACAAACAAAATCATTAAAATCCGAATCAACATAAACCCTAGATATATAAGACTCGATTTCTAAAGATTTAACCGTTGGATCTTGAAATCCTTTAAAACCATGTCTTAAAATCATGCATACAACGTTTAAGTACTCACAGATTTGAAGATTCTTGCTTGGATTTCTTGTTTGATTTTGAGCCGTGGATTACGGTGGGTGAAAAGTAAATGCGATAGGTTGAAAAGAGTAAAAATGATTTGACTTGCAATAACTGCGGTTATTGCAAAGTCTTATTATTTGTTTTAACTTTATGATTTTGACACTTTTCATCCCCTAACCACACTGTTTATCAATCTAAGTCCTTACTCACATTTTGTTAACTAGACTTAACATGTTTTTGACAAGAACAATTTTAATACTCCCCCTCGACTTATGAGTATTTGAAAATATTTTAAAATCAAGGAGGGTATCACACAGATGATATTACCACCATTTTGTGAAGCAACAATTTTACAGAAAAATGTGCAAGTACAAATTTTTATGAAATTTTAAAATTTGAATTTCTTTCTCCCCTTCAACACTTGTTCAGAAAAAAATTGGTAATGTTTTGAAATGAACAAAGTGTTGATAGAAATTTTGTACTTGCATGCATTTTTTTTTATTATTTTTTTTGAAGAGTAAAAAATAGAATATCTTTTTGTGTTTTTGATAAAATATTTACAAAGATAGTTTTGGTGTTTGACTTTCTTTAATTGTTTGTAAGAAAGTTGTTTAAATCCTCAGGAGTTAAATACCTCATACCAATCTGGTGAACTAATTCCACAAATCTTGCATGGGGCAAGGCTTTGGTGAATAAGTCTGCCAGTTGGTATTCTGTACCCACAAAGTAAAGTTCAATAGTACCCTGTTCCACATGCTCCTTTATGAAATGGTACCGAAGTGCAATGTGCATGGACTTAGAATGCTGAACGGTGTTGCACGAGAAGACAATGACACTCTTGGAGTCACAATACATTGGAATCTTGTTGAATACATAACCATAGTCCATCAGTTGTGATCTCATCCAGATGACTTGAGCACAACATGCTGACATGGCTAGTATTCAGATTCTGTTGATGACACATTGACAGTGATGTACAATCTTGCTTCTTTGACTGCCAAGAGACAAGTTTGTCTCCAAGGAACTGCACTCCTCCAGACGTACTTTTACGGGTATCTAAGCATCCTGCATGATCAGCATCTGAAAACGCAATTAGTTCAAAGCCAAAATCCTTCGGATACCGGATCCCCAAATGAATGGTTCCCTTTATGTATCGAAGGATTCATTTAACCTCAGAGAGGTGTCTTTCTGTAGGTCGAGACTGATAGCGAGAGCAAAGATATGTTGCAAATACAATATCTGGTCTGCTGGCTGTTAGATACATGAGTGACCCAATCATACTTCGGTATTTGGTAGGGTCAATTGGTGTCCCATGTAAATCAGCATCCAGCTTTGGAGATGATGCAGACATTGGAGTATTATATGTGTCACAACTTGTCATGCCATGCTTTTTCAAAATTTCTAGAGCATATTTGGATTGGTTTAAGAAAATACCACGGGGGGATTGATGAACTTGCATTCCTATGAAGAACGTAAGTTCACCTATCATAGACATCTCAAAATTTTGTTTCATTAGTTTAGCAAAAGCATTTGAGTATTTTTTATGGGTTGAACCAAAAATGATATCATCCACATAAATTTGAACTATTAAGATGTCCTCCCCGTGTTTTTGTATAAACAGTGTAGGATCAACAGATCCTTTGGTGAAATGATTAGCAATTAGGAATGCAGACAGTTTATCGTACCATGCCCTTGGGGCTTGTTTAAGACCATAGAGGGCTTTCTTGAGTTGGTACACATGATTTGGATGTTCTGGGTAGACGAAGCCCTCTGGTTGTGTAACGTACACTTCTTCATGGAGTTATCCATTCAAGAATGCCATCTTCACGTCCATTTGGTAAACGGTGATGCTCTTGTGGGCAGCGTACGCCAGAAACATGCGAACGGCTTCAAGTCTTGCCACTGGTACAAAGGATTCCTCAAAGTCGATACCTTCTTCTTGACTGAAACCTTTAGCAACCAACCGAGATTTGTTACGAATAACTGTGCCATCAGCATCCAATTTGTTCTTCCAGATCCATTTCAGTCCGACAACGTATACTCCATCAGCCCTTTCTACCAGTTCCTAAACTTCAAGACGCTTGAATTGATCAAGTTCTTCTTGCATTGACTCAATCCAATTGTCGTAAGTTAAGGCTTCTTTAATATTTTTGGGTTCTGCTTGACAAACGGTGAGTGCATAAAAGCAGGTTTCACCATCTGTGTGGAGTCGTTTCGTGTCATGACTGGATTTTCTCGATTTCCAATCACGTTCACTAAAGGGTGATCTCTGGTCCATTTGTGGGTAGAAGGGTAGTGTTGAAAATTGTTGTGCATATTTGACGGATCCAAGTTGCTCGTTGATGACTCTGCAATATCTGGAATGGTTGGAGCCGGAGCATTTCCGTCATAATGTGCGGGTGTGGGTACTTCTTGAGATATGAGGGGATCTTCAGCTGCAGTCTCAGTATTGGAGGCAGTTTGTTCTACTGTTGATGATGTTTCTGTTGGAGGTGCATCTGCAGCAACTGCTGTTGTTGTAGTTACTGGTGTATCAGGTACTAGAATTTGGACAGGTTGTGCAACGGAACTGGTGGATACATCTGAAGCACGACTAACAAGAGAGTCATCGAACATCGGAGCAAATAAGTCTTCCAAATCCTTGCGGTTGAGAGAGAGTGGTGCAGCTGATTGATCAGGAAAGTTCAGACGGTTAGAAGCGGGTCCTAAGCTATTTTGCTCAGAAGCCATTTCGGTGAGTTCATCAAAATGAGCGTGTATGTCTCTTGAATTTTCCTAGTTCGACGGTTCCAGATACGAAATCATTTTGAATTGTCACAGTATCCAACAAAGATTCCAATATCAGCTTTGGCTTTCAACTTTCCAAGGTCATCACGATCATTATTTGGGTAACAGAGGGCCCCAAATACATAAAAGTAATTTATGTTCGGTTTACGTTTGTGAACAAGTTCATACGGGGTTTTGTGGTGCCTTTTGTTGATCATACAACGGTTTTGAGTGTAGCAAGCGGTTGAGACAGCTTCAGCCCAGAGGTAATCAGGTAATTGAGCGTTTATCAACATCTTCCTTGCAGCTTCCACTAACGTCCTGTTGCATCTTTTGACCACTCCATTCTGTTCTGGGCTGCGTGCAATAGATGTTTGGTGTTCAATCCCTACTTTCTCAAAATACTCACGAAGAGTGTGATTCTTAAATTCGGTTTCGTTATCTGTTCTGACTTTTCTAACGGTATTGCGGAGCTGAACCTGAATTTTGCTGAGAAAGGTGATGATCATCGAAGGAGCTTGATCTTTGGTTCAAAGAAAATAGACCCAAGTCCATCTTGAAAAATCATCGACGATTACCAATATGTAACGCTTCCCGTTGATTGTTTGAACTCGCATCGGGCCGCACAAATCCATATGTAGAAGTTGGAGAACATGATCCGTACTGTGCTCGGTTTTAGGAGGAAAATGAGCACGAGTACTCTTCTCTTGTTCACATGCTGGACAAAGGTGATCTTTGGCATACCGAAATCTTGGAAGACCGTCGACTAACTTATGACGAGCAAGATCGGTCATTGTTTTGAAATTCAAATGTGAAAAACGTTTTTGCCATAACCATGATTTTGTAGAGTGTGCCTTGGAGAGTAAGGAAATTGGAGAAGAGGTAGTCATGTCTGACATGGAAATGGTGTAGAGACTCGTTCCGCGTTTTCCTGACATAAGGTCGTTTCCTTGTAGGTCACGAACAAAGCAAGTTTTCTCCCTAAATGCAACTTTCAAATCACCATCACAAAACTGTCCTACTGAGAAAAGATTATGTCCAAGGCCTTCAACGTAGTATACACGGCTAATCTCGATGTTTCCGTTGACATAGTCCCCATAACCCATTATAGCGGCAAAGTGGTCATTCCCGAATCTGACAGTTCCTATGAACTTTGCGACAAAGTTTACTAGAAGTTTTAGGTTGCCTGTCATGTGTCGGGAACATCCGCTATCAACAATCCAAAGTACAATCTGAATCACCTGCATCACAAGAAGACAATGCAGATGGAGAGACGGTAACGGTGGAACCCGTTGGGTTAGTAGCACAGTTTTTAAGCATCTTTGGTAACCAAGTAAAACTAGGTTTATGCTGTAGCCAACGTTGCCATGTCCAACTAGATTCTGCTTTCTTCTTAGTAAATGCACTAGGTGTTTGGATTGTTCTAGTAGCAACTATGGTTTTGTCTACGGTAGTCTTAGAAACTACATTTGGCGGCTTTCCTAATATTGACTTAGCATCAGTAGTGGGCCTAGAGGAAATGCCATATGAACGTTTCTGATTACGAGACAAAAGGGTCTTTGCAACACATTTTTTATGATTTTCAGACAATATACTTGTACGACAAAACACACAATAAGCATCAACAATAACATCATTCAGAACATTCATAGTCTTAGCATTTGTTACATCACATTTAGAATTACACATTTTAAAGTTTGATTCTACATTAGACATAACATGCTTTTTATTCAGATTCCTAGTGTGGTATTCTACTTCTTGATATTTAGGTGAGCCGCTCTTACATAGCCAGATACTAGTCTTCTTTTTGTTCTTTTTAGTCTTGGATCTGCTAACGCTAGGAGGGGTGCCTAGTCCTGTAGAAGTCGAAGCATGTACATTAGTGGTCTGAGGGGATGCTTTCTTAGGTGTCTCATCTACTCTATACATGCCTGGTGCAATCACATTCTTTTGAGCAAGTTTCCCTTTTTCAAGTAATTTGATTTTTTCTTTCAACTCAATGATGATGTGTTTTTGTTGTTGAATTTTGTAATCCAACTCTCGGTTTAATCGAACAGTGTCATTCCTGTTTTGGCAAATTTCATCAATGTCCTTTTCATATTCAAAAATTTGATGTTTTAAAAAGCATTTTCTTTTTCAATATTCTGAATTTTGGAAGCATGACTGTTTTGAAAGTACAATGATTCTTTTTGGCTAATTTTAACTCAAAGTCAAGACTCTGAGTCTGACACCATTGCAACTTTTGATTGAGTTGGAAAATTTCTTTTGAAAGTTTGTTTTCCACATCATCATTGACTTTTCGAAGTCTCTCATTTTCTCTTTTCAAATTATCAATCTCAAGTTTCAACATCTCAGTATCAACAGAATGAGCATCAACAATCATTTCATTACAAGACACATAAATGGAATTCATGAACACAGATATAACATCAGAACATAGAACATTCTCCAAGAGTCGATCTGCTTCTTTTTGCAAAACTTTGTTTTTACATTTTTGTTTTGAGATCGTGTTTTTCGTTGCTTCATAGAACATTCTTATTGAAGTTCTTGTTCCCAATGTGTAGCACAAAGTCGCAGGTGTTGAACGTGTGGCAAAAATTATTTTTGAAAAACTTCTCTCTTTTCTTTTTCATAGGGAGAAAGAAAAGTAGAGACTTTTATCTCTGAATTTCGTTCAATTGCTTGTTCCAAAAATTGTATGTCTTCCATAAATGTATTAAAATATCTAAGGACAAGACATTGTTTTGGAAATGGTGCAATTACACCTGAATTTGGTAAAGGGCCATTGACTTGTGCTACTGTGTTCACAGGGCCAACCTCAGAAGATTCATTCATTTCTATTAAAGACCATGACTGTTCTGATTTATCTTTTTGTGGTACGAAGGTGTCGCTAATATGAGGTACTCTTTGAGTAATCATATGGTTTATTAAATTTTACATTACTCATTTTAGATCAACTCTCTTCGTCCTGTTCCATTTCCTCTTCACGATTATAAACAACAACACGCATGATAGAGTCATCAAACAGATGTTCTGCACTATAAAACTTTGGATTTTCCTTGAGTGCTTTATGTAAGAAACATGGTTTGTCATCCCCAATAGCAAAGCCATGTCCTTGGGGATTTTGCTTTAGAGAAATTTTCTGAATGGTTGTTACTGACTCACCATGTGCATCTCTTGCATATTGGCCATCAACATCACGGCTGCATTGGCTTCAAGATCTTCCATATCATCATCTGAATAAGCATTAGCCATGAAGTTGTGCTCCTTCTCTGTAAGAGTGCCCCCAACTTCATCTTTAAGAGCAATAAGAAGAGCTTCCTTGTGGTATGCACTGCCTCTGGTCCTTGGTTTAGGGCAAGCATTGGCTAAGTGACCTTTCCCTCCACAATTGTAACATTTCACCATAGTGTTTGCAATCCCAGAATTTCCTGTATCAACAATTTCAGCCCTCCTCTGTGTATTACCAACGTTGTTCCTACTGCTTCCAGCTGAATTAAACCTCTGCCCACCTGAGTTACCCATATAGCTACCCGAACCATATCTCCCAGAAGCTCTGTTTTGAATCTCAACTCTGCCATCATGAACAACTGCCTGATTACGAGTGTTGGATGAAGAACGAAGACGGTTGTTGGATTTGTTTGAAAACTTGCTGAAAGCTCTGGCAATTAAATCAAATCTTTCGTTCAACGAATTGAAAGCATCGTCTTCATCATTGTTGACATTGGAGTAAAGCATAGTATCGGTGTTGTCATATGGAACCAGTTGATTATCAGTTTGTTGTGGTGATGCTTCATATGGAACAAGTTGACTTGATGAATTTTGTGAGGGATAAGCAGAATGATGTTGTGGTTGGACAAAACCCTGATTTGATTGTGGAGCAAAATGAGACTGAGCAATCAAAGCTAGTGAGTTTGGAGTTGTTGACGGTGAATAACCTCCACGAGCTGCTCTGTCTTTATCAACCTCTGATTGGTGATGCTTCAAGTAATCATACAACAACCCATATGAGGCATTGTGTAGATTCTTAGCTTGACGAACGAAAGTAACATACTTCTGCCAGTCAGGTCCAAGACAACTTAGGAACTTAGTATTCACTGCAATCCTGGGTAGTACGATGTTATGCCTGTCTAAGTCGTTGATAATGTTGGTAAACCTATGGTAATAAGACTCTAAGGATTCTCCAGCTTCAATCATAAATATGGTGTATTCCAAATAGAGTTTTGATTCCATATCCTCTTGGTTTAACTCAGTTCCTTCCATGAGAAGATGAACATGTTCTCACATGTCCTTAGCAGTCTTTTGTGCAACAATACTTCGGAAGATGGGATTGGGAATTCCTTGAAGGATGTAAGACATTGCTAGTTCATTAGCTTCTTTCTGAAGTACTTTTTCTGCTGTAAGCTGAGCATCAGGAACAGGAGTCACAGTTGCTTCTCTTGGAGGAATGGCATTCGAATCGCCAGGAACCATTGTGGTAGGTGTTGGATATGGCCCTTCAATAATTACCTTTTTCAAGTACTTTCCATGTGGTTTCTTGAGTTCAATAAACCGTAGAAATCGACTTGACCATTGCACGTAGTTACTCGGAGTGAGCATAGGAGGTGTATCTAAGGATCCGACCTCGTGTCTTGATTATTGACTGCTAATTGCTTCACACATTTGGTCAAACCAGTGAGGTTGTTTAGGTGGAAGTTGGTAAGTCTGCATCTGTTGTTGTGAATATTGTTGTTGTTGAGGGACTTGTTGTTGAGGGAAAAACTGATGTTGTTGCATGAAGAGTTGTTGTTGAGGATATTGTGGTTGTTGATGATATTGTTGTTGCTGATGATACTGCTGTTGTTAATTGTAGAAATAGTGGTAGTTCGGTGGTTGAGACATTCTTGTGTTCTTTTGGATCTTGTAGACAATTGAGATGTGTGTTATGAGTTATAAAGTTTGGTTTTGGTTAAGTACTAATTTAGATGTTTTTCTTGTTCAATTCCGACAACTTACTATTCACTATCAATTTCGATGAAACACTGTTCACAGTTGCCAATTGCGATAAGGTTGCTGAATTGCGATGAGGTTTCTGAATTCCGATGAAATTTTACAATTCCGATGGATTTATCTAAATTCTGACAAAATGGCTGAATTCCGATAGACTAGTGAATTTTGATGAATCTGAGAATTGCGATGGACTTTGCAATTGCGACAGAAATTGACAATTCCGATAACTTATCTAAATTGCGATATAACTGGAAATTTCGATAACGTATCTAAATTACAATTCCGATAATTTTCTCACTACCTTATACAAGATAGGAGATTTGCCTCAAAGTTGAAGTATTTTCACAAGCTTATACAAGCAAGGAATCTACTGAACACCAATTTCGATAAAACCTTAAGTCTGCAAATCCGATAAACCTTTCTGATGAATTCCGACAAACCCTAGCGAGCAAATCCGACAAACCCTCAATAGCATATCCGATAAACCCTCTCTTCACCAAATCCGATAAAATGTCAGATTTTACAATTCACTTTTACGACTCAAAAACGATGTTTTAACAGGATTTTTTCAGTTCAAAACGTTTAATAACACTTAAATAATAGGAAAGTTGCAAGCTTTAACGTTTTAACCAAAATTTGGTGAATTTCGACAAAACGCAATTTATGAACTCGAATGTAAAACTTATAAAAATCGAGCAAGAACTAAACTTTCGACTTCAAATATGAGTTATAATCACTATAATGATCTTTACACTTTACAAGTGTGAAGAAAAGTGATAGAAATAAGGTTTTTTGTCGCAAATAAGCCACAAAACAAAACGTATAGTAAAAAGTAAGCTACGATCTACTTATAACACACAAAACAATTATCTTCTATTAATGATACCACTTGTTAGGTCCTAGATTTAGCTTAGCACAACATATCTAATGTATATAACAACAAGAGAACGAGAGATATAGAGAATAAGATGAAGAGAATTGGATGATATTATTCACTCGATAAATAAGCCAGAGTTCGGCTCACATATGAATAAACCAACAATAGAAATGAGTACATGAGTCTAGTATTTATAGGCAAAGTGTTAGGGCAACACTTTGCCACCTTTCTTCTAGAAACTATTTACTAAACCACACGACCCATGGGCTTCTAATAGGCCGTGTGGATCAAACTAACTTAAAACCTTTATCAACGAGCAACCTATTATTACAAACATGATCAATACTTGAAATATTACTAAACGTGTTCCCAACAGGTTGCCTTGATGAAATTGTTGTTTCCAGTTGTATGCGTAATATATATTTTAGTGACAAAGTGCCTTGATGAAATTGTTGTTTCAAGTTGTATGCGTGATATATATTTTAGTGAAAAAGTGATCCAAACTAACAGTCAAACTGTACGAAAGATTATTGGCATGATAATGATGAGAATGAGTATGATGAAAACATTTGTGAATGATGATGATTTTGTTGCTAATGGAGTTCGAGGTAATGAATTAGTTAAAAATCTGTTTGGTTAGACGTAATAGAATAATGAAAGACTGAAATGGTTGATATAACGAAATAAATCGAGTCATTACTATTTCGTTGTCTTGTTTGATTGTTATGTCGTGATGAAATGAATTATCTTCACATGTCGTGTTGGTATGTTGTATTGAACATTGGAAATGAATGAAATGAACGAAATATGACAAATGTCATCCATGTTAAAACGTAGTGAAATAAAAATAGTAGAAGATATCCATGAAATAAAAATGACAGTTATAAACATAATAAAATTAAGAGTAAATTACACCGTTCGTCCTTGTGTTGCGTTGACCGCAGTCTATTGTCCTTTGACAAAAAAAAATGCACCGTCCGTCCTTAAGTGGCAAACGTTATGTATCGTTGGTCCCTCTCACTAATGACAGTCACTAACGCTCGTTAACTGACACCATATGAGGTTATTTTTGTCTTTTTAATTCTGCACATGAGGGTACATTGGTCATTCTACCTTTATGACTCACCACGACTAATTAAACAATATTTATTATTATTCTTCATATAGGTCCCACCATTTACTCCTACTTTATTCTTCATCTTCCACCACCATTCCCCGCCACCACAATTTTTTTTGAACATCCTACCACCACAATCACCAGAGACACCAAGAACCCAGTTCACACAACCTCGATTAGCACAAAACCAAAACCCATAGCCCCAATTTACACATTTTCATGGTTTCCTTTTCAAAAGGGTATTCTCAATAGATGCCAAACCCATAAACCTAACATCACCTCTCTGCCCACAGAACCACCGCCACCATCTTGTAGCTGTCCGACGTGGTTGGCAGTTATTCGACGGTATGTTCAGAACCTTCTCGGCGAAGCATCGTGTGGTGGTTTCCCGTATTTTAATTTTTGTATAAAATCTAGATCCAAATTTTAAATCATTGATTTCCCTAATTTCAACACCTACTAAATGTGCTTCACTTTCTTTTTTGTAATTCATCGTCATAATCATCATAGTACCAATTCAAATTACATATCACAAAAATACTAAAGTCCATGTTACAAAACTCACAATAATAAATTCAAAATTATCAAATCCATATCATTAAATCGTCAATTTCTAACATTTTATAATACCATTTTTGTCAAACCCCACACAATTTATTGAATGTACAAATCAAATAAAAACCTTATCATTTCATGAAAACCAAGGTCATGATTCAAACACTTATAGAAACTCACAACAGTTATTCACATGCTTCTTCGATTTTGATTGTTTTGACCCCAAATTAAAAAAATAATAATTAATATAGAAATATGGTTCGCTTTAATATAAAGCAAATACTTTGGCTCATGGGCCAAAGCAGTTAAACGCCGATTTTGAATTTGGTATTTGGATGGTGGATGATAGTGGCTGTGGAGCAGGTGGCCGGAGATGGTGGTTATTGTGGCGGTGAAGCATGTCGTTGTAAGTGGTCGATAAGGAAGATGTTTGGGGTAATAAAGTGATGTGGGAAATAAAAGAAGATGGTGGTGGCTGGTTGATGATTTTATAGTTATTGGATTTACGGTCATGTGGAATCGTTGCATGGTTTGATTTGTTACGGGTAGTGATTGGTGAAAGGAGGTGGTGGCACGAATCTGGAGGTGGCCGGATTTTGTTGGATATACTCTGAATATGGTTTGAAAGTCATGGTGATTTTAAATGAGGTAGAGAGGGCTTAGTGAAAAAGGATAAAGCGAGAAATGAGAGAAGAAGAAGATGATAGGGAATGGGTGGAGGTAGGTTGTTATTTTTTATGAAAAGGATGTATATTAATAATTGAGTAAAATGCAGAAATGGTCCCTATGGTTTGCTCAGATTGCATGTTTAGTCTTTGGTCTTTCGAAATTGCAGGCGACTTCCCTATGGGGAGTTTTTTGTTCCGTTTTGGTCCCTGGCCATTGCAGAAATGGTCCCTGTGGTTTGCTCAAAATTGCACGTTTAGTCCCTGGCCAGGGACCAAAACGGAACCAAAAACTCCTCACAGGGAGGCCGCCTGCAATTTCGAAAGACCAGGGACTAAATATACAATCTGAGCAAACCACAGGGACCATTTCTACAATTTACTCTTAATAATTAGAATAAACTAAAAGTGTAAATTGACCATTTAACCCTCGAGTGCAAGTCATGTGAGCAGACTTAACAAACGTTACTAAAGGTCGTTAGAGTGAAGGAAAAACGGTGAATAACGTTTGCCACTTAAAGACGGACGATGCATTTTTTTTGTCAAAGGACGATAGGCTGCGGTCAACGCAAACCAAAAGGACGAATGGTGTAATTTACTCAAAAATTAATCTAAAGATAACTCGCTCCATTCAAAAACAAGCAAGAAACAATAAATTTCCATTCCAATCCTGGACACCAAACATAATATACCTAATAAGGGACCGTTTGGTTTGAGGGTATTGAATCATTCATTAGGATTTAGACTTAAAAGAACAGTTTGGTAAAAAGGAAAGAATTCAAATGTGGGCATATTTCTATCAATTTGACAGATTTTTGAATCCGTATAGAATCGATAGGTATCATGAAAATTTAAGCATTTGTTTTCATTAAAATATTAGTTTTAAATTTTCAGGCACACACTTTTTCAAATATTCTTACAAGTAGTCTCATAATTTATTTATTTTTTATTAAAATATAATACATAAATATTAAATCAAGTTATAAAATATATTTGTTTGAAACCATTTCTATCTTTTTCTTCGATCCAATACATTTTCTTTCATATTAAACCAAATCCAAATCCAAATCCAAATCCCAATCGAATCATTGTACAAAACCAAAGGGGCCCTAAATAAAAGAGACACAGTAACTATTTTGTGATGCGGGAAAAGATAAATTGGTGTAGGGTAAAAGTAAAAGTAAAAGTAAAAGAGTCAAAAGTCAAAACAATCAGTTAAAAAACCAGAACTGTAACCAGACTAATAATCTAAGACCAAAACGGCACTGTAAGAAACAAACACCTGCAGTGCCGAAACAAAACTCCTTCTCAGATCCTCCCACACTAAAAATCGATCAAAACAGATAGATAGATAATTAAAACCAATTCCAGCGAAAATGGATACGGAATTGAAAGAGATGTTAACCGATCTCCACAATCTCAAATCCTCATTGTCCGATCCATCTCATCTCGCTTCAATCGATCAAGTAACATTTTTTTTTTTACTCCATTATTGTGTTAATCAACGGTTTAATATCGCTAAACCCTAATTTTCATTTTAGGATTCTAGTTCTCCATAAATTCATTTTGGATCGTGATTACGTGACATGCATAGTGAAATTATTTGTTGATCACTTATTTAATTGTTGTTTCCCTATTATATAAATTAGTAAATAAATTCTATAACTTAACTGAGATCCTTGGCGATTGAAATTAAATTCTATTATTTAATTGTTGTTTTAAGAATTAGGTTTTTGTTATTTTAGTTGATCAATATGTATAGAAGAAATGACAGCAAGAACTAGCAATTACAATGAAACCGGATCGACGACGGAATTTGAATAAATGTATTTGGAGGGCCGAATCGTATACCATTTACATAGTGTTTGGTATGTTGTAATCAAAGTGGGAATGGAAAGGACTATTATGATGGAATGAAAATATTTTGTTTGGTTACAATTTTACAATGTAATGACTCATTACAAGGAATGGCTCATTCCATCATTTTCATTCCTTAGAGGTCCCCTCCTTTTTTTTCATTCCATCTTGTAATGGAATTAAAATTACATAAAAGTCCATTACTAACTAACTACATTAAATAAACTTTCTATCATCAAGGGCAATTTAGTTTTTTTCTTATCGATTTCATTCCGTCCTATCATACTAACCAAACATGATTAATAATAGTAATGAATCATTACATTACATCATTTATTCCATTACATCGTTTATTACATTCATTTGACATTTCATTACGTCCTACCAAACGAACCCTTAGTTTTTGCGTGCCAAACTTGTATTTTCTTCATAAAATGCATAAACTATGTAAGTAAATATAAGTAAAACGAAAAGTTTTGCGGGGCACTAAGGTCCATCAATGTACTAGATCAATTTGAAGTTACGCATGAATATTTGCATGTTGCTAAACGTAGTTTATGATCGTTACATTGACAATTAGATTTAACCACATTGAAACCATAATTTCAGTTAGGACTTGTGTGCGGTTAAATGGTATTTTAGAAACATGTTTATAGTTTGATTAGCATAATTGGTTGATAAGATGTAATAGCTTGAACATATGCTATTCACAACGGGACTGAGCTTGAGTTGGTGAGGATACATATATATATATATATAGATGTATATATATATATATATATATATATATATATATATAGATATATATATAGATAATAAGACTTGCTGCAAGAGTTTCATAACTGAATTTTGGCATTTAATTATGGTTACTATTATATGAGAGATTTTTTATTTCGTTTTCTTTTGTTAATTACGAGCTTATGACTTACCTGCTGACGCAGATTAGGTCACGTGTAGAAAATCTCACCAGTCTTGTAACATCTGCACAATCTCGCCGCTCAAAAGTCAAGGCTTGTCCATATTCATACCAGCTCCACTTCATATTATTAAAGTCATTGTTTGTTATCGATGAACTAAATGATACCATATTTGATGTCAGGACATGAGTGCAGAGGTTGTAGATAGCAACCCGTATAGTAGGCTCATGGCGCTGCAGAGGATGGGAATTGTGGACAATTATGAGAGGATACGCGGATTTTCAGTTGCCATAGTTGTCTGTACTGAACCCATCTTTTTTTTTTTTTTACTTGATCATTGTTTGCATCAAATAGTCACTTCTATTACAATCACAGAGTGCATACTTCACTGAATATATTTGTTTTACGAGGGTTATGTTTTGTGACATCATTTTTTTAGTCCTAAATCATCATACTTATAGTTATGTTCAAGCAAAATGGGTAGAATGCTCAGTGATCACATAACCCTTTTCGTTTTCACGTGGAGAAACATTATGAATATGTTCATTCATTACACTATTTGTTGACACACGTTAGTGAAAACCCATGAAACTTCCATGTCTAGTTTATTCCCTTTCTCGGTATATTAGCCTTATTGCAATAATAACAATGTTTACAATTCTATTATGTAAGCTCCAAGTAGCCACGCCAACCTCTTTACCTGGTTTGAGTCTGTGTGGCGGTGGGCTAAAATTCCGTGGATTAGTTGGCCAAAAGGTCAGAAACCATGGTTACCCAAAAAAAAAAAAGTTCTAAAAAGTGACTATACTTTTTTCAGTTAAACTGCTTTAAGTGCACTAGATTGTATGATGCTTTTCACAGTTTAAACTGCTTCGAGTATATTTAAACCATTGTTTTGCTTATATTTGTTTTATTAAAGTATCTTGGTGTTTATACAGGGTATTGGTGGGGTGGGGAGTGTGGCTGCTGAAATGCTGACAAGATGTGGTATAGGCCGTCTTTTGTTGTATGATTATGATACAGTGGAGTTGGCCAACATGAATAGGCTATTTTTTCGTCCTGAACAGGTGTGCATAAAATAGTTTTTATTTTTCTTTTCTAATTAGTCTAGCTCGATTTTATATTATACTCTTACGACTTTTTAACCTTACGTTTTTACCCCCTTTATACAAACCAAAATACTAATTTAACTATATCTTATCAATTTTTCGGATGCTGAGTTGTTAATGTTGCTAGGCATGTTAGCATGCTAACATTGACTTTAACTTTCTCAGGTTGGTATGACCAAGACTGATGCTGCTGTCCAAACCTTGTCAGAGATAAATCCAGATGTTGTGCTAGAGGTAATATTTTCAAAACAACTATTAAAAATAATGCTGTGTATTGTCGAATGCTATTGTAAGTATGTCACAGTTGTTGTATATCCACTTCTACCATGGTATCTGTCATCATAGTTCATTTAAGTAACTGAATTGATTGTCGAAAATTTGAAGTGCTAGAGGCCAGATTTAAATTGATTGTTGATTCATTTCTAAAAAAAATGCAATGAAATCGGCCTTTTTTATGGTAATAGTTTGACTAAAGGAACACTTTTTGTTATCTTAATCCTCATACCTCAACCCAACATGAATTCAGGATTCCGTATAAGGTTTTTGCATAGTTCTTGACATACATGAATTTTTTTAATGAAATAAAAAAAAGATTTTGATAACATATTTTTTTTCATTATTGTATCCAAAGCCTACTTTGAATTGCACATGAACTTTCTTATAGGCTATTGATATGTTTAAAAAAAAAAAAATGTGCAACTTCTCTGTGTTGTGGATGCGTACAATCATGGGATACCTGCCTCTTATTTACTTGCATGTATCAAGGATTAATAACCTAAGTTGGCTAATCGACATTAACTACCAAAGGCATATCCATATATGATAGCTATTTTAGTTGACTTTCATTATCACAAATGGTATTGGAATGATACATGCCTTGTCCCACATTGCTCACGTATAAGGAGATTATGGTTACTTAAGGTACAAGAATCAAACCTTGAATTGGTAGACGTGTTTTGGTACAATGCCCATGCATTGTACTAAAACAAAGGTTTGGTTCTTGTAACTTAAATACCCAACATCAGTTCTATTCGTGAGCATTATGGGACAAAGCATGCATCATGGAATTCTAAAGGGTTCATGACAAGACAAATGGGTTTAGTTTTCTTCCCCTACCTCACCTTGCCACCAAAAATACTGACTGAGTCACCATGTCCATGCAACAAAAACCATACCACTGTGCCCATTGACCCCTCTCTCCCGAAAGCACTGTTATCACCCATCCATAGTTGCATCATGTATAGATGTGGCCGTGGATACAGTGGTTACGGTGGTTGTGGGGGTGGCAGTGGACAAGTCACGAATTGACAACCATCGGCATGTCATTCTCATGGTAGAAACAGAGGGAATGACCATTGATATTTACGGCCGGGGTCAGGGCGTGGTTGCGTATGGTTAGTCATTCTCTATCATCAACGTCTCTGCTTTGAGAATGAAACGTCAGTGGTTGTCCGGCCCTTGTTCTTGTCTAAAGCAGCACTTGCAACGACCGCAACTCTTGTATTCATAACCTTGTACTGACAGTGTAAAGCTATCAGCTGGAATAAACACAACAGTTTCAGATAGAGTGGGTTGGAGGGGTGCTATGCATCTAATATATTATGATATACTCCCATATCACTTGATGTGTTAATGTTTCAATAAGCGTTATTTTGAGCTAGAAGACTCAAGGTATTGTTGTAGCTTAATGACTCAAGTGAAGTGTAAGTGGATTTCTAAATGGGCCCAATTTCATGTATGATATATGAAATATAACCTGTATATGGATCATATGTACATATGGTGATTGAAGTTCAATATTGTATTATTTGATTCAACTACTTTTCAAAATGGCAAATTCCATCATTGCATCTGGCACGATGTTACCTCCAACCCAAGTAATTTGATTGATGGAGATGAAAATAATTGACAACACTTAGTTCAAGAATTAGTCGCTAACTATAGCAACTGGGCTACTTAAAACCCATGTAACTGATTAAAGTAATCCTAACCAACAAAGCAGCGGGGACACATAATTCCATTTATTCAATTATTGATTTAAGATCGACGCCTATATATTTTATATTCTTATGACATCTGCTAACTATATTTACTATTGTCAGAGCTTTACCCTGAACATAACAACAGTCCAAGGCTTCGAAACTTTCATTGCAAGTCTCACAAACAAATCTTTCTGTAAAGAGAAAGAAGGAACCGGAGTGGATCTTGTTTTGAGTTGTGTCGATAATTACGAAGCAAGGATGGTTGTAAATCAGGTCAGAGTGGTGCTATTTTTATCATGTTCAGCTGAACATAGTTTGTGCTTTCATATCCATAGTTGATTAATGTTTTATTTTATACGGAGGCTCATTCATATCAAGCGAGTGATGAGCTTTCTTGAGTTATGGTGTAGCTAACTGCATACTATTTTGACAGGCATGCAATGAATTGAATCAAACTTGGATGGAATCTGGTAAGTAAACGAAATTTTCTTAGTTTTGGTTCATCATGTAGGAAAAAAAAACCAAATATTGTGAACCCACCTTGCTCTTGATTTAACCAGGAGCACTTTCTAGGATTGTTTATCTTGATTTGTCCTTTATTGTTGGTCATCTATTCAGTTAATCAGTTTTGTAAATAAGGCTGCGTAATCTACCTGAAAAATATCCTCTATATTACAGAAAATAAATATTCTGTTAATAACATAAGGGATTTATGCTGAGTAGAGATATCCCTACTGAAAGTATTTCCCGTAGAACATTTACCTTGCATATTGTACACGGGTTCATAATTTCATATTCCATACTCATATGCCTGAAATTGTTTACTTATTCTTAAAAATGGTTTGTAATTTGTATACGTGTTACATATTATAGTCCAATTTCTGCTATTTGACGGTTTGGTATGTTTTTGGGCAGGTGTGTCTGAGGATGCTGTTTCAGGTCATATACAGTTATTGATTCCTGGAGAAACTGCTTGTTTTGCCTGTGCACCTCCTTTAGTAAGTCTAACTACTTTTAAAAAACGAACTTTAAATGTTCACCTATCTTTTTGCCTTTCGGATCTCACTATACATGTGACCGTCATGTTTCTTTGGCCAATAAGCGAATAATACTGTTTGACATGACTTTGTTAATGTTGGTATCGTTTAAGAGAGAGCATTATAAAACATCAACGCTATTTTTTTCTTTTTTCTTTTTAAATAACATCTATATTCTATTGGATTCATTTTTGTTCTGTTTTAAACCTGATGTCAGATTTCAGTCATCTATTTTAATATAACATATGAGCTATTTATGATGTTTACTTCCTAATATCAGTTCCAATGGCTTTATAAATGTTATTGTTCTCATGTTTAGGTTGTCGCGTCTGGGGTGGATGAACGTACACTAAAGCGTGAAGGAGTTTGTGCTGCATCTTTGCCTACTACTATGGTCAGCAACACCTTTTGCACCTCAAATGCATTGTTTCCTAAGTGTGTTTTCAGTATTTCCTGGTCTTCATACTATTAGTTGTGGCAAATGGGCAGATCTAGCAGGTTGGGTAATGGGTCAAAACAAGTAATTTTTTTCCACGGGTTAAGTTTTTGGTTTGACTGTACACATTTTTTCCCCAAATGTTGTAATTTATTATAAATAACTGTAATTTCGAATATGATTACAGAAGTTATAATATATCTTCTTTTTTTTTTAACTGAGGAAGTTAAATTATTTCCATAAGCCTAGGGACGATAGTTGTATCAATGGATATCTTTTCCATAAGCCTAGGTTTCACAACTCCATTGAGGAAGTTAAATTATTTCCATAACCCTAATGGATATTGTATCAATGGAATAATGGATATCTTTTTTTGCTTCATAATCTCATTTTTTATATTAGATGATTCATGTTTTTATAAGCATAAAAAAAAAAAACACTTTGAGCGACTTTGGAGCCGTTTTCTATAAAGCAATTTGTTTTACACATTTGAGTCGTTAGAGATAAAATAACCCGAAATCACCCATCTATAAATGAATGAGTCGAAATGTCCGCCATGCAAATAGATAGCATGGTAAATCAATAAGACTGCTCTTAGTTAAATCTCAATCATGATTGTAGATGAAAAAAAGTTATGTTATGTAGTATGTACACTCTTATGTATGGCTAACATTATAAATTATTTGGTAGGGGGTCGTTGCTGGGCTTTTAGTCCAAAACACACTGAAGTTCTTGCTGCAATTCGGCCAAGTCTCGCCATACCTGGTAAACTATTTCACAACCATCTCAACCCTTCATCTATACATGTTTGCAAGTGTGTCTAAAATGGTGTATGGGATTGTACAGAACTTATGTTTTTATATACAAATTCTACAGATTTGCTATTTTCACCTAGTAGTGCTGGTTTTCAGCATTAACTAAATCTAAAGCATGTTTAAGGCGAATAAATAATGTGTATACGGAACTCAGCACTAGCACTTATGATTGTTGCTAGAGGTGGTAAAATCAGTGGGTCGGGTGGTTGGGTAATGGGCAAAGTTTTACTATGGCTCTAAATGAATTGGCTTGGGTTGTTTGACCGCACAAGGACTTTTTATAAATAGTTGATGTGTTTATTACTTTATTAGGTTACGATAATTGTATTAGTACACGGATAATCTAAGTTTTTTGATAATGGATTTTTGGGTGTTTCGATTGCTTATCAACTGCTATATACTTATTGCCTTCTGCTTTAACAATAAGCAGTTTGGATTAAGCAAATCCAAGCTGCTTATTTGAAACAACTTATTTTTAACTCACAGATAATCAGATACACATTTAGATAAGCAATCCCGGACACCTTTAAAACTGCTTAGTCATTTATAACTTCATATGTGGATAATAATTTGGATTTCACATACATTTCATTACATACAGGGATACAATGCTCTTAAAGATTTCTTCCCAACAATGGCAATGAAGCCAAACCCTCAATGTTCAAACGGACCTTGTCTAGAGCGCCAGGTAATTTGATATCATGGAGTTCCTATTTGATGCATCAAAACCTTCTAAATCTGTAGGTTTCTTTGTTGCCATAACTTCTTTGTCATGCAGAAAGAATACATGCTCATAAAACCCGCAAGGGATGCAGCTGCTAAAGCAAAGATGGAGGAAGAACTATCAGCAATTGAAATCCCAATTCATGCAGATAATGAATGGAATATTAGGTAACTTCCACTAAAGTCTTTAAATGACTTCATAATCAATATATTTTATTGATTGAACTAATAATTAGAGGTGGCAAATGGGTGGGTTAGGAAACAAGTAAGATGTATGGGGAGTTGAAAAAGGTAGGATTCGGTTGACCCCAAACTAAGTTTTGAAACCTTTTGATTTAAAATAAAATAAAATAAAAAAAAAAAAAAAAAAAAAATCAATAATTAGTTTTTTTAAACATTGTATCAGTACTATTCTTTTTCATTTGAATAAAATTATTTAAGAGGTTTTTGTTCATTAAATTTACTACTGATCATTTCTAAGTGTCACATGTTTCTCTATTATCTTTTCAGTGTTGTTGATGATGACGCTGTTGATGTCATAAATGGCCAAAGTTCAGGTTAGCTCATTCTGCATTCAGCTTATTCAATTTCTATGACACAAACCCATTATGACCTGATACCAAACGTCCAAACCCATGGACTGAACCATTTTGTGTCTACCTTTACTCAAGAGAAAATGTATTTTCAATTTTCATATATACCTAATTCATGAATATCAATTTATTTCTCTGTTGCAGATGCACTTCCAGAAGGTCTTGTTCATGAGCTTCCAAGTGCAGATGTATATCAGCAGCCAGCGGTCTCAAAGGAAACCGTGGACACTGTAGATGATCTTGAAGATCTCAAAAGGCAACTTGAGGCTCTTAATGCCTAATAGTTTGTGATTTCAACTAACAAATTAAGTTATAAACCAAGAATAGTTTTGGGCAATCCCAGTTTTCGTTGAGTATCACCTTTGACTTGTTCTATATTTTAACAACCTTTTAGACCTTTTACTTTATATATACCTTTACATTTTGCTCCAAGTCACATTCCAGCAGACTTTCTTGGATTTACAACTTTTTTTTTTTTTTTTTTTGGGAACTTAGATTAAACCCATTATGAAGTTGTAGTAGACACTGGAATTGACACTCATTTTTAGGTAAATGATTCGTTTGAGTTATATCACGTCTAACAATTCAAACAAGTAAAACTTACTCAGGAAGTCAGAATGATAAACTATACGGGACCTTGTCAAATGGGTTTAAATAAGTAAGACTTCGTAAACTTGGTTATTGTTCATAAGTATGGTTAACGTTTGTTATATGTTGACATGGAACACAAAATATATGTACTCCATTTGTCATATAAAGCTTTGATCTTACTATTTTATTTGTTCTAAAATTAGAAGTAATCTTTAATTTTTTTTCTCAATCAAAACATTTTATAAAGTAAATGTGTCATGTTATTGATCTGTGTGAAAGTAGGGTATGTTTCAATTGACTGAATAATGAGTTTAGGTACATATAAATAATGCTAAATGATCAAACGGGCTTGGCCCAATACAAACAATGATAACACTAAATACTAGTCCGCTAACAGCCCCCCGCAGTTGGAGCCTGAGAACGCAGAATGCTCAAACTGGTATGAAATTCATCAAACAGGGCAGACGGAAGACCCTTAGTGAAAATATCGGCATACTGATAGCGTGAAGGAACATGCAAAACGCGAACCTGTCCTGTAGCAACCTGATCCTGAACAAAGTGAATGTCAATCTCGATATGCTTCGTGCGTTGATGTTGCACGGGATTGGAAGATAGATAAACCGCACTGACATTATCATAATAAACAATAGTGGCAGAATGTAGAGGAGAGTGAAGCTCTCTAAGAAGATTCCACAACTAGGACGTCTCAGCCACAACATTGGCAACACCACGATACTCAGCCTCGGCACTAGAACGAGACAAAGTGTACTGCCTCTTAGATGACCAAGATAGTAAATTGTTGCCAAGGAAAACACATTAACCTGAAGTAGAACGACGAGTAGTTGGGCAACCTGCCCAATCAGCATCCGAATAGGCAACCAGAGAAGATGTCGAGGAAGAATACAACTGAAGACCATAATCCAAAGTGCCGCGAACATAACGTAAGATCCTCTTAAGAGCAGCAAGATGAGGCTCCCGAGGATCATGCATATAGAGACAAACCTGCTGAACCGCATAAGACAAATCAGGTCTAGTGAAGGTGAGATACTGTAAAGCCCCAGCAAGGCTCCTGTAAAGTGTCGGATAAAAAACCGGAGTACCATCAGCCCCTAACTTGGACTCCGTATCAACGGGTGTCCTACACGAATGACAATTGCGCATACCAGCGCGCTCAAGAACCTCCGCTGCATACTTTTTCTGGCAAAGAAACATCCCCTTGGTAGTGCGGGTGACAGAGATGCCCAGAAAATAGTTCAGCGGACCAAGATCAGTCATAGAGAACACCTGATGTAAAGAAGCTATAATCCTCTGTAATAATGCTGTAGAGGAAGCTGTCAGCAAAATATCATCCACATATATAATAAATAAGCAACATCAGAACCCTGTTTATAAATAAACAAGGACGAGTCACATCTGCTGTGAGAGAAACCAATACGAGTAGCATAACTCGCAAACATCTGAAACCAGGCACGGGGTGCCTGTTTAAGGCCATATAACGACTGCTGAATAAGACAAACATGATCAGGACGCCGAGGATCCTGAAAACCCGGTGGCTGATGCATATAGACGGTCTCAGATAAAGTACAATGGCGAGAAACAGCAAGACTGAGAACCGTCCTAATAGTTGCCGATTTAACTACCGGGCTAAATGTCTCATCATAATCAACACCTAGTTGTTGATTGTTCCCATTAGCGACAAGACGAGCCTTGTACCTGCTTAAAGATCCATTTGCAAAATAATTGTGCTTAAACAACCACATGGAACGAACAATGTTCGCGCCAGGTGGTCGTGGCACAAGAACCCAAGTATTATTTTTAATTAAAGCATTGTATTCATCAAGCATAGCACATTGCCAATTAGGATATTTGAATGCGAGAGTGTGACTTTGGAACAGGAGAAATGGTAGACACATGACGATTATAACGCAGATTCTTTTTGTTATTACCAACATGAAAATGCGTGACCATGGGATGAGTTGAGGCTGGGTTTGGATGAGGATTAGGCTTGGGTGTATTAGGCACGGGAGGAGGTGGGTTGGGCTGGACATGTGGTGTTAGGCCGGTAGTAACTGTTGTGATGTTTGGGTCGGTGGTGGGAGGGATTGGAGTTATTGGGTCGGGAGTAACCGGTTTGGGGAGTAGGCCGGTGGTATTAGGGAGGGGAGTTGGGCCGGTGGTCTGGACAGGTGGTGTTGGGCTAGTATGAACCGGTGTAGTGGCTGGGTCAGTGGTATTTGGGTTAGGGGTTGGTTGTTGGAGAATATGGTGAGCGATAATGTTTGGGGCTGTGTCGAGAAAGGTGTAGGAAGGGGGCATCATTAGGTGTAACGGACCCAAATGGAAAAATGGTCTCATCAAAGATGACATGACGGGAAATGATGATTTTGTTGGTGGAAAGGTTAAGGCAACGAAATCCTCGGTGGTTTGATGGGTAGCCAAGGAAAATACATGGAGTGGAGCGTGGGCCAAGTTTATGGTTGGTGTCAATGTGGACATAACATAAACAACCAAAAACACGCAAAATCGTGTAGTTGGGTTTTGTGTTATATAGACAAAAGTGAGGTGTGTCGTTATTTATGGCGGTGGACGGTAAAATATTTAAGAGGTAGGTGGCCATGTAAAGGGCTTCGACCCAAAAATGAGGTGGAAGATGGGCTTGGAAAAGTAATGTTCGGATAAGGTTGTTTATTGTCCGAATCATGCGTTCGGATTTACCATTTTGTTGAGAGGTACGGGGGCACAAGAAACGTGTATGGGTGTCGTGTTTGGTAAATAATCGGTGAAATATGGTGTTATCAAACTCACCACCATGGTCACATTGAAAAGCTTTAATTTGCTTATTAAACTGAGTTTTTACAAGAGCTCGAAATTCGATAAACTTAGCAAAAGTGTAAGATTTGTTACGCAAAGGATATACCCACAAGTAATGAGAATAGTGGTCCAAAAAAATAACGTAGTATTAAATACCGCTTTGACTCGGAAGTGGGGAAGTCCACAAATCCGAATGCACAATATCAAAAGCAAAATTAACAACAGTATCAGAAACATAAAATGGAAGCCTTACATACTTGCCAAGTTGACAAGCATGACAAAGGTGAGGAGACTTCACTTTATTACACTGAATAGCATTATTAGAAAGTAAAGAACGTAGCACTTCATTTCCCGAATGTCCAAGTCGTTGGTGCAACGTGTGATGACTAGCAAGAAAAGCTTTTGGGTAGGATGTAGGCGTGGTCACAGGATACAGGTCTCCGGTGCTATCACAACGGAAGAGAAATTTGCCGAGTCAAATAATCTTTAACCGAAAAACCAAACTCATCAAATTCAATAGACACTTTGTTGTCACGGGTAAATTGACGAACGAAAATTAAATTTTTTACAATATGAGGAGTAATTAAAACATTATGAAGGTGAAGAGGACGGTGACGGTTAGGCAATAAGCTATGGCCCGTATTAGTGACGGGTATTGATTTACCGTCACCAACAAAGACAGACGGATAAATACTTTTATTATAAATAGTACTAAGATTTTTTGCATTTGAATTTAAATGGGAGGACGCACCTGTGTCCATATTCCAACTCGCATCACCAACGGGAGTGGAGTGGGCCTGAACTGTGCGTATACGTGTTGTTGGGCCTGTTGCGCTTGAAACATTTGGTGTAAGAGACTATATTGGGCTAGTAATTACTGTTGTGCTTGAGCAAGTTGTAGTAATTGGGCTTGGCCCAATCCTTGAAGTCCAAGCATGTCTCTCAAACAATATAGCAGATCCAAAGAAAACAAATAATAACTTGATAAAACGACAACCTCCCAATCCTTGGAATCTGACGTGCGGCTGAACACAGTAGATAATATTTGGTTGTTGATATCGAAATAATACACCAAATATGTAATACCCCCAAAATTTAGTACAACGGAAGACTAATCAAGCTTTCGGGTTGCTACGGGGATTGGTACACAACACAAGCATAAGAAAACGAAAATACATTATCCGTTTATATAAAACATTTCAAACCTAATATTTAATGTTTACATTTATACAAAAGTGCGGAAGTAAGCCCAACATTCAAAATAAGGTAGGTCCTCAATTTAGTTATCAGAGTTGAAATTGATCCATGAGCCGTGCCACTTGCCAAGCCTCCAAGTTAAGCATTCAACAGTAGTTGCATCAGTTACCTGAGAATACATGCTAAAAGGTCAGCTTCCGCTGGTGAGTTCATAGGTTTAAGCAAAAGTATAACAGTGGACCAAGATAAGTTATTTGCTACACTGGACTAAGTTAAATATAAGTTTCCAAATCCACATACAACCACAAACACAAGTAAACCGGTATCATTATGATAGAACACAATAGTTCTCTCTCACATTGATAGTAACACAGTAGGGCCCTGGGATATATTTGACCTTAGCCAGGCAACACGTTATAGCAAAAGGTATCCGGGTTATTTGCTACCCTAGTCTAAGACAAATATCTTTTGTAAATATCTAACCTTAGCCAGTCAACACGTTATAGAAAATCATAAAACAATAGTTAGGTCCATTCAAAACGGTTTTGCATGTTTCCTCACCCCAAGGTTTTAATAAATAGTTCACGAGTAAAAGTGGGGTTGTGAAACTCACATGAATATCAGTTAATCACATAACGCCTTCAAATAACCAAATCAAATATTTCAGCCAAACAGTCAAATCTTGAGTAAACAGTTCGCATATTCCAAATAAACAGTCATTGGGTTTAGTTAAAAACGTGCATGTATTCTCCCCTAAAACAGTTATAAAACAGGTAAAAGTAGGGGCCATGAACTCACCTCAGTCCAACAATGAAATATCACAACAATATCAGAGGGTAGAACAACACAATAATCCAAACAGTAGCACAACACAACAACTCACGGGTAGTATAGCATAACGGCAACTATGATAACACGACACAACAGACTCGACACAACCTAATAATATAAAGACTCGTCTCAAAATATATTTCGTAAATCAAATGCGCAAGGGTTTCCAAAGTTAACCAGTTCCATCCCCAAAATCAATAATGTTGTACCATTTATTAGAGTTTGGTATCATCGTTTGTGTAGCGGTGAAAAGACGCTGACTCAAGTGTACACACGCCAAAAGAGTGACAATAATGGGATCGTCGCGTAACAGATGACAAGAAGTCAAGAAAAGATGGCGGAGATAACCTAAAGAAACCACACAAAATAACACACCAAATAGTTGAAAAGATTGGTAGTCGCCAGTTAAAATCCCAGTAAGTTTTATAAAACCTACATGTTTTATATTTTTAAACAAAAACCCATCATGACTTATTCGTTCATAGAACGTTCCAAGTCGAGTGACTTTATTAGTTTCCAAATACGTTTAGTTAACAAGGGATTATAAATATTATTGTTCGTTAGACATCATTTCCATATTGTTCGTCCGTTACAGCTCAAATACATTAAATTCATTTCGAGTCTAATGTATTGTAGTCGTTTCGTATCCCAATAGACTAATAATGTACAAAGTCCGATAATATTCCAAATCCAACAATAGTCCAAGTTTCAATATATATATTTCAAGTTCCGGTGTTGCAAATCCCCAAAATGTACCGACTACCAATCAACGACCACACAAATAAATAATCCAACAATTAATTCCTATAACAATAATAATGTACTAGTGCAAATGTGTCTCGAAACGTTCCGTAACCTCGTGTTTTTCTGTTTTCATCCAAGTTAAATATCCAACACTTTATATTTCATTTTCGTTACTATATATTAAACAACAAGGTTACTTGTTATTTATTTCTTCTTTTTATTCATTCTTTTTGTTTATGTGTTTTCAACACGTCACGAAGTTAACAACGTACCGAGTCACATTTCCATCAAGTCTCGCGGCTATAAGCCGGGTCAAATAGTCAATGAATTCCATATAGTGTCAAAAATTCAAGTATAGGCAAACCGAGGTCACACCGAGACCACAAGGTCTCGACTAACACCCGTATAGCCAAAACATCACAATGATCCAATAAAGTCCAATATCCGCAAATAACTAATTCATCACATTTTAACTCTTGGCCAAATCTAAACCTACGGCTCGAGTTCCAAAGTCTCAATCAACCAAAACAATCACAATAAAGCCATAACCATTCGGACCAATATATTAACCTCGCCAAGACCAAACAGATCAAAATGACAAAAACATAAGAAAAACATAACCCACCAGATTATTCCAAAGGAGACCGAGACCCACAAGAGGTTCGGCTCTTTACCGTGACTTGTGCTAACCCACAAAACAAACCAAACAACATCATAATTGGCGCGAGAATAAGCTCAAACGTGAGCTTATTCGTTTGTACGCAACCCAAACAAAAACACAAAACCATTTCGTGACAAAGAGTGATGATACCAAAGATTCTAGTCGTTTTTATTTTATTAAAAACGTTACCCACTTGTTTTAACCAAAACCCGACTCGTTAACACAAGTTTTGACTCACACCGAGTCACACAAGGTGTGAATCGGTGTGTTACCTTTGAATCTAGTTCTACACAAGAAAGCAAATCACAAGGATGGCGGCGGTGGTGGTTTTGGGTGGCTATACGGCGCGCGTACCACAAATTTGTGATGAGGGAGACGGTTTAAGGGTGGGTTTGAGCTTTTTTAGTGGTGGTTGATGGCGGTGTAGTATTGGTGGAGGTGGTGGTGGTTTGGTGGGCGGCGGCTACAAATAGAAGAGTGGGAGAGAAGTAGTTTAGGGTTTGGTCAAGGTTTTCAAGATCGGGATCCTACCCAGGATCGTTTTCGTCTTTGCAAGATCGTGATCGTAAGATCGGATCGGGATCTTAAGATCCTACTCTAATGTTATTTCTTAATAGTTTTTTTTAATATTATACAAATCTACAAAATATTATACATTATAAACACAAAATATTATGAATGTTTAATAGAAATATTGTCCTAAATTATGATTATGAAATGTTTGAAAAGATTAACATGTTGTTTTTTTTATTCTACAAAAAAATAACTCATAAATTTATAGTTTTTTAGTTTGTAATCCGAGAAAAGTAAGATCGGATCGTATTAGATCTTAAGATCTTATAGTCAAGATCAGGATCCTATAAGATCTTAAGCTTGCAAAGATCCTATGTAGGATCTGGATCGTTCTTGCTTTGCAGTATCATAAAATCGTAGGATCCTACGATCTGGATCGGGATCCTGACAACTATGGTTTAGGGTTTGGTAAAAGTGAGGAGGGTGTAGGGTTTTATTAATCCCCAGGGGCCAATTCTGCCAAATGCAAACTAGAGGGGGGACGCAGTTAAAAATTGACGCAGGGGGCCAAAACTTTTGTTATAACACTTCCCGGGCTCGTTTAGCATGGTAATAATTCTCGTGAGACTTTTTAACTTGCGCCAATATTTTTAGAATCGTTTTTCCGTTAAAAATGACTATAAATTCGTCTACGTTTGTTCAACGCGTCAAAAATCAAACATTACACGTATTATTAGGTCTAGACTGTGCCGACACACGTTGTGCTAAATCTCAAGTTCTACGGGGAAACTTCATATATCACGTAACAGTATTCCAGCAATATTCCATATATTCCAAAACAAATCCCTAATACATTCCCAAACCGGTGCCCATAAATTAATATTCGTTTTAAATCCAAATGCCACATTAAAATAATCCCCAAAAATTACCGGTTGTCACAAAATACTATTCCACGTATTCGATTCTAGATCGATTTGGCAGCAGAATGGTCAACCTTTTTCTTTGTTTAGAATTAAATCACACAAGTTTTGATCAATTAAATAATCAATTGGTCAAATGGTGATTTCAAACACAACCAATCACACTAAAGAGAAAAAATTTTAAAAATCACAAAAGAGAGATGTAACGTAGAAGATGTGGTGGTATATATATTAAGGATAATGGGATAGTGGTAATGCAATGCTTCACAAAAAAATGGTACGGTGTTAATGCCAGTAGAAAAGTGATACGTAAATTGAAGATTTATGATTTTTTTTTATTAGGGTTTTAGGAGGAAAAGATCGTGGCTCTTGATACCATGAAAGTAAGGGTATGTTTCAATTGACTGAATAATGAGTTTAGGTACATATAAATAATGCTAAATGATCAAACGGGCTTGGCCCAATACAAAAAATGATAACACTAAATAATAGTCCGCTAACACTGTGGACATATTGTTATGAGGCGGAGATACCAAAAACTCGTAGCAAAGTTAATACTTTAACTGAAGCGACATATGACTGTCTTAGAGCATTGGGTACAGTGTGGTGCCATCGGCCTCGTGCCGTGGAAAAAGGCTGCCACCTCAGAACTTTTTACTATAACATCAGAATTTATTACACCACACAAAACACTACTCCTTAATATAAAAGTGGTGCAATGAGTTCACACAAAACATAATAAAACACAAATACAACAAAATAATAATAAAAAAAAATTAAAAAAAATAACTCACAACGTGAGCAGGTAGTGATGGCGCGACACACGAAAACACGACCTTTGATATGGTGTTTGATGTCATTGTGTTGGCTGGTGGGAAAACACGAACCCCACCGGCTATTGTACCGGTTGCTCTTATCATAATACTACCAAGTTTGTGTCTGGTCATTTTGCATGAGAAGAAAGGGTACTTTTGAAATAACCTTTTGGAAAACAAGGTGTTTATATTTTCTTGGTTGCAAAGTCTATATAGATTTTTTATTTTAAAAGTCAATTTCATTTATATCCTTACAAAACTTCAATATTACACCAACATCATTACAAATTTCATAATTATGTCAATATACTTACAAAACTTAAAAAATACTCATTAATATCCAAATAAACATTTTTATCTTTATTGAATAATTAGAATACTTAACCTATTATCTGAATAATAATTAAATAGTTATGTTACCTTTTTGCCCTGCAACCATAATTAAACAAAACAAAATTACACCAGTTCGAGTCACTACATTGTCTTCTTCAGTTCTTCCTTACAATTTTCATGCTTCTTTGATAGAAGATTGTTGTCAATACAAGGGACCACCCACATATACTCATAACTATTGGCTTTGTTATCATTTACTATCTTTTCTTTGGCTCTCTTTTTCTTGATGTTAGTTTTAAAGATTCCATTGTATTTTTCTTGCTGCCATTCCAAAAACTATTGCTATAACATTTACTGATTTGTTAAACCTGATCCGTTTATAAGGATGTTGACACACAGTAACTACTAAAAATAAAATTATAATAGTTATTCTACACATATAGATCTACATATTGTTATCATTATTTTTATGTTTGGTGACTATAGTCTATAGATTTGAGACTTCAATTTAATCCTAATAAAGAAGCAGATACTTTCAAGGAAGAAGAAGAATGAAGTAGATTGACTTTTTAGTTTGACTAGTTCAAGGGCAAAAACGTAAAATAATGCTTCAACTAATATTAAGATATATATTTAGATATTATAATAATTAAATAATGAATAAAATGTTTATTTGGATATTAATGAGTATTTTTTAAGTTTTGTATGGATATTGACGTAATTAAGAAATTTGTAAGAATATTGGTGTAATATTGAAGTTTTGTAAGGATATTAATGAAATATATATATTTATTTATTTTATAAGTATACCTGTTTTAATTTAAGTTTAAAAAAGAGAAAGTACGTACTAGATTTTTATTGTTTTTACATGTATTCTAGTTTGGTTGCAAGTTATATAAACTGTATACTTAAATAAACAAAGTTTGCATATCCAAATATTGAAGCTAAAAAAAAGAATTGTGATACTCTTAAATTGATATGAGCATGACCTCTAATGTTTTCTCACAAATAGAACAATGCGACTTACTGAAGGACCCAATTTTTATTTTTATTGTGAGCAAACATTACTAGTTATATTCATATCAACTTGAGATGATGCGCGCTAATAATAATAAAAAAAGCACCCATATACAACCCATATTGCCAATGGCGCGTAACTTAGTTGGTAATGGATAAGGGCATTTTTGCACCTAACAAGCACAAAGTCAAATGTTCAATCTTTGGCATCCCATAGCCACAACCGTTGTATGAGTCAAATATGCCCCACATATGAAAAGCAGCCGATTATGGGCTTGTTCGGATTACCGGTTATTAACCTTTTGCACCTAACAACCCATATCAAACGGACTTACTAATCATAAAGTTATGCACACTCAATTTTTTTTTAAAACACTCCAACATATGTATTAAACAGTTAGACTATGTATACATTATGTTTTAATAAATTATATATTAGTGTTGCAAATCAAAACTTTAAGTGTGCAAATTCTCCCTAAAGTTATCTTACTTGATCAACAGGCCAGTGGCTACTCGTTTCTTACAAAACTATTGCTCCAAGTCTCCATGAAACAAATGTCTATTTTGGAGCGTGTTAAAAGAAACAAGCTATTTTATTTTAATAGCGGATGTAAACGAAACTAAACCTTAATTTTTCTTTTGGGTAATCATGATTTATCTTTTGGCTAATTCACGAGATTTGAATCTATCGTCACATAAAATTAAATCGTGTAAAACTTTTTTTTTTTTTTTCCCTTTCAAAGGGTTGGCCCATTACAACTTCAAGTTTGTTTACACCTAACAAGAATTAAACTTGAAATTTATCATATTTAGTAATGATGGTCAAATTAACTTGAAACAAATTTATAAATATGTTCTCTGAAATAAAACAAGTTATCTAATTTTGATATTTGAAATGGTAATAAATCCAAAATAATAAGGCTATATATAGACTTAAACTACAACTCCCTCTTTACCACCTTCAATTCTTTCCATTGAATTCTCTCTAAAAAATCAAATGGAAAACAATCACAAGGAACTACAGCTCCTTCCTATACCATACGCCACACCTTCCTACTCACGTGCTTCACAATGGCCATCCAACAATACTAGTAGTACGGCACCTTGTCCTACACTAGACCTTCAGCTCTCAATCAGTCTCCAGCCAATTAAACCCCCGTTAGGCGCGGATACAATGACATGGCAGGCCATGATTGAGAGCGCGTACATTGAACGCATAATGGAGATGACTAGGAGGGAAATTGATATGGCACAAATGGAGTTTGCACGCGCAAGGCACATGTGGGAAATGGCACGCGTGGAAGTGGAGAGAGCGGAAAAAATGAAGGAAAGTGCTATTTGCCGCGTTGAATCGTGTATGGAGATCACTTGTCACGCGTGTAGAAAAAAATTTAAACCTTAATATCATGTTTTATTAGTTGTTAGTGTGATTTAAAATATGTCAGATTCGCGTAATATGTAAGAAGTTATTTGAAATTAATGTAAAATGCTAATGTTTTTGTATAGTCTTTTGATTAATTAAGCAATTTATTAGTTATATCTAAGAATATGATTATTTCATATTTACGGGTTTTTTCACTGGTGGATCATTACACTTTTTATAAATGTTAATTTGTCTCATTGTATAATGTTTTGTCTGTTTTAAGTTCATATGATAGCAAGATTCTTACTCTTGAGTTACCGTAATACTATAAAATAATAAACATTTAGGATATTATACTATTCTTTTTTGTTTACTAAGGTCATTAGACTTTTTAAACATAATATTTAAGTCATTAAACTCTTAAACAAACGTTTTATGTTTGTTCGCTTAAGTTTAACCGCACATAATGAGCACGAAGACAAACACTTAAAAAGAAGGACTTTCCAATTCAAGTATGTTCTTTATCAAAATGAACTTGTGTCACGTTTGTGTGAGGCTGTAAACAAATAGGACTAAAACAAGTGATTGTTTTTTCCGCTCTTTCAAGTTTAACCTGCTAAATGAGCTTGCGAACATGAAAACTTAAACTACGAATGCTTCTTGGTCATGTTCATTCATTCATATAATAATTTTCATCAAGTTCGTGTATAAAAACGATAGACGGTAGACATACACAATAAACAAACGTAAACGAGCACGAAATATTTTTTTCATGACACCTATTATATTAGTTTTTCTCGTGTGCATTTATTGAAGCATACATACAAAATATAATTATAAAAATTCAGCACATAATTCTAATAAGCATAAAGAACCTGGATCCATTGAGAAGGATTTTTTCCTTCTCAATTGAGAAGGATTTTTAAAAAAGATAGATTTTAAACTTTGATTCAAGTTTTTCAAGTTTAGAACTCATTTTGATGTGATTCTAATCCAAAAAATGTAAAAAGAAATTGAATCAATGTAAAAAATCTCACGATTTTGCGATATAAGTATCATTCTGAATCATCTGTACAAATTTAACGAATCATTATAATAACTCGATTTTCACAAAGATTTGTGAATCAAATTTGTGATTTATATATTCGATTCACTATCAATTGATGTATACTTGTGAATCAAATCAAAAAATATGAATCAATAACTCAAACGAAGATTTATCAATCTTCTCAATCTAAAAACCTTCTCAATAGAACAAAAAACTAAGCATAAAAATAGTCAAATGACTAAAAGGATACTGTATTTTATAAGATATGATGACCACTAATGCAAAATCCCTTTACAATAATATTAATCATAATCAGCTTATCAAACACATGTTTGGTATTTTCCTCCTTGTGAATAATGCTTGTTATGAATGATATATGAACATTTTCAAGTTGATTATGAGAGTGTTGGTGAATGATAAAAAATCGTTGTACTTGTCTACTTTATATTTTGGCATGACATTTTTTAGACTCAAAATACAAATGTATTTTCTTATAACTTTTTGAAACATAATGGTTTGGTTTAGGGTGTCCAAAAAAACGGAGGAACCAAAATAACCGAACCGTATATTAGAACCATGGTACGGTTCTTGGTTCCTAAAATTCCATGTTTTCGGTTCTCGAGACGGTTTGGGTCGGAACCGTCCGGTTCCGGTATTTTCCTGAAAGAACCGACTACTTTGAAAATATAAAATTTTAGAGGTTTTATTTCAAACATTGTGTAATTTCTATAGCCGTTTAAGGGGAAAAAAAAAAAAAAAAAAACTCATTATTAAGCTGTCACATAAAATCTAAAACTAAAAAATACATAATAAAATTAAAATCGGAACTTTTAATCCATTCAAAGATCATCATCATCATTCATCAACATGAAAGTAAGTTTATCTTGAAATCATTGTCATAAATTTGATACTTACCTATAGTATTCTTGTTCAATCATATTTGACGCAATTACTACTCATGTTGTCGATAACTTTTCTTGTTGAAGTACATGTATAGTAATAGCATTATTAGCATGTCTTTTATGAATGATCGATGACGAAAAAAAATAAATTATTTAAACACTTAGGTACTTGTGGGAATTACCGAAAATTCCTGTACCGGAACTGAACCGAAGAACTTGGGACGGTTCTTGGTTCCACTTTTTTAATATTTTCTGTTTTCGGTTCTTTGGGTTTCGGTTCGGGACGGTTCCAGTACCATGGATAGGGGTGAGCAGGAACCGCACCGCAAACCGCAAACCCGAAAAAAAGGCAAAACCGCAAACCGCAATAAAAACCGACGGTGCGGTTCTTGAAAATAGAAAAACCGCATTTTGCGGTGCGGTTTCGGTTTCCACCAATAAACCGCACCGCACCACTTCGTCATATTCAAATATATTTTTATTTTTTTTAAATAAACCCACTAAATTTTATAATTTTTATATGGTAAAATGCTTTTATTTATACTTTAATAATTAGTTATTTCAAACACATTTTATTAGTTAATTATTGTTTGAGATTTTAGGCCATATAATTTAGTTTTCTTTCAATTTATCATTGAAGTCTTTAAAATTCTTTATCGTATTTGACTTTTACTATTGTATAAATTTATAATTTCAGACTAATACACAACATTTTGTATATATGTTTCAACTATTCGTGTAACCTTATAATATATTTATTCAACAAAAAATATATACAAAAAATTATAATTTTGAAAAAAAACTTTAAAAACCGCAAAAACCAAACCGCAAACCCGCCAAAAACCGAAACCGCAAAACCGCGCGGTTGCGGATTCTTATTTTTTAAAAACCGCAATTGCGGATGCGGTTTGGTTTTTGCCAAAAACCACACCAACCCGCACCATGCTCACCACTAATGGACACCCATAGTTTGGTTGCAATTTAAGAAGATTTGCAGAATCAATGATTTTCTTCTTATAAGAAGTGATACGGATGATGGCAACGTGTTTAGTTTGAAACCTTTTCATATGCAAGTTGAACATTAATCGAATGGAATCGTCGTATTGTTGCGGGATAAGTTAGCGGTTTATTTTTGTGACAAGTAGCTGTGTTTTTTAGTTTGGTATCGGAATAAGAATGAGAATGATAATCAAAATCAGAATGAGAATGTATTTAGCTATTTTGTTTTGCTTCTTCTTGGCTAACTCTACATAAACGAAAGAATGTTAAATTTAGTATTTTTGAATATTTTTAGTTTAGCATTCAGTCTGAAATTTCGATTTATAAAAGATTTAAAAAGTACTGTACTATACCAGGAAAAAGATACCTTTTACAATAGTTTTTGACCTTTTACCAATGTACATTTTTGAACCACATGGAACTCATAAAAATCACCATACGAAATAGGAGCAATAATGATGCACCATTTGACTGGCGCATCTTTTCACTACCATCCTCAACCTTAAGTTCCACTAAATTCATCATTGTACTTCCTTCAACAAATGAATAACACCATTTATGGTACAAGTATAAAAAAATTTGGGGCTTTGAAACATATAAAACAAGTGTAGGATGAGTTAAATTGCGTTAGATGTACATCTAACGTGCCAGTGTAGTATAAAGAGGGGAAAATGCATAAAATGTTACAATGATCTCTTCCACATAACATATGATATCGGCTCTTGATAACTCATGAGCCGAGTTACTGCTTAAAACATGCAAACTCACGACCTAGACACCACACTAGTCGGCCCCATTAGCAAGGATGATTTTGGGTTATTGGTGATGGCATGTTATTGCTAAAGGTCTTTGGCGAGGACATGTCCTCGCTAAATCATCCTCGCCAAAAGCTCGGCGTTAAAAGTATTGACGACGACGAATTTGCATATTAGCGATGACTGCGTGGGACCCACACAAATTATCAGTGAAAGTTCTCAAAACGGGCCCACAGACTTGACAGGGATATGTCATCGCCAATACCTTATTTTGTCTTTTAGTGTGTTTGGCGGGATAAAGTAAATATTGGTATGGAGTGTGAAATTTTAACAAAAAAAAAAAAAAAAAAAAACGGCAACAACATGTAGGTTTTGGCAAAGACATCTCCTCGCTAAAAGTAAATTCCATTTTTGATTAATTTTTATTTAGTTGAAACATAATTAAATTAAAAGTATTTAATTAAACAATTCTAATTTAAAATATTAACTTTGAATATAAATTAATCAAAAAATTATAAAGATGTCATCGTATTAGACTTTACTATTTTGTACTTGACTTATACCAAACCGTTTTAACGATATTCATATGTGACTTGTGTAGCTCAAAAAATGTTGTCGCATATTAGGGCTATCAATATAATTCAATGATATCCGATATTCTTATCAAATGAATAGTCAAATAATATCGGAAAATGAATAGTCGAATAATATCGGAAGTGTTATGTAAAACTTGTTTAGGAACAACGATACTTTCGTATTTAACTTAAGTAACTTAAAGATGTCGTCGTGTATATTGGCTATCAATATAATTTAGTAAAATGTGACGATTCCTTTCGATTGAATATGAAGACACTTGGTTCATACAACCCGAACACTTGAATATAATCGGAAGTAACAAGACTTGCTTAAGGACAACAATACATTCGTATTGATTTGCGTGACTCAAAAAATGTTTTTGCCTATATGCGCTATCATTGCAATAACGAAATGTGATAATTCTTATCTATTGAATAGGAAGACACTTGGTTAGTATCACTCGCTCGATCATCACTTGAATACTCATATATAAGACTAACTGCTTAAGAACAACGATACTTTCGTATTTGACTCATGTAACTCAAAAGATGTTGCGTATATGCGCGATCAATATAATTTAATGAAATGCGACGATTCCTATCGATTGAATAAGAAGACACTTGGTTCATACAACTCGAACACTTAAATATACTCGTAAGTGACAATACTTGCTTGGGTACAACGACATATTCATATTTGACTTGCGTAACTAAAAAAATGTTGTCGTGTATATGTGCTGTCATTACAGTTTAATGAAATGTGATAATTCTTATCAAGCACTTAGTTAGTACCACTCGCTCGATCATCACTTGAATATATAAGACTAATTGCTTAGGAATAACGATACTTTTGTATTTAACTTATATAACTCAAAAGGTGTTGTCGCGAATATGCATATATGAATATAATTTAATGAAATGCGATGATTCCTCTCGATTGAATAAGAAGACACTTGGTTCATACAACTCGATCACTTGAATATACTCGTAACTGACAAGACTTGCTTAACGACAATAATATATTCGTATTTGACTTACGTAATTACTGACAAGACTTGCTTAAAAACAATGATGCATTCGTATTTGTTGGTCCCTTTACACGATTAGAGTTAACTAAAAAGTTAATCTATTTCGTGTTATGACTAATACAATGTTTAGGATTAATTCTAACAGTTATAAAACGTGAGTATAAAACAACAATATTTTTCAACGTTTAAATTCTTATTAGAAATAATTCTAAGAATCTATAGCCAAGTGTTTTGCGGAACAAACACTTGGGATTGAATAGACAAGGGTATGGGGTGTCTCCTATCGAAACTCAAGTTTTGCTTGAGTGGTAACAATATACCCACTGAGCTATCTCAGTGAGTTGTATACTCTTTGTAGGAGAGAAGTTTCTTTGCAAAAGTTCAAGACTTTAAATATACAAAGCACACTTTAACTTTTCTCTCATCTGATCTATTTATACACAAGTAATCTAAGTATAAGTGATTAAATATAATACAAGTTGTTGAGGTTGCGTGTCTGACAATTACAAATAGTAATCGTCATTTCCAAGAACCAATAGGAAAGGGCCAAGAAGACTTTGGGAGTTGTTGGCTGACACTCCATGACTTTTAGCCGCAATAGGGAAGGTTGGATCTGACAAGAGAAGAGTGTTGGGTTTACACTCTTATCTTCTCAGATCTTTTCCCTATCGTTCCCGCCTTTTCTTCAGGCATGGTTCCTCAGTCTTCAATCACTTTGTTATTGAGGAGACTGGGGTTCAGTGAGTTCTTGTCCAATACTCACTGAACCATCATCTTCTTCTTTGGCTTAAGTCCGACTCAGGGAGTACCGCCTTCCTGAGAAGTGAATCCTTCTTCTTGAATTCGTCTTAAGCATCTTGAAGATGATTCACTGAGAGGCTGTTCTCTCAGTGACTTGAATTGTTCTCGGTTTAAGTTAATCACTTAGTTAATTTGTGTCCAAATCATGTTTTACGTATTCTTGGGTTTTACATAACCCAACAATCTCCCCCTATTTGGATATAAATTATTCCTAAGTGTTTTGATCAGTATGAGTGAGCTAAAGTCTTCTGCTCATACTGAATGTACTAGAAAATAAATAAGGATACTGATATAGCAAAACATTCATCAATTTATTCATATCATTACATGTCCTATTATTCTAAGTACAAAATACTCATGGTTCCTCAACAAGACCCATGAGTTCAAGTTTTGCCTTCTTTGACATCAACACCTCTTTATCAGGTCGTTCTTTCATCAACTGATCCATTAACTTTACAAACTCCTCATTTTCAGGTCTCCTGATATTAAGCGCCATCAGTTTGTAAGCAAGGAGTGTTGTTGTTTCTACTTTGTCGATGTCAGAGATTCTTTGAAAGGCTTCCTGACCAAACTCATCCACAAAGAAGATGCCATACTCAGGTTCCTTAATGACTAGGTTGGGACGGAATTTGACTCCCTGAGGAGGAACTCTATTGCAGTGAAGTGCAACTATATATTGTTCAGGCTCCATAGCTACAGCTTTCCTTTTCTTCCCAACCTTCTGAGTAAACTCAGGGATAGTTAGTCCCTGAGAAGCAAGTGCCTCATCATGGTTAATGCCCAGACTCTTTGCCACTCTTGCAAGTTCCTCATACTTAGCACTCAGTGACTTGATGATGATTGGGGCATTCTTGCTTGCGGTTTTCTTCCTTAGGATAGGCATCATCATATCCCATTCTCTTAACCCATAGTCTGAGAATTTAACAGTTGGAAGATGTTCAGACTTCCTTGGACCTCTATGGATTGTCAAGCTCAGAGGTCTGGTGGGGTGAATAGTGATATCAGTGATTTTGCCTGCATCTTTGGTTTCGGTCATGTGCCATACATACCTCTCATAAATCCTCTGCCTCTTTTCTTCCTTAAGTTTGGCCTGTTTGTTATGTTCCTTAAGGATTTCAGCCTGAAGCTTGAGAAACTCATCCCCTTTGATGTCCTTCTGCTCAGACTCCTTGATCACTTCTTTGGCAACCTTAGAGATTTCAGACCTGTTGAGTACCAGTTCCTTCTCTCTTTCCTTCCTGAGCTCTTCTTGGTGTAAAATTTCAGCCAGTTGATCAGGAGTCCCATAGACCCTTCTCCCATCCTCTAAATCAACATAGAATGGTGCATCAGGATCTGCACATCTTTCAGAAGAAGCCTTGACTAAGAGTGATTCAGGAGGAGGGCTTGTTTCAGTCACCATGATTTTCTTCCCTTTATCAATGGGAGGAGGTTGACTGGTGGATGTCTCAGGGACAGTTACTAGAGCAGAATTAGGATCAGGGATTGGAGGATCATCAATTTTCTCCCCCTCAGCAGATGGCGGAGCTTCAGTGGAGACACCTGCTGACTGAGGAGGTGGAGGAGTATGAGAGGCCTGAAGAATGGATAAAATGTTGGAGACCATAGACTTTGTTTCAGAAGTCTCATTCTTCACGGCACTCAGTTCGGTAGCCATTTCCCTCTGGTGGGTGGTGAGTTCAGTTACTTGGGTGGTGTAGTGTTTGACCAGCTCATTATGTGTTGTTGAGAGCTGCTCAAAGGCTGAGGAGATTTTGATCAGGTGCTCCTTGGATGCATTAATAGCCTGATAAATGGACTCTTGCTGTGTCCTTAATCCTTGAAGATCTACCCCTGAAGGAGCTTTAGAAGCTCAGTTATGCTGGTGGAGGTGTTAGCCTGAGAGGCCAAGTATGTATCCAATCTGGTGACAAAAGTGGGATCATCTGCAAGATGTTCTTGTACTGATTCTATAGCCTTGAGGATGTTGGACAGTTCCTGATGCTGTCCAGTGGCTATGTCATATACAGATTTGTTCAGGTCGCCAAGTTGTTTATCAGTGAGGGTGGCGGCCTGAAGAATCTTTGCCTGAGATTCTTCTACTGAAGCCCTGAAGTCAGCATAGGAGGATGCCACTTCAGTGTGCTTATCCCATAGCTCATCCGCAACAGAGTTGTAAAGACCTTCGTTGGCTTTGCGAAGGACTCTTGCCATTTGTCTTTCAGAAGCCGGATGAGCATCGTCATACTTTTGCAACCACTTGGGAGTGGTTGAAGCACCTGATGATAATGATGAGGTTGATGGAGAGCTGGGTGGTTGATCCTCAGGATGAGGTGAGGAATGTTGTTTCTCAGAGGGCTGAGGAGGGCTTGCTTGTGTTTCCATTTCCTCCTCAGCATTAGGGATCTCATCATCACCAAAATCAATCTCCTCCTCCGACTCATCAGCCAACAAATTTTTATAGTCAGCCAGAGAAGAAGCCTTCAGTAAATCCGGCTCCCCCTCAGAAGAGGGCTCACTTTCGTTGTGGCCAGGTCCTGATTCTTTTGTCATAATAACTGGTGGGGTTTGACCAGCCTGACTAGTCATAATAACTGGGGGGGTTTGCCCAGCCTGACTTTTAGAATCAGTTCCTGAGAGAACAAAAATGCCTGAGGTGGGTTTGGGTTCCGTATCGGCGGGTGGTTTAAATCCCTCCGAGTCTTTGTCCCCCTGAGCGCCTTCATCCACTAATGGGTGTTTTTCAGTGGAATCATGAGGCACTCCTTGTGAAGATGTATGGACCCCCTTCCCATCAGGATTGGTCTGTCCTTTTGGGGATTTAGGGTCCTGTACTCCCTGAGACCCTGAGTGTGATTGCTCAGGGACGTTAGCAGGATGTGAGTGGGTATGGGTCCCCTTCTCAATGGAGTAGTACTGCTCCACCGAGGATATAGAACCCTGAACTCCCTCAGGCTCTGATTGTGATTTATCAGTGCCTTCATTAGGATGTGAGTGGGTGGATGCTCCTGACCCATCTGACTTGTTTTTGTCAGAAGGGACATTTGGAAAGGGTTTGCCCGAGGATACTGAGGATGATTGCTCAGCACCCTCCGGTGGCGTTTGTTTTGTGGCCAAAGTGGTCTCTTGTATGGGAGTCTGAGAGGTCAAGGTCACAACAACTTTCTTGGTGCCTGAGGCAACAGTCTCAGTGACGAGTGGTTTAGGTCTAACCACCTTACTGGATTGTCCCCCTTTCCCTTTCTTCTTCTTCACCTTCTTGGTTGGTGAAGGAACTGGTGAGCATACATTTTCACCCTGAATCACCATTAACATGTAGGTGGTCAGGGCGACCGGTTGTACCTCAGTAATGTCACTACTAAAGTTGGTCTTATGCAAGATGTCAGGTTTTGTACCTTCATCGTCAGACCTTAAGTATTCAGGACCAAGAAGATCCTAAAACACACAGGAAATGAACCTAGGATAAGACATATGTCTCTGCCTATGTTTCCCTGAGAGCTTTGACACGAGGTCTCGGAAGATTATTCCTCCGATATCTATTTTTCTACCCTCCAAGAGACTGAACATCATTAATTGTTGTGATGAGTTCAACTGCTCAGTGGAGGATTTGTTTCCTCCGAGTACCTAAATGATGAAAGTCATCATAAGTCTCCAGACAGGGTGAAACCATGTCTTCACTATTGGAGCCTTTGCCAACAAGGCTTCAGGAGACTCGCCAGGACGCCTAACATCATGTGGCCCAAGGAAAAGCATTTCCGCTTTTATTTCCTGATCAGTAGGGTTAGCCTCAAAGTTCTCAACAAAGTTAAGACCAGTGGCCATGATGAAGGTCTTGTAGTTCAGGGAGAGAGTCTTAGTTCCATTCATCACAGTGAAAGTGATGATAGACTCTTTGGTGTCCTTAGGGCTAGTAGCCGTTGCGGTACACCAAAACTCCCTGAGATAGTCATTATAGATGACTTCTGGGGTGGTTGTAAAGGCTGTGGCAAGGAAGCAGTTTTGTAAATACTTAACTACATCCTTGTAACCCGCATATTGCTGCGGGTAATGGAAATTTCCAACCACATTGTTTTTGGTCAGGTCCACGCCCTCCATTGTGAAGCTCACATTTGGGGCGGTGGTAATAGCATTAGAGGAAGCCATTTTATGATCGGGTTTAGGTCGGAAAAATGGTCGGATATTTCTTAATGCTAAGAACACACACACAATTTGTTTGAGAAATAAAAAGGGCAGAGTTTGCTTATAAATTTCTAAAAATGTGTGTGTGTATTCTTTTGGATGGGTATTTATAGGATAGTGGAGATGGGGGTATTTTTGGCATTTGAGTGATCTTATTTAATCAAAATATATTTATTGGAAGTTATTTTGAATAAAATGTTTGAGATCCGCATTAAATGCCACCACTCCACTTTTCCTCTTTTTTCTCAATTGGCAGAGTGAACAGTTGAGTAGTTTCTGCAAAAGGAGAAGTTGCAGAGTTTCCATCATCACACAGTGTTTTGTGTGAGAGAGGGCATTGAATGCCAAGTTGGGAAGTGGGGGCCCATTCGGTGTATGCCAGAAAGGCTAAAAGAACAAATATACTTGAATTAAATATGAGTTCAGTTACCAACCTCGGACATTTACTAACTAGATACTTAGAGCATTTAAGTTAGTATTTAATGTCCTTTTTCAGGGCCCTGAATGACTCTTCATTCAGTGATGGGTTTTTCAGGGACTTGGGATTAGTCACTGATGATTCAGGAATTTGGAAAGATTCCTGAGTAGCAAGGATTCAGGAACTTGGGTTTAGTTTCTGAACCCTCAAAATTTCAAGAACTTGGGTTTAGTTCCTGAGGTTGAGGATTAGTGAAATAATTCACTGAAGAACACATTGAGTCAGGGACCTGAGATTATAAGAATTTACACTTCAGTTGGTAGGAATCAATCAGTGGACTAATTCTCTATATCCAACATTCCTAATTCAGCTTTCAGTCTTGTGAAAGTTGGTTCATCCAAAGGTTTGGTGAAGATATCAGCTAACTGATATTCAGTAGGAATGAAGTGTAATTCAATGTCACCATTCATGACATGGTCCCTGATGAAGTGATATCTGATATCAATGTGTTTTGTTCTCTGATGAAGAACAGGGTTGTTTGAGATTGCAATTGCACTTGTGTTATCACAAAAGATGGGTACCATCTTATACTGAATTCCATAGTCACTGAGTTGACTTTTCATCCAGAGTACATTTGCACAACAACTAGCTGCTGCAACATATTCAGCCTCAGCTGAGGACAAGGCAACTGATTGTTGCTTCTTAGCACTCCAACAGACTAATTTCCCACCAAGGATTTGGCAAGAGCCTGAGGTGCTTTTTCTGTCCATGTTGCATCCAGCATAGTCAGAGTCTGAGTATCCTTTGAGATCAAGTCCTGAGCACTTTGGATAGTATAATCCAAGGTTAGGAGTGCCCTTCAGGTACCTGAATATCCTTTTCACAGCAGTGATATGAGATTCTCTTGGGTCAGATTGATATCTGGCACATAGACATACTGAGATAGACTTCTTCTTTCAGTGAACCATTTAAGAATGCACTTTTAACATCCATTTGGTACACCTTGAAGTTCATGTATGTAGCAAAAGCAAGGAAGATCCTGATGGCTTCCATCCTTGCTACTGGTGCAAATGTTTCCTCATAGTCAATGCCTTCTTGTTGATTAAAGCCTTTGGCTACAAGTCTGGCTTTATTTTTAATGACTATGCCATTTTCATCAGTTTTGTTTTTGAATACCCATTTCATGCCAATGACTGAGACATTCTCAGGACATTTGACCAAGGTCATTACCTTGTTTCTGTCAAATTGTTCCAGTTCATCATGCATGGCCTGAACCCAACTTGGATGTTTAAGAGCTTCTTTAACACTTTTGGGTTCAATTGTGGAAATGAAATCCACAAATAGGCATTCATTGGATGAGGCTGCTCTTAGACTAGCAGCCATGCTCCTGGTGAGCATGCCTTCAGTAGGCTCTCCAATAATATTGACAAGTTCAATATCCTGAGACCTAGTCCAACATTCTTGAGGTCCTGGATACTGATTTGAACTTGTGGAGGCCTGATTGGGTAGAGGGTTTGGTTCTGGAGTAGACACATGATCATTGATTGGATCTTGAGTGTCTATCAGATCACTGAGATTGTTTGGATCTTGAGTATTTTGAACTGGCTGATTGATATCATCAGTATGTGTGTGTGTCTCAACAAACTTAGTGATGGTTGGGTTAGGTAGGTTGTGGGGAATTATGTAATAGGAGAGATTAGCATCATCTTGATACTGAGTAGAAGGATTGTTTTCAGTCAGATATTCATCAGGAGGATATCTTGAAGAATTATCAATTCCTATCTCTTCTACTGAGGCAGTTGAGAACCTGATAGCATCAGTACTCTCATCAAAGGTAACATGAAATGTTTCCTCAGTCTGCTGTCTCCTTGTGTTGAACACTTTGAAGGCTTTTGAGACTAGTGAGTATCCCAGGAAGTATCCATCATCAGCTTTTGCATCAAATTTCCCCAAGTGATCCTTGTGATTATGAATAAACACAGGACACCCAAAGACATGAAAGTAGCTGATGTCAGGGATTCTTCCTTTGAATAACTCATATGGGGTTTTCCCATGTCTCTTGACAATTATGGATCTGTTTTGTGTATAGCAGGCAGTTTTGACTGCTTCAGTCCAAAAATGGTTAGAGAGGACTGATCCACATAGCATTGTCCTAGCAGCTTCAATAAGTGTTCTGTTTTTCCTTTCAGCTACACCATTTTGTTCAGGTGTGTATGGAGAGAAAAAGTTTTGGGAAATACCTTTCTCATCACAGAAACATTCAAGTTCAATATTTTTGAACTCAGTCCCATTGTCAGTTCTAATTTGTTTGACCTTAATGTCATTTTGATTTTCAATGTTCCTGACAAAGGACATGATTGTTTCAGCTGCCTGACTCTTTTTGATCAGGAAGAATACCCAGGTGTATCTAGAGTATTCATCCACTATGACCAGAGTATACTTCTCATGGTTAATAGACCTTGGACTGACAGGTCCAAATAGATCCATATGGAGAAGATGTAGGCAGTTCCTGATTGAAAAGTTGGTTTTGGTTTTAAAGGATGCTCTGTGATGTTTACCTTTTTCACAAGCTGAGCATGGTTTATCCTTAGAAAACACAAGAATGGTAAGCCAAGGACCTTGTTTTGTTTTACAAGATTGTTAATGTTTTTAAAGTTCAGGTGGGTAAGTCTCTTATGCCAAAGCCAGTTGAGTGTATCAGTGGCTTTAGCAAAGAGACAAGTTCCATCCTGAGTTAGACTGGACATGTCTAATACATAAACATCTTGTCTTCTTGGTGCAATGAGGACAATTTCCTTATTTGCATTGAAGATGGTTCCTTGCTTATCATCAAACTGAACTATGTATTTTGCATCACATAGTTGACTGACACTGATCAGATTATACTTAAGACCATTTACATATGCTATCCTAGTAAAGACAATACCATTGCAGTTTACTGAACCATAACCTTCAGTGAGACATGATGAATTATCAGCAAATATCACTTTGGGTCCTGGTTCTTCCGCATATTTGTGCAGACATTCCTTAACACCAGTCATGCTCCTTGAACATCCACTATCTAGATGCCAAACAGGATCCCTGGCATGCTTCTGCACAAATAGTAAACTAGGTCAGTTCTTTCTAGGACTCCATTTCATGGAGGGTTTGGTATTGTAGGTCTTTATGAAAGTATTAATTGATTCATGGTCAGAGGTTGAGTGGACTGAGCTACCACATGTTTTGCATTTGGTTGTAGGGGTAGCCTCAGTAGTCTGAGAGGATTGTTTCATTCCTCTTTTTGACTGAATGACCTTCCCTTTTCCTGAGGATTTCTGAGTGGAACTTCCACTAGATTCACAATGTTTTTCATATTGACAATCCTCAGGGTGGTGGTCATTGAATCCACACAAAGGGCAGGGTGGAAAAGGCTTGGCCTTTTGCTTCTGTTTCTGCTTAGAATCAGAAGGGTAGTTCAGGCACTGAGCCTTAAGTCCTGAAAAGTTTGACATGACTGAGCATTGTTTATGATCAGAAGTCCTGTGATCTTCCTTTTTGCAAATCATGCAATAAAGGACTCTATAGCAATCATCAGTGAGATGATTTGTATAGTTGCATAGCTCACATCTTTTCAGGGGTTTTGTGGGTTTGGGTTTGGTCTTTGAGGAAGTTGGTTTTTGTTCCTTCTTGGATTGAGAGGATTTCTCAGAAGATGCAATCTTCTCTCCTAGCTTCCTGACCATTTCAGCCAACTGATCAAATTTTGATTCAGGGCTTTGGGTTGATACTTCAGAAGGGACTGAAGTTGATGAATCATCAGTATTTACTGAGACATCAAGGTTAGCTCTCTTCAGGATGGTTGTTCCCCTTCCTGATCTCTCCTTTGGAGAGTGTGGTGAGAAGACCATAGGTGGGAGGCCTAAGTTAGGTGAAGCACCCTGAAGGGTATTCAGTGGAGGAAGTGGAGGGTATGATTCTGATTCAGACTCATCCAAGGACTCAGTGAGTGGTTCAGTGAGTTCAAGCTTACTGAGTTTTTCAGTGAGTCCAAGCATATTTTTCAAAGCCTGACTTTCAGGAAGCAAGATCTTTCCAGTCTCAAAGTTTGGTAACTTACTGACTGGGTTGTCCCTGACAATCCAGTCATTTGACTTGGGAAGTAATTCTTGCTCAAAAGATATGCCAGCTGGAACAAAGTTTATTTCATTTTGACACACAGTTGGATCAACCATAAGAGGGTCAATACCAATGGTTTTCTGAGAGATTAATCCCACAGTGTCAAAAACCTTAGGGTTCTTCTTGGTCCAGCTTTGAATGATGGCCTTTTCTTTGTTAAGTTCAGTTTGAAGGACTTGGTTTTGTTTCAAAATCTCAGTGTTTTGAATTTGTAGAGTTATTGTTTCTAGTTTGGCTTGCTTAAGTACAAGCAGTTCATCTCTACATTTGTTCAATTCTGACACAATATTGTTATATTTTGAAAGTAAGTTAAGCCTTTGTTCTTCAACAAACTTTAAATCAACACAAATATAATTCATGTAAGACTGCCAATCAGAATCATCATCCATAGAAAGTAAAGTAGTTACCTTCTTCATGGTGATGTTGACCCACTCTCCATTTCTAGCATGACCTTTTCCCACAGCCACCTGATCCTCTTCTGAAAGTGCCATCAGTGCACTAACTCTTATTTCCTCATCTGAGGAAACCTCTTCATCATCCCAATCATATGATTCAGCTATTAAAACCTTGTTCTTTGTCTGAATAGGTTTAGATGTTTGAGGAGCCTGAGACAATATGTGGTTAGTTTCAAGAAGTGCAAGTTTAGCTTTGATATTCCTATATTTTGTTTCAAAATCCTTTTGACCCTTGTTTTGGAATTGTTGGGTGGACTGAAACATTTTAGGTTGAAACTTGCTAGTTCCTGAAAATTTGTAAGAGGGTTCTGAGATAGTTTTAGAATAACAGTCCCTAGCAAAATGACCCTTTTTACCACATTTAAAACATTCAGTGGTCTCATTTGCTTTTGATTTTGTAAAGTTGGACTGATTCCTTTTGATGAAACGTTTTGAACTAGCAAGGAGTGCCCTTTCTTGGAATTCCAAGTTTAGATCATTCAGGTATTCCTCATCAGTTCTTTCATCAATTTCTTCTTCAGAATCCTCTTGAATATCCTGCACAACACCATTAGAATAGAAAGCAGTTGATATGGGTGTGGAGGTTAAGGCCTTTTTGGACTCAAAAGCTTTTGAGTCAGGGTATCTCCTTGAGATCAAGTTGTCTTCATAGACAAACTTCCCATAAATTTCAGGGAGCTCAAGGGTCTGAATGTGGTTAGCATTCCTCAGGCCTTGTGAGAAGTTGAGCCACTTCTCAGGGAGACTGTTGACAAAGCCAACATTTGTCTCATGTTTGGTCAGTACAACACCATCATTTGATAATTCATTTATCAAAGTTTTGTATCTGGTGTAGGTCTGTGAGAGACTTTCAGAGTCTTTTGACCTGAAAGTATTATACTCAAGTTTAAGGTCCATGACCCTATTTTCCTTGGTATCTGAGGGACCCTCAAAGCTGTTTACCAAGTCATCCCAAGTTTGCTTGGCTGTAAGACAATTGATGACTGATTCCATTATATCGTCAGGAAGACATGATATAAGGATGCTTTTCAGGCGTTGGTCTTGATTGACCACCCTCCTCTCATCAATGGTCCATTGGGCCTCAGGCTTGTTTAGCCCTGTGGCAGTCTTTGGGACAAATGGGCCATCCCTGATACAGGTGATGTAGTAGGGTTCCATACCAGTAAGATAGCAAATCATACGCTTCTTCCATTTGCTAAATTTCCCAGCTTCAAGTCTGGGTGCAACAGCTGAGTAGCTGCCACCCTTTTTGTCGACTAGCTGGGGTACATTGATATCAGCCATAGTAGGATCTTGGTTTTAAAAACCTAGAGCACTCTTGGTTATTTTAAAAGATTTTATAAACCAGAGGCTCTGATACCACTTGTTGGTCCCTTTACACGATTAGAGTTAACTAAAAAGTTAATCTATTTCGTGTTATGACTAATACAATGTTTAGGATTAATTCTAACAGTTATAAAACGTGAGTATAAAACAACAATATTTTTCAACGTTTAAATTCTTATTAGAAATAATTCTAAGAATCTATACCCAAGTGTTTTGCGGAACAAACACTTGGGATTGAATAGACAAGGGTATGGGGTGTCTCCTATCGAAACTCAAGTTTTGCTTGAGTGGTAACAATATACCCACTGAGCTATCTCAGTGAGTTGTATACTCTTTGTAGGAGAGAAGTTTCTTTGCAAAAGTTCAAGACTTTATATATACAAAGCACACTTTAACTTCTCTCTCATTTGATCTATTTATACACAAGTAATCTAACTATAAGTGATTAAATATAATACAAGTTGTTGAGGTTGCGTGTCTGACAATTACAAATAGTAATCGTCATTTCCAAGAACCAATAGGAAAGGGCCAAGAAGACTTTGGGAGTTGTTGGCTGACACTCCATGACTTTTAGCCGCAATAGGGAAGGTTGGATCTGACAAGAGAAGAGTGTTGGGTTTACACTCTTATCTTCTCAGATCTTTTCCCTATCGTTCCCGCCTTTTCTTCAGGCATGGTTCCTCAGTCTTCAATCACTTTGTTATTGAGGAGACTGGGGTTCAGTGAGTTCTTGTCCAATACTCACTGAACCATCATCTTCTTCTTTGGCTTAAGTCCGACTCAGGGAGTACTGCCTTCCTGAGAAGTGAATCCTTCTTCTTGAATTCGTCTTAAGCATCTTGAAGATGATTCACTGAGAGGCTGTTCTCTCAGTGACTTGAATTGTTCTCGGTTTAAGTTAATCACTTAGTTAATTTGTGTCCAAATCATGTTTTACGTATTCTTGGGTTTTACATAACCCAACAGTATTTGACTTACGTAACTCAAAAGATGTTGTTTCATATATGCGCTCTCAATAGAATCTAATGAATTGCGACGATTCTTATCGATTGAAGAGAAAGACATTTGGTTCCACTCGCTTGATTCTTATCAATAAATTCATACCTACTTTTCATATTTAAAGTGAATGCAAATAAATTTTCTCATATATCTTAATTTATATAACTTAACTAATGTTTACAATTGAATTTATATTAAATTTAACATAACTAATAACATTTTTTAAATAATTTAAAGTGGTCAACGTTTGGGTCAAACTTTTAGAGAGGACATATCTTTGCCGATGGCTACATCACGTCGCCAGTTTCATTTAATTACTCACTAAGCTGTTAATTAAATACATAATTAAGTGTGGTCAATGTTTTGATCAAACTTTTGGCGATGACATATCCTCGCCGAAAGTTTGGCGAGAAAAATGAGAGAGAAATGAATAAAGTAAAGGAAGTAGTCAAAAAACCTTTTGGCGAGGATATGTCCTCGTCAAATTTTTCCGTCAAATTTCTTGGCTATTTAACATAGTCAAAGTGTGAAACTCGATTTTTATCGTTTAGCGGCTTTTGGCGAGAACATCGTGGCCTCGCCAATACCTTCCTCGCCGGTTCTACCGATTCTTGTAGTGAGAACTTAATATGCTAAAATGTATTAAGGGCGTTAACATGGTTTTTTTAACGACATTGACATAGTTTTAACTATCACCAAAAAGTTTAGTCTTCTAATTTCATGATCAATGTTAAACTCATATTAAGTTGATTCGGGAGTGAAAAAGAGATTATGGATGTGACTAAAGCCATAAGGGTTTTAGATTCATCATCTATCATCATAAATAAAGCAAACACAATCTTTACATCTCTCACAAAACACTTTTTGTTTACACATTGTTAGCTTTTAGCACCATCCATCAATTCAACCAAACACCCACTACCCTTGTCTCCTTGGATCTAAATTCCAAACACTAAAAGATACTCATCCTTTCAACATTCATCATTGTGTTCATCTATTTACATTAGATCTTACAGCTTAGAGATGCCTTCAACTTATCTTGGAAAAGCTTAAATAGCTTACGTGTATAACTGTATAAGGATTCCAAACTATAATCCATCGTTTACGAATGAATACATGCACACAAAATGTACATGTGCTTGTAAAAAATAAATAAATAAGACTAGTGTGTAATTGTGTATCTATGATTGAAGTTTTGAAAAGTTTTAACCTTAGAAACCATATTCTAGAAAAAGTTTTAGCCTTAGAAACCATATTCGGAAATTAGCTAGAAATAACATTAAACATATCTGTTCTATAAACAAAATGTGTTATAGCTTGTGCGGGATCAGTGAACACTTGTATATTGTTATCAACACACGTCTATCGACATGTGTTTATCTTCATATCTTGTTAAGCATCTTACTTTTACAATATACATTTTCATATATGTGTTACACCCTATCGACATGTACAAAAATGGAGTAGTTGTGAACTTGTGATGGGTGGGATAGAGAGGAACCAAAATGGGCAGCCAAATATGAAGATGGTTTATTCATTTGTCACTGTCACTCAACAACACATGTGCCTTCGGGTCACAACAATATATCTTGGTGGCCCTTCAAAAAAAGGAGACATAAGCTGGTGTAATAGTTAATTCAGTATGATGACAACCCCTTTTTAACACTGGTAATTGTCGTAAAAAATCCAAGCTATGGACTTTCACTGAATTTGTAAACAAGTGATCTTAAAAGTCAGTCCTCAAATCATCAAAGTTTTTTTTAACTTTTTTCTTTTACTATTTGGAAATTGGCAAAGTGGTATCACTCCTTTATCGCAAACATCCATTAAAAAAAGGCTTTAGAGAAATAAGACTTGTGTTCAATTTTAACTAGCTCTTAGCTAAATGTTACTCATACATGTGCTCATTAATCATCTAAGGCTAAATCTTTAGAGTTGGTCACTCAATATCTAAAAAGGCACACGAGAGGAGGACTTTTTGCCGATTTATATTGTGGTTGTGATTGTGGTTGATTGTTGTTATTGTTGTATAACTACTTGGTGATATTTGAGACTAGAAGTTTGTAAACTTCAAGATAGTCGAAAAGACCGTATTCACCCCCTCTACGGTTCTATAGATCTGTTGTCCCTTTGGTGGATATGTGCGTGCAATTTCTTGAACGGGTCTGAAGCTTCTCCTTTGGGGAGTTCAGTACTGGCGAAGGCTTCTTCAGACGGGACGAAGTCATCCACTCTAATCATCATTTCGTCAACCGTTCGAGGCACTTTGGCGGATAAATGCTTTACTAACTCAGGACACTTGTGTGCACCCATGAATGACGAGATCTTCATAACTTCCGGCACATCCAGGATGAAATCAAATTTTGTAGTCCATCTTTCTTTAAATGCTGACAGCGTTTTATTAGCCTTTCTTAATATCTTGGTTATTTTAGTTGGATCTTTGAAACAGGCTCAGTGAATGGAGAATCTCGTCACAAACCTCTAACGGAGTTCTGCCCATTCGTCAATACTTCCTGGTGGAAGTCGTTCGAACCACCTTCGGGCCCTTCCGTCTAATGTCTGATGAAACATGAGGCACCAAACCGGCATGGGCCACTCTCCCAAGGTGGCGGCTCTTGTAAATCGACTGAGATGATCTTTCGGGTCGGTTGATCCGTCGTACAGCTTTATGTGGGTCGGCGTCTTGTACTCCGGGGCGGAGAATTCAATTATCCTCCGTGTGAAAGGTGATTTTATCCCTTCTTGAAAGGCTTTTTAAGATCGACATCATCTACCTTCGTTCCCATCACATTGTTATTCCCCTTGTCTGGAGTGTCATCTTCGTCAAATTCCAAACGTATCGGATCAATCGAGTTCCTCTTGTTGTGTTCTTTGACCATCAACTTGAGAGCAGATACATACCCTTCTAACTGCTCTCGGGTGATCGGAGGGGTTTCGTCACTTCCCTCGGATTCCCCTGCTTTATCAGGACCCGTCATTCTATAGACTTGTTAGATTGAATTTCGGTCCCACTGGTGGCGCCAATTTGTTGAAGTAATTCTTTGTGCTGAATTCGAACGTCAATAGATCCTTCGAACTTGGTACGGCAAGGTCCTTCGGATACCTGTATGTATGAAACAAACGCGTTAGCCTCGCATGAAACAAACGCGTTAGCCTTGCATTAGGTGTGACCCCAAGACCAAGTTCCGACATGAGAGTAAGTACGGGGTTTATGCCGAAAGGCTGGAGTGATAAATATGTGAGAGAATGCAATAAATGCTACATAAGTGAGAGTAAATGCGAGGGTATTTATGTTGTCCGAAATACTGTGCACTTTTACTGTTCTGGCATTGTTCTTGACACCTAGGGGATGGTAAGCCGAATTATGCCTAGACTAGGTGTCAAGCGGCGCGAGCGTGTGGAGACAACGTCCCGTGAAACCAGGAATATGCGGTATACCTTGGGTTCTTGGTATTAACAGCTGGATCAAGAAGTCTCTTTGATAAAAGGTTGCTTCGGGCCATATTAGGTCATTCGGCCACATATGTCGTTAGTATGTATGCGCAATATCTAAATGATTAAAAGTATAAGCACTAATTATATAATTTTTGACGAACTTTTGTTCCCAAATCTACATGTATATGACATATAAATTGGTATTATAAATGGTATTTGATGCTTTAAGTTTAAAAAAGCATTGTAATTAATCTAACAAATATACATTTGTGAAGAGATTCTATCGTTTACTTAGTGAAGAAAAAAAGATCACCGAATCCCCGCAGGGATCCCTGTTTCTCGTTTAGGTTGAGGATAAAAGATCATTTCTCAACGGGAACGTTGGCGAGGATGAAGATTAGGGTTGGAAACAGAGATAAAGACAAGTGATACAATCCCCACCATTCCCCTTCGTGTTACCATCCCTACTTTTGTCACTTTTTGCGTGATTAATGCCCTGAACTTTATAAGGGCACTTGTATTGAGTAAAAAGTTTATTCGGATTTAATCATTAGATGAAGTTCGAAAACCTTTATAAATGCATCAAAATTCTATGCATTTTTTTTTTTCCGGCAATGTGGCAAATAATTTCGGCCTAAAAGAAAGGTGCCGAAAATATGTACTTTAAGGCCCGTTTGGTTTGAGGGTGTAAGGATTGGTTTGAAAGATGATGCCAAAAGTTATTGTTTGGTATATGCGTGGGCCCCTCAAAAATGGGGATGAATACCAAGTTTGTGACTTTGCTGAATTCCCAAGTGGTTTGACTACTTTTGCCAATTCTTTTGTTAAATGTGGGCCCTCCTTTAACTTCATCATTTCATTATCTTTTTATCCTATTTTAAAACTTGTAATATTTTTAAATTTATTAACTATATGTATTTAAGATATAAAAATATATTATTTTAATGTATCTTTCTTTCTTCTAATCCAAATCCAAATTCAAATCTAAATCCAAATCCTAAACCCATCTACAAACCAAACGGGCCCTAGATCTTTCACCGGATTTTTCATGGATTTGGTGCGTAGGAAAATACACATTTTCTTTTGGTGGGCTACCCAATTATTGCTTGACTATAATTACTAATGTACCGTCATGTATGAATGCAGTTTATGTTACAAAAAAATGCTTCAATTTACGAGAGTTCCTCAATGTAGGTTATACAAGTTTTGAAGTATTTATCTTAGTAACTTCACTTATCTACTATCATGCTGGAAAGGAAAACATGTGAAAGATGCGATCCCACAAAATGTATTTTATATGCCCATAAACTTTATAACCCTTAAACCTTGTCACCTATAACTCTATAAGATGAAAACTTACAATCATCTAAACATGTTGTACATAAGAACCAATTAAATATGTGAAATTATGATGTTACAAGTCATATGTACCAGGAGAGTTTGTCTTATACACTCATATGGATAGGAATATAGAATCATTTATTAGAATTTCAATGAGACACTTAGTTTTTAACCTTTTAGGAATATTTAGTTTTAAAATTATCAAAAAAGGTTTTTAACAGGAGTAAAGGTGGAGGGTGTGGTGAGTTACTTTCCCTCGCCACATCAGCTTTACATTAGCTTTTTCTCTCTCTAAAATATTTTTCTTCAACTTTCCCTCAAACATTGCGGCACGTTCTCTCTCTTCCATTAATTTTTTTTCTAATTATTTTCATTTAAAAATACCCCCAAAACACAAATACCCATGCAACACAACCAATAAATAACAATCTCTTTCTTCCAAACACTTTCTCTCTCTCTCCTTTTTGGTTTTGGGACTCACTCGCCGCTAGGGAATTATTTTTTATGAATGCATGTTTTCCCGTGAGTAAAGGTATGGTTTTCCCTAAGGGAATCTAGCTTTCCCTCTTGTTTTCCCGAGACACACCCTCCTCACTAAAGAATTTGAATGACTTGCTCAATCTGAAAAGACGTAAATTGATGCCAAGAAGTAAAGCCAGAGGCAATTTTGTCTTTTCTGTTTTGACTCTTTCTTCGCCATGGTAATTTGTGTTTTGTCTCAATTCTGATGGAGATGTGTGAAGATCCATCACTTAACCAGTTACCACAATGATTGGAATGAAAAATGAAGTCATGGTAATTAGATTTACAAAATTTTAAACCATGATCATCTTAAGCTAGGTAAAAGGGGGTTGCGGCGCAACTTGTTGCTCGTTTGTCGGCCATCTTATTGTAATTGATATTTTTTAAAGGTTATTGATGAGTTTTAAGTGTTGAGGACTTCAGGCTTTGGTGATGTGATGAGTTTTAAGTATTGAGGCTATGGTGATGTGTTTCCATGTTGCACCACCGTCACATTACTTCACATCACGATTTATTATCTTTTTCTTTCCCTTTTCTTAAAAATTTGCAATACTTTCTTTCTCATTTTCAATTTTTTTCCTTATTTTTTATCATCAAAAATAGCTCTAAACACACATACCCATACAAAACATACACAAAATTCATTTTCTCTCTTTAGCCTCTCGGCATAATAGTGCCACAAGCCCGCAAGGGAGTCCATTTTTTGCGACATAGTTGGGTGAAAATGGAGTTCCCGAGCGATAAAAGAAAGAAAAGGCTTGCATTTGCCTTTTCTTGTACCACACCTCTCACCCTAACAAACGTTTTGGACAAATCATATAAAGTAATATATAATGGATTAACCTCACGTAACCATTATGAATCATATAAAATTAGAAATATTGAAATTGTTAGCAAGTTAATTGTTAATTTTGGCGGAAAAAGATGTGTTTGTATATATGACTAGGAAAGTTCATTACAGAACAAAAAATATCTAAAAAACAAAGCGCTTAATCTCAGCCACTCATCTTACTTTCATCCGACGGTTAGATATAGTTACATCCCGTCTCATTTATTTAGTTAAAAGTTTAACACCCCCAATTTCGTCTATGCAGTGGAATTCAAACTGGGTGTTACTCGAAAGTACAATAGTCATAATAATAGAAAACGATCTCTAACTGAGTCGTTTAAAAAGACTTATCATTCGAATTATTGAAATATATCATAGTTTACAAAGATAGGTCCCAGTTGGTTCCATGTTTACAAAATATATCAATAATAAGTATTTGATGTTTATCGAATGATAAAATAGTTATAGCCTTCTTGATTGATTCCGTGCCCCTCCGTGCCAGCCTCTAACATCGTGGACCTAAAATACATTCTTAAAACTGTCAACACAAAGGTTGAGTGAAATTCATAGAGTTTATTAAGTGGTTGAACACAATATGTTTGTAGTGTGAGTTATGATCTCACACTCATGGTTTGAAAACAAAACAGTTATTATTTCACTAAGCTCATGCAACCAAAGCGTTAACGGGTAACAAATTCAATTGGCTTGTTTGTCGCCCCGATAGGTAATTTGCCGTCATACCCTAGGTTTTCAAATATAGTGTCTTTGTTTGAACGTACTTGGTCAACACAATCGGGATTCATCAATCCCAATAGGCCTATTCACAATATTCACGCTCACTACTCCTAGTGATTAACTGGTTCATGATATGGGGCCTTATGTTTGGTGGTATGTGCTTATTCACATACCTTTTATTTACCAAATTAAGACCAAAACGACCAAAAACTAACCATAAATGCCAAAGATATTGTGTTTTTGTGTTTGTTTCTATGCAGGTACGGATATCATGAAATAGGGACAAAATCAAGCAAAACCCGAGAAAACGAGCGCGAGATTTGGAAGAGTGTCAAAAGCCGAAGCCGGGGAAGAAATTAACCAAGATAGATCACTATTATGCTCAAATTGTCATAAGAAGCCTTTGGAGGTATTTTGCAAAGATGGCAATATTAGTCCTTGGATTTTACCAAATTACAACAATGGTCCTCATTGCTAAATCACTAATTAAACACAAACCCAAAAAGAACTAAAACCGGATTTAATTTTAAAATCCAATCCATTAACCCCATAAACCCACCACAGCCCAAAATATTAAACCCACAACCCATATCAAAAACCCACAACCCACTTTCATTTTACCACAACCCGAATTATAACCCATGGTCTAAATAACCTACCCGGTCAACCACTATTAATTACCAGTCAAACTAAAAATAACCCGCGCCCCATTTTTCCCCTAATTATTACTGTTTCACCAAGAACCCTAGAATTACCCAGCCCCGAATTCACCACAATTAAGGGTAATTGTGTACTTTTCTCGTACTTCTAGAAGATATCTGACATGTCAGGAATGACATGTCAGTAATCCCAGTAGAAATCGAGCCATGTGATTGGTTGATGGTGCGTGGAGTTATGATCCAAGGGCTGACATTGAATGATTTGTGACCAAGTATGATCTGAAGGCTGAAATCATCTTGAAGAAACACAAGGAGGTGCGGATTGATGACATGGCAAGCCCTAGAAGCATCAATGATCGGCTATAAATAGAGAGCTCCCTTCCTCAGAATTTCAAGTAGTTTTTAGTTAAAGTTATGATGTCATTTTGATTTCTGAATTGTATTTTCAAGTTTCATATAGTGTAATCAAGCTTTGTTTAATGAAATTCTAGTTTTATGTTTTAATCCTTATTGCTTATTCAATCTCATTTTCATTAACAGTTGTTAGTTAAGCTGTGTTACTGTTTTATAAGTTATTTCTACCTTAGTATAAGCTTTTGATCATCATTTTTCATTACTATTATTTTAAATCAGAAAATAACCAAAAAAAAAAAATACAAAAATATGATTTCAATTCTAAATCTCAGCTTCAATAAGCTGTTTTTCAGTTAGATTAAGCTCATACTAGCTTACATTAGCTTTTGTGAAGCTTATTAGGCTCAAATCATTTCAATTCTCAAAAGTTCCAAAAAGTCAACAAAAGTCAACTGAATTGGTCAAATAAGTTGTTCTGGTGATAAGCTGGTCTGATAAGCTCATTTGGGTGGTTTTTGGCTTATGTTGAAAGCCTGGGTACTTTGTTTGGTAGATTCAGATCTGTGCACTCATAATTCCTACTTGTAAGCTTCACTTAAATCTCATTCATAGCTTATTACTGTTCAATTGCTTATTTCTAGTGATTAAGTGCTTATTCTGAGTAGTTGTAGTCCATAGATCTTAATTGTGCTCATTATTCAGTAGTTGTTAGGGTTAATCTTAGTTTGGTCTAAAATTTCATAAAAAGCTTAAAATAAGTCATATAGGAATCTGCTAGTTTAAGTGCTTAACTCAAAGAAGTATGTTGCTCATTAGTTGATATATAAGTTAGATAATCAGTTGTTAAGTAGATTCATAGCTTCTATTGGTGGATTCTAGTATAAGATTTCTAAACTCAATTTTGAAGGAGTGTTTGGCAATTGGTGTTTCTGAGCTAAATTAGCTTTACACTGTTCAGTTGCCATGTGATAAGTTTGGATCTAGCTTAATTGAGGCTTATTAAGCTGTTGTTGATAGGACTTAAGTGGTTTTAATTCATTTTGAGGTTTTTGGCTTATAGGTGCAAACTTAGAATCTTAACTGCCTTAATAAGCTTCTATATAAGCTGAGCTTATTTGGTGAAAGTTTTTTGCAATTACATGTTCAATCTAGTGGTTAAAGTGAGTTCCCAAGTTTTGGTACTTTTTCATTAAGTAATAAAGGAATTAGAGGCCAAAAGTTAAATCTGCTGCATCAGATTCTTGTGTGCAGACCTGCACACACAGCTACTCATCTCAGCTTTTTGTTGGCTTTTTTATCTGCTGATCTTGTGGTTCTCTTTGCTTGATATTTGGTTTTCTAATAATTAGTAGTACTGGCTTTTAGGATCTGAGCTTGATTTTCATTTTGTAGCTTATAATATTAGCTTAAATCAGTCTGCAAAAAGCCCCCTTAGAGCTGTTCTGAACCTGCAACAAATTTAGATCCCATATGCATCTGTTCTTGGTCTGATTTGAATGAGCAATTGATTATAAAAATTGGGCATTTTCAGTATGCAAGTAGTTTTTAGTATAAGCTTTTAGAATCTACTTTTAGTTTCCCCTAATTAGCTGTTGCCTAGCTTTTAGATCAGCTACAAGTAGGCTGACTAGTCATTTGCTTCTGCACCATATTTGTAACTGTGCAACTGCTTTTTGGCTTATTCTGAGTACCAATTTGGTCTTAATAATTTGAATCAAGCTTTAATAAGTGTGTTCTTCAGTATTTGAGCCTTTTATGAATTTTGGGACTGAAGTGCTTATTTTAAGTGCTTATTTGAAACAGCTTTTTACCCAAACTGCTTATTAGGGTTCATAAAAGTTCCAATTTCATTTTTCATAGCTTCTTTATATAATTTTAGATTTTTCTGCATAATTTCATAATTTTCCAAATCAGTTTGCTATTTTTTATCATTAAATTACTTTCTTTTAGTTTTAAATTCATAAAAAATAAAATAAAAATCAAAAAAATATATTTCTTTTTTTTTTTCTAAAATTTTCTTTTAGTATTTAACACTTAGGAAAATTATTTTTATATTTTTAGGACTTATAATTTAGGATTTCTCTATTTAGGAGCGTTTTAGAATTCCGTAGCGTACGTTTTTAAATTTAGATTGCGTTTTAGATTTCGTGTGCTTAATTTGCTTGTTCTCTTAGCTTGGTTTATTGTTTTTATTTGTTATTTCATATTCGTAGTGTAAAAACCAAAATATCTCACTCTTATCACGCATTCACGACACAAATCACAATCCCGAATCACATATTCCATTCAATCTTCAATCGGGACAACGAACCTTGGGTTTTGCATATTTCCTTTGCAATTCTCCTTGAACTAAATTGTTAATACCAATTTTTGGTGCCGCTATCGGGGAAGGTTGACGTGAATTCGTGATTCCGTTTTTCGATTCGTGTTTTGAAGACCCTTCTCCCGGGAAGTTATCGTTTTTCTTTGTAAATATTTTCAAAAATATAAAATCCAAAAAAATTAAAAATACCACTAACACTTTTCCTAAAGTGTTAACAATACAAAAAAAAAAAAAAAAAATCGTAAAACAACAAAACAATCGTGAAATCATTTGATTTCGGATTATCTTTCGATTACAACCTATACAAGTGGTTTAAGGATGGTTTTGACATTAAATTGCAAACCGAAAGAGGCGGGTTTTTAATCAGCTTTCGAGCGGACCTTTGCTTCTCCGCCACTCTGCGAGTAGTCTTAAGAGAAACGATATCGATTGAGGGATCGGTACCAAAAATATTGTGATTAATTTTTCCTTTAATATAAAAAAAAAAAAAATCCAAAAATATTTTCCTTTTCCAAATTCATATTTCTTTTAAATTTATTTTTGGTGTATGCTCATCCGTTCCAAATCAAACTTAATTGATAAATCTTCTCTCTTACCGACTCGTCGTTCTCGTCGACGCAAAAGAGTTAACGTACCCGAGTTACGTCCTCAAGTTGATACTCCCATTACCGAAATGGCCGAGGATCAACGTACCATGCAAGAGTTACTCCAATGTCCCACCGTGGGATACGGAGATGCTATTGTTATACCACCAATTAACAACACAAATTTTGAGCTTAAAACCGGTTTGATACAAATTGTTCAGGGAAATCAATTTCATGGTTTTGAAAGAGAGGATCCCCACGCACACATCCGATGGTTTAATCAGTTGACCTCCACAAACCATCATAAGGATGTCACTAATGACACTATGAAATTGATGTTATTCCCATTTTCTCTCGAGGGGGCGGCCCGGATTTGGCTTGAAAAAGAACCCCCTCAATCGATCCATACTTGGGAAGATCTCGTCCATAAATTCGTGAAATATTTCTTTCCTCCATCCAGAATGACTAATCTCAGGAATGAAATCACAAATTTCCAACAACGGTTTGATGAGAATTTTGGTGAGGCATGGGAACGATTTAAGGATCTCCTACATAAATGCCCACATCACGGTTTCTCAGAATTACATCAAATCGATACGTTCTACAATGCTTTAACTCAATCGGATCAAGATTCACTCAACGTAGCCGCCGGTGGCAATATCTTGTGTCGAATGCCAAAAGATATCTTAATGATTATCGAAAACAAATCCAAAGTTCCCACTTCACGAAACAAACCGGTTGTTTCGAAAGTGAATTCTTCCACCCCTTCTTCTTCATCGGCCCATCCATCGGAGATGGCCGAACTTACCGATGCTATTCGGATGATGATGAAAGAGTTTAAGCTCCAGAATCAGAAACCGGAGCCCGTCAAAGCAGTTACAGAAACTTGTGTTATATGTGGTGGTCCCCATCCTTATTATAATTGTGAAGCTACCGATAGCCAAGTTTGCAATGCTACCATAGCAACAGCAAACTACAATCAGAATCAAGGATTTCGTCCTCAAAATGCTAGTAACCTAATGGGACCACCCGGTTTTCCACCCCGTTCAAAACAACCAAAACCGTTTTCCTCAAACCAATCAAGGTTATCAAGCAAACCAAAGTTACAACCAAAATCGTGGAAACCAACAATATCAAGCTCCACCGCAACAAGTCTATCAATCTCCTCCTTCTCCCGATTTCTCAAGCTATATGAAGACAAACGATGTTAACATATGAGCCATGCAGAATCAGATCAATAACATGAGAGTTGAACTTCGGAAAGAGATTGATACGACATTGAATCAACAAACAAATGAGCTTAAGCAAATGATGAGTGGTTTTTTACAAATGAATCAACCCTCAACCTCGGGTACATCTTCTCTTCCTAGCAACACAATTGCTAACTCGAGGGGTGATATGAAAGCAATCACCACCCAAAGTGGTGTATCATATGATGGACCCACGGCTCCGACTACCTCTTCTTCTCTTCCTCCCAAGGTAGTCGTCCGTGAGACCGAGGCGACAAAGGACACGGAACTTCCTACTAATAACGGAAGGACCGAAGACGTCCAACCTCCGGTTGTCCAAAAGTATAAACCTAAGGATGTGCTTGAGCCTGAAGAAGCTCCCGTAAAAGCCAAAATTCCTTATCCTTCGAGATTGAATGATCAAAAGCTCCGCGAAAAAGCTTCAAATCAAATGGAAAAATTCTTCCAAATCTTCCAAGATTTGCATTTTGACATAAGCTTCGCGGATGCTTTGCTTCTGATGCCTAAGTTTGCTTCTACCATCAAAGGTTTATTGAGTAACAAAGAAAAATTATTTTAACTGGCAAAAACTCCGCTAAATGAGAATTGCTCAGCGGTTCTCCTTAAAAAGCTCCCCGAAAAGCTTGGAGATCCCGAAAAATTTCTCATTCCATGTGAATTTCCGGGTATGGTTGAATGCTACGCCTTGGCCGATCTTGGTGCAAGCATCAACCTAATGCCGCTTTCCGTCTGGAACAAGCTTTCTCTACCGAAACTCACTCCTACTTACATGACCCTCGAGCTTGCGGACCGGACCATAACCCGTCCACTTGGAATAGCCGAGGATGTCTTTGTCTAGGTCGGGAAGTTCCATTTTCCCGCCGATTTTGTGGTTGTAGATTTTGAAGCTGACCCCCCGAGTTCCTCTAATTCTCGGACGATCGTTCTTAAGGATCAGGCGTGCCTTGATTGATGTTTATGGTGAAGAAATAACATTGCGAGTTGATAATGAGAAAGTCACGTTTAACATTAATTAGAACTCAAAATCTCAAACCACCAAATGCAACGTTGCTACGGTTGATCAAAAATTTGATCCTGCAATTGCTTCCAAAAGAATTGATTCGACACTTTCAGGATTCACGGTTAAGAATATTTCAAATAAACGTGCTGAGCTCAAAGCCATGAAAATTACCCCTGGTTCGAGCAAATGGTTTGAGAGTTGTGCTACGTAAGTTAAGAGTGTTCTTGATTATGATGAACAAGAATCGGAGACCACAACGGAAGTGGTGAAAATTGCTAGCTCTAAGAGCACACCACTTGTCCCACCTCCAGAACTGGTTTATCGTATTGAGATTGTCGATTCTGTGAATGAAATTAAATTCTCTTCAAATAACAATTCTATTTCATCTCTAGAATCCGTCATTTCCGGCTCTTCCCCTTCTCTCGCACCGGTTGAGAGAAGTAATATCACTATGGAAGAGCTCGAGATTTTCTTCAATAATGATCCGATTTCATCAGAGAATGAAGAAAGTAGTCTGGGGGGAGATATCCCTTTGATTGAAAAGATGATATCCGATGAACCATCTCTTTCTCTTCCCCCAATGGATGTTTATGTTGATAAGCCATTAGATCCTCTGGAGCCCGAGCTTGAGGAGTCTTTACCAGAGTATGAGAGCTTTAACTTTGAGGAGATAAGTGGCAATCCCTGATGCGTGGTTTTGCGACCTTACAACAGGTTTTACCTCTCGAGGGATCTCAAGAGGCTTACAACCCCACCAGGCAGTGTACCTGACCGATGTAGTATAGTGTAGTGGTAAGTACGGGGGATTGATCGTTCTCCACAGGGAATAGTGTCGTTAGGATTGAAAAACTACTTTAATAGGTCTAAGGGTGAGAGAAGATTCTTTTTGTGTTTTTATATTTTATGAAAGCAAGTAAAATCTCGGGTTTGAAAGAGTGGGCGGAATTAGTTGCTAATCAACTAACCCAAATAACTACGAATGCAAATAAAATAAAATAACTGAAAATAAAAAGGTGGTAAAACTTATGTGGAGAGAAATGTGTTTACTTAGATTTCCTTACTCCCTAACTATCTTTTACCGGTTGATTAGTGTGTATTAATCGCGTGGATGACGGGTGTATTCCTTAATACCAATCGTGGGGTGGCGTACGTACTTCCCCAACTCTATGAACTCCTACTTCACTCCTATGTCGAGCCGGCTAAGAAGCTCCTAACATGGGATCACTAGAATTCGCTCATGCATTAAATACAACCATAAAAACCTTAGTACGCATTGGTTCATGTTTCTTAAGACGTTCAAGCAAGTTACCGAATAGGAGGTTAGCCAGTTTTCTTAAGCCTAACATAGATAAACAATCATCCAATACAACTAATAACACACTAATAATCAATAATCAATAGTTAGGTTTCATTAGATCTAAGCAAACACAAAGAAAACCTAGCCTAGCATGTTAAACAAAAGACAAGAACAAGATAGAATCAAACAACACATAGACATATTGAATGATTAATTGATAACTTATCTTCAATGTAACATGGAAGATCTCAAGGCAAAAAGCCTTGAAAAAGCTGCTAAAATCGTCTTAGGGTTTCCTCCCAAAAGGTTACACACAAAGTTCCACACTAATGACAAAAAATTGCAAAACTATATATAGAGTTTAAGGGCTGACGGCGTCACGTTGTAGATCCTGACGCCGTTACCTCGCCGCTTTTAGGGTTCCCGGATGGCCTTCCTGACGCCGTCCCTCTTTAGACCTCCAAAATCCGCTCTAGCTTATCAAGGCTTGACGCCGTCAGATTAGTGCTTGACGCCGTCCCTCTTTAGCTTAAGCCGTGACGACCTTGATCACATTAAAGGGTGACGCCGTCAGATTTTTCATGCAAAATTCTCTGGCTCATCATGAGTAATTTTCATATCCACCACTTTTGCCAAGCCATGACGCCGTCTGGACCAATTCCTGACGCTGTCAAAGGTAGTTTCCAGCATAATTTTGAGACTTTGCCGTTTTCTTCACTTTTATGCTCCAAAAACGTCCAAAATGCTTCCTTTTCCAGATTTCTTCTCCAAAGTACCTAAAATGACAAAAGGAACGATTTAGGGCAATATTTGATCAAATAAATACGATTTAGGGCTTAAATGACCCCCTAAAAGCGGTACACTTTTCGCTTCATCAAATACCCTTACACTTGAGATTTGCTTGTCCTCAAGCAAATGCGCTTTTATTCTAATCAAAATACAAGTTAGGGGTCATTTAATGCTAATATAAAAGTAATTACAACAATTAGTCGTTCCACTTTAATCATAATAAGCACGGAGATTACATACTAGCACCTCACAAGTAGTGTTTAGATACTCACATCTCTCAAGTGTCATCAACATAAATCTCATAAATGAAAACGGATATTATCTCTCACTACCTGTTATAGCAAATAGATTACCATAGGCTTGGGAAAGGATCAAAAACCTCCTCCACTAGGCGTAAGCACCTAAGATAAACTATCAAAGAGGGCTTTTAAACGGGTTATAACGTTAGGTGTAGGGATATGATAAACACGGTTTTGTTGGATAAAGGATATTTTACTGGTGGCGAGTTAAAGATCTTGATTAATTACATGTACTATACAATGTTGCTAAGCCAAGACTCGACTCAATCTTAAGCTAAAAACAAAATAACAAAAACATAAAATAAAACGGGATGGTAGTCCGTATGTTTTTTCTACTTTTCTTTTTCTCAATTTTTTTGTATTTTTCTTGATTTTTCAATTTTTTTTTTTTTTTTTTTTTTTTTTTTTTTTTTTTTTTTTTTTTTTTTTTCATACATTCTTGCCCTACCATCCAAAATAATACATCATAGGGGCGTTGCATTCCCCTTACACTTGAACTTTTACATAACTTTACAAATAACTATTCTAATGACTCGAATTAAGATAATTGAAAAACTTGGAGTACTTTTTAAAATATTTAGCACATATGGGGGTAATAAATGATGTTCTTCCCCATTACTCCATTACACTAGTACTTTACCCATGAGTCCCAATCGTCCCAAAACAATATGTACAAGGATATGACTCGACTTAGAAACCATGTAATCAATTAGATAATTAACTTGGGTTTAAACAAATGTTGTCACAATAATGCACTAAAGATGAGTGCATACAAGGTAGGCTAAGGCGATTTGGGTGTACATTTAAGTGGGGTGTAACAAATTCTTCCTTTAAGTAAAATGCTTAAAGCTTGAAACGAAAAGATAGGCTCTGAGGGGTGTACTATGGGTATCGTGTACTAAAAATGAGTACAACGCAAAGGGTGTAGGAGAATTACTTGACCAATGTAGCCAATGTAATTATAACAAAAACACAGGTGTAAAACAATGGGTTAATTCTAATGCCTCTTATCATGTAGTAAATCTAACTACACGAATGTAGTCTCACTTGTGGCCTCGGAATGGTCCTAACGCAAGTTCTAGAATCTAAGTGCTACCGGTACACACATCATAGCATAAATGCTTTTCCTACCAATTCTAGGGGCGAACCTCACATATTTGGGGTGGAAAATTTTTTTGTGGTACGGTTTTTGTGCTAGTCATATAACTCCTATCCGTGAGACGCTTATTAGAACTAAAGTTTCACTCCTAAATGTTGTAAAAAAATTTTAAATTTGGTACTAAAATTGCCCTAACAGGTATTTATCTCAGTTTTATTACACATCTACCATCAAACAAACAAAAATCAAGTGCAATTGTATTCTCTAAAGTATCGTACTTTTACCCCCCCTTACACTTAAGATGAACATTGTCCCCAATGTTTAAATAACAAGATGTAAAAGCATAAAGTAAAAGAATGAAATCAAATACTCCCCTGATTCGCTCGGTGGATAATGTGGTAACACGGTTAGATCTTCTTCCAAGGTAATGTTGAAGCTTTATGACTAATGCATCGCCATAAGCTTGATCCAACAAACATTTCCTTGTCCAAAATAACCTGTTAAACCTGAGAAAACAAACACGAAAACCTGCATAACATCGGCGGGATAAACTATATATATAAGGATATAATGCTTGTGGAATGATAGTTTTGCAGATTCCTGGAGATTATAAGTTAGAGATTTAATAAAAACTTTTTATGAAAACAAAACTTTCAAAAATTTTCAGAAAATTAAACCTGACGCCGTCAGGTTGTAAAGCCTGACGCCGTCAGAAATGGTCTGACAGAATTCTCATGTTAAATTTCCGGAAAATTTTTGGAAAAACCTATACCTTACTTCCTGGAATTCCTGCAAAACATCATTACGACTCGATACAAGCATTTGACTCAAACAAATACGAATATGTATGTTAATTTATTATTATTACGATTCATGTCCATTTGTGTTCTAATAAACCGATTTAGATTTTCCTTACACTTAACTTTTGCAAAATACCTTTATATGTAGTTAAGACGAAGTTAAAAACAAAATAAAGCATTTTCACAGTTTAGTTTTTAACATGAATCAATAATAATAAAAATAAAACATACACACGGAAACAAATAAAATCAAACAAACAAATAATTAAACACACAAAGCAAATAAAGCTTGGGTTGCCTCCCAAGAAGCGCTTTTCTTTATTAACGAGTCTTGTAGCTAGACTCAAAGTCACGTACATTACGTGATTCCATCATTGGTCACGGTTCCTAGGCCATTCTCCTTTGATTCTCTATCAGGATCACTTTCATAGTAAAGGTATTTTGGGTCCTCGAGATCAAAAGGATTGTTTTGGTATTTAGAACTAAGCTCCTTAACTTGCTTAAAGAATCCACTTGACAGGTCAAAAGTATCCTTACATTCTCTTCTCACATCATCATCACATAACACGAGTTGGGAACTTAACCCATCGAGCCTTCCAAAATCAATCTCCTTGAATTCTCTCATCTTGTAAGGCGTTTGGTATGAGATTTCCCTAATCCTATCGGTGAAAGTCATGATCCCATTAAGCTCGTCCACAACCAAGCTTGTGGTTTTGCAAAAAGGTGCCCCAAAAACAACTTGTGATAACCTGGGATCGATGTACTTTTTGATATTATCGACAATTGCGAAGCTCATAGTGAATGTCATATTTCCTACAAACACCTGTACATCCTCATCTATGCCAACGTCATCCATCCCTTTATGAATCATTCCCCCTCTGCAAATGTTGTTATAATGAAACAAGGACATCACATTTTTGGGTAAACATGTGTCAATGTAAACATTATAAAAATGCTTGTGACCAATCATGCAAGGTATTTTGAGATTATTCGGATCACGTTGCTTAATTCGGCCATGCCTTTTATCGTGTAGTCCCCATGCGTTGCAAATTGCTGATGGTTGATACTCATACACTTCTTCACTACCATCCCAAAAAATCACTTTTCTGACACCATCGGTAAATAATGCACTACTATCATCCTCATCGAGTATCACTCCCATTGCGTTTATGAATGGTTTGCCTAGAACAAGGCTAGCTAAGGATGGGCTGATGATAGAGTCCATGTTATTAAATACAGTTAGCTCGATATGAAAGAGGAACTTTTCTATCACAATTGGTACCCTTCTTATTACCCCGATGATATTAGACCCTTCATATTTGACCTGTTCGGTGAAGGCTTCGTTATATAGAGAAAGGGATATTGCATTCATAGAAGAGTTGGGGTTTATGTAGGCATCTTTAATGAACTTTTTCCTAGTGGTGCAAGATACCTTAAAGACCCTGTGAGCGCCATCCTCTATTCTCTCTCCAAATCCCATAGGCAGCTTTGCTGTGCCCCTCTCAAGTTCCTCCACCAGGGGGCGGTCTAGCAGTCCCGGGAGCCCATGAGGCATTTCGGATTTCTCTTCCGAGCCCTCCTCATCACTCACCTCTCTTGTACTCGAGTTCTTTGGTGAGTCTAGATAGTCGTCGGGCGCCTCGGGGTTCTTTTCGGGAACTTCACACTCCATTTCATTGTCCACGTTCTCGGTTGATTGTTGGTCCAGATTGGGTTTAGGAACAGGTATTGTTGTAATGGTGTTCACGAAGTGGAGAGGTTTCGAAGGGGTATGAGTATCTCCAGTTTCTTTTCCGTTTTGTGATATGTGTTTGAAGAGTTTACTAGGGTGCTTGATTTTTACAGGAGGGGGTGTTTGGTGAGTCACCGTGACAGATTTGATCTCATTAACTCGTGCCAACTCACAAGTTGACCTGCCAGTAAGGCGATCATTGATAACCTTTAACAGGTTATCAACCTTGTTGTTCATATCAACTTGCTGTTGTCTGAATTGATTCTCAAGTTTGGAGAGCTGTGTTTCTTGAGAGAGAATGAATTTTTGCAGTGATTCCTCGCGATTTTGTTGTTTATGCGTATGTTGCTGAGGATAATGTTCAGACCAGGTGAGTGGGGTAGAGTCATTGAATGATACGCTTCGAGTTTGGTTCCAACTAAAATTTGGCTTACTCTTCCATGCCTCATACCTATCTTCGGAATTCTTGTGTCCATAATTAGTAGTGAGCCACTTATCTCCCGCCTTATCGATTCGCGAGGATGCGAATTCTTTGAAAGCCTGTTAGGGGAGTTCCATGCAATCATGAGTGTTGTGGGGACCACTGCATAATTTACACGAAGAAGTGATTTTGTTCACTTGGCTTGAAGGTTTGGGAGCCTCGTAGGATTTCATAAGAAACTTGACTTGGTCTTCAAGTTCTATGATCCTACGGTCGGAAGTGCTTGAATTGTTCGAAGGCAAAGATATTGCCTTGACCGTTTTATTCAAATCACGGGGATCACTCCAACTTTCGTTGTCATAAAGAGCAAGATCTTCTAGGAGAGCCCATGATTGTTCCGCACTTAGATCACGTAGCTTACCACCGGCCGATTGGTCAATGGTTTGCCTCGTGGAAAGATTGATATGGTCATAGAAGATTTGGACTTGGAGCCAATGTTCTATGCCATGGTGAGGGACTTTTTGGAGTAAGTCCTTGAATCGAGTCCATGCCTCGTAGAGGGTTTCGCCTTGACGTTGTTGGAACATCAAGATATCATTCCTTAGCTTGGCAGTTCTTCCCGGTGGGAAAAACTGAGCAAGGAAGCGAGTGGTGAGATCATCCCAAGAGGTGATGGATCCTGCGGGTAGACGCTCTAGCCATTGACTAGCTTGGTCCCGCAGAGAGAATTGAAAGAGACGCAGTCGGGTCGTCTCTCGAGTGGCAACATCAAGGTCTATGGAATCAACAATTTTGAGAAAGTCCTTGAGATGTTGGTTAGGATCTTCGGAACGAAGTCCATGGAATGCGCATCCGCTTTGCACCAACCGGATGGTGTCGGATCGCAAGGGTGTGACATTGGCTCCTTGAGTGAGCTCAATGGTGTTTCGATAGCCATGGTGGCTAGGACGGGAGTAGTCTCCTAAGGTACGGGCTCTAGGAGGTGGTGGTGGTTGTTGTGGTGGTGGGATGTTGGGATCGAGGATATTACCATCTTCCATGATGTTGAAAGGTAATGGTTACGAACAAAGAAACGAAGAAAATAGATAGACTAAAGAAAACCTAGAAAAAGAAAATAAAAATCTCACTAGAAAGGAATCTAGTGAGTAGACCTATAAAATAAAAAATTCAACCTAAACAATAACTATTCCCCGGCAGCGGCGCCAAAAACTTGATGCGTGGTTTTGCGACCTTACAACAGGTTTTACCTCTCGAGGGATCTCAAGAGGCTTACAACCCCACCAGGCAGTGTACCTGACCGATGTAGTATAGTGTAGTGGTAAGTACGGGGGATTGATCGTTATCCACAGGGAATAGTGTCGTTAGGATTGAAAAACTACTTTAATAGGTCTAAGGGTGAGAGAAGATTCTTTTTGTGTTTTTATATTTTATGAAAGCAAGTAAAATCTCGGGTTTGAAAGAGTGGGCGGAATTAGTTGCTAATCAACTAACCCAAATAACTACGAATGCAAATAAAATAAAATAACTGAAAATGAAAAGGTGGTAAAACTTATGTGGAGAGAAATGTGTTTACTTAGATTTCCTTACTCCCTAACTATCTTTTACCGGTTGATTAGTGTGTATTAATCGCGTGGATGACGGGTGTATTCCTTAATACCAATCGTGGGGTGGCGTACGTACTTCCCCAACTCTATGAACTCCTACTTCACTCCTATGTCGAGCCGGCTAAGAAGCTCCTAACATGGGATCACTAGAATTCGCTCATGCATTAAATACAACCATAAAAACCTTAGTACGCATTGGTTCATGTTTCTTAAGACGTTCAAGCAAGTTACCGAATAGGAGGTTAGCCAGTTTTCTTAAGCCTAACATAGATAAACAATCATCCAATACAACTAATAACACACTAATAATCAATAATCAATAGTTAGGTTTCATTAGATCTAAGCAAACACAAAGAAAACCTAGCCTAGCATGTTAAACAAAAGACAAGAACAAGATAGAATCAAACAACACATAGACATATTGAATGATTAATTGATAACTTATCTTCAATGTAACATGGAAGATCTCAAGGCAAAAAGCCTTGAAAAAGCTGCTAAAATCGTCTTAGGGTTTCCTCCTAAAAGGTTACACACAAAGTTCCACACTAATGACAAAAAATTGCAAAACTATATATAGAGTTTAAGGGCTGACGGCGTCACATTGTAGATCCTGACGCCGTCACCTCGCCGCTTTTAGGGTTCCCGGATGGCCTTCCTGACGCCGTCCCTCTTTATACCTCCAAAATCCGCTCTGGCTTATCAAGGCTTGACGCCGTCAGATTAGTGCTTGACGCCGTCCCTCTTTAGCTTAAGCCGTGACGACCTTGATCACATTAAAGGGTGACGCCGTCAGATTTTTCATGCAAAATTCTCTGGCTCATCATGAGTAATTTTCATATCCACCACTTTTGCCAAGCCATGACGCCGTCTGGACCAATTCCTGACGCCGTCAAAGGTAGTTTCCAGCATAATTTTGAGACTTTGCCGTTTTCTTCACTTTTATGCTCCAAAAACGTCCAAAATGCTTCCTTTTCCAGATTTCTTCTCCAAAGTACCTAAAATGACAAAAGGAACGATTTAGGGCAATATTTGATCAAATAAATACGATTTAGGGCTTAAATGACCCCCTAAAAGCGGTACACTTTTCGCTTCATCAATCCCATTTCTCATCCCGAGTATTCTCTCCCGGCTTACGAATCATTTAGTTTTGATTTCACGGAAGAGACGAGTAGTGGCAGTACCACTTCTCATGCTGATTTCTCTCTTCCAGAATATGATTCGTTTACCTTTGATCTTGATCATGAGGAGTTCTCCGATGAACTCACTCACATCATATCTCCGCCGGAGTATGCTCACTTCTACTTTGATCTAGACAAAGATCTTTTGTGGGACCCGGGGGGAGGCATTCTCAATCTTGAGAATTTGCTTATTGATGACTTAATCCCGACCCTCCCACCCGAGTCATTTCTTGAACAAAAGAACTTAAATGATGAGATTCATAATATGAAAATTATGAAGTCTCCTTTTGAAGATGATGACCTAATCATGATTGTTATCATGACCTTCTTCCCTTTCATCACATATGGTGTGACTTCTCTTCTCCGTCACTCCTTCGGGAGTGAGGACACTATCTTTGACCCCGGTATCGTTTCCAATAGTTTTCACTATTGAAATACCGTGGGTATCTCATCGGGGTGGAACTTTCATATGTTTCAATGTTTATCCAAACCTCTTAAACGAAAGTCCGATGGAGATTATCTTTTCCACATGATCCCCCAAGAACAATTAAATTCGGGGCGAGTCTAAGCTATACGACTCGATAAAAAATAAGCGCTTCGTGGGAGGCACCTCATGCTTATCCTTCTATCTTCTTTTCTATTTTCTAATAAGTGACGTGAGGAGGGCTACCTCTTCCATTTGTCGTGTTTCGTGGTTGTTTGTGTATGTCCAGGATTTGCCGAATTATGAAGACTCTCGTGCTCGTGGTTTGCTTCTCTCCACTCGAGTTTCATCATTCGTTGCTCATCCGATATCCTTAATCTTATCGTTTTTACGTTTATCTTTGGCATAATTAATAAATGGCCTTAGATTTATGTAGGAGAACCCTTACCTTTAAGACATTGAGGACAATGTCTCGTTTTAGTCTTGGGGGGGGGGTGATATTTCGATCTAATTTTTGCCTTGCATTTTTTGCCGTGAACTCTCGCAACCCCGTTTTTCCTCCAAAAAATTAGAAAATTTTAAAAAATTTTGTGCAAAACTAGAATAAATTTTGACATTTTATTGACTTTCTGCTGGTGAGAGTAGGAATAAAATTCTGACTTGATCGGGCGTGTTAAGCCCTAGCTTGTCCCCTTAACCTTCTTGGCTAAGCATTCGCGGATCTTATTATTTAAGATTTTAAATTTGCGAAGAATGAGAAATGATGAGTCATTTAGAAGTTAGATGCTAAGCGTGGAGTAGTTGGTTCTCTTTAGAGCTCATCGAAGTTACTTGTGGCCTTTTGCTCCCACAAAATTGTTTCACCATATATAACCGTAAGAATAATTAAAGATGTTAGGTTTTGCCGATGATTAGTTCTTGGTCTTCTTAAAAGAATCATTGCTTTAAAAATTGGGTACACATCAAGGCTACTTAATAAATACGTTTAATAATAATAAGTTAAGTGCTCTAAGCTACGGATTCGAGATCGGGCCTTGGATCCTTATTTCCGGAAGGCGTTTAGGTCTTGGCTACCCTCTTGCACCGGCCCTTGGACCTCTAGTTCAGGAATGTATGAGGTCTTGGTCTAACCACCTTGGATCCTCATTTCAGGAATGTCTAGAGTCTTGGAACACTCCATTGTAACGGCCCTTGGATCCTTTATTCCGGAAGGTGTAAGGTCTTGGAACTAAACCGTGAAGCTCCGTCGTTTAGGGTACGCAAGTGAAAAGTTAAAAAAAAAATAATAATAAAAAAAAATAAAAATAAAATAAAAATTTTGTGATGAATGAAAAATAGAAAATTGCAAAATATAAATAAAAACCTTGATGTGGACCTCATTTTCAAAGCAGCGGTTCTCGAGAGAAGATTGAAAACTACTTAGCGTCTTAATTTAGTATCTTTATCGGGCTAAAAACCTATCAAAACGAGAAATATGAAGCAATTCATTTCTCACCAAAAATAAAATAAATAGAAGCAAATTAGGAAAATGGGAGCAAGAGGTAATTACACAAGTAACTTCCATGGGTAGTGTTGGCATCTAACTTGTAAATAGACAATGATTTCGTTTTTAAGCTTAGTTTGGGGACTCGTGAAAAATCAGGGACGACGAATTTTATCCGTATGGTCACTTCTATATGAGTCGTGTTTCCTACTCAAAGAACCTAAAAGTTATTGATAGATAATGATTGTCAACAAAACCGTCACACTAAATGAGAAAAATACAAAAATAGAATAAATAGGAAAATCGGGGAGTTTTTAGAACTTAAGATTTCTTAATCTCTTTTGAAAATTTTGCTACTACTCAAAGTTAGTAAAAAGAGATTGGAAATTTTTGGTTTTGAAAACGTGTTTTTTATAACATTGCATGAGGACACTGCAATATCTTAGTCTGGGGGAATTTTGGTATGTGCTTATTCACATACCTTTTATTTACCAAATTAAGACCAAAATGACCAAAAACTAACCATAAATGCCAAAGATATTGTGTTTTTGTGTTTGTTTCAATGCAGGTACGAATATCATGAAATAGGGACAAAATCAAGCAAAACCCGAGAAAACGAGCGCGAGATTTGGAAGAGTGTCAAAAGCCGAAGCTGGGGAAGAAATTTACCAAGATAGATCACTATTATGCTCAAATTGTCATAAGAAGCCTTTGGAGGTATTTTGCAAAGATGGCAATATTAGTCCTTGGATTTTACCAAATTACAACAATGGTCCTCATTGCTAAATCACTAATTAAACACAAACCCAAAAAGAACTATAACCGGATTTAATTTTAAAATCCAATCCATTAACCCCATAAACCTACCACAGCCCAAAATATTAAACCCATAACCCATATCAAAAACCCACAGCCCACTTTCATTTTACCACAACCCGAATTATAACCCATGGTCTAAATAACCCACCCGGTCAACCACTATTAATTACCAGTCAAACTAAAAATAACCCGCGCCCTATTTTTCCCCTAATTATTACTGTTTCACCAAGAACCCTAGAATTACCCAGCCCCGAATTCACCACAATTAAGGATAATTGTGTACTTTTCTTGTGCTTCTAGAAGATATCTGACATGTCAGGAATGACATGTCAGCAATCCCAGTAGAAATCAAGCCATGTGATTGGTTGATGGTGCATGGAGTTATGATCCAAGGGCTGACATTGAAGGATTGGTGACCAAGTATGATCTGAAGGCTGAAATCATCTTGAAGAAGCACAAGGAGGTGCGGATTGATGACATGGCAAGCCCTAGAAGAATCAATGATCGGCTATAAATAGAGAGCTCCCTTCCTCAGAATTTCAAGTAGTTTTTAGTTAAAGTTATGCTGTCATTTTGATTTCTGAATTGTATTTTCAAATTTCATATAGTGTAATCAAGCTTTGTTTAATGAAATTCTAGTTTTATGTTTTAATCCTTATTGCTTATTCAATCTCATTTTCATTAACAGTTGTTAGTTAAGCTGTGTTACTGTTTTATAAGTTATTTCTACCTTAGTATAAGCTTTTGATCATCATTTTTCATTACTATTATTTTAAATCAGAAAATAACCAAAAAAAAAAAATACAAAAATATGATTTCAATTCTAAATCTCAGCTTCAATAAGCTGTTTTTCAGTTAGATTAAGCTCATACTAGCTTACATTAGCTTTTGTGAAGCTTATTAGGCTCAAATCAGTTCAATTCTCAAAAGTTCCAAAAAGTCAACAAAAGTCAACTGAATTGGTCAAATAAGTTGTTCTGGTGATAAGCTGGTCTGATAAGCTCATTTGGGTGGTTTTTGGCTTATGTTGAAAGCCTGGGTACTTTGTTTGGTAGATTCAGATCTGTGCACTCATAATTCCTACTTGTAAGCTTCACTTAAATCTCATTCATAGCTTATTACTGTTCAATTGCTTATTTCTAGTGATTAAGTGCTTATTCTGAGTAGTTGTAGTCCATAGATCTTAATTGTGCTCATTATTCAGTAGTTGTTAGGGTTAATCTTAGTTTGGTCTAAAATTTCATAAAAAGCTTAAAATAAGTCATATAGGAATCTGCTAGTTTAAGTGCTTAACTCAAAGAAGTATGTTGCTCATTAGTTGATATATAAGTTAGATAATCAGTTGTTAAGTAGATTCATAGCTTCTATTGGTGGATTCTAGTATAAGATTTCTAAACTCAGTTTTGAAGGAGTGTTTGGCAATTGGTGTTTCTGAGCTAAATTAGCTTTACACTGTTCAGTTGCCATGTGATAAGTTTGGATCTAGCTTAATTGAGGCTTATTAAGCTGTTGTTGATAGGACTTAAGTGGTTTTAATTCATTTTGAGGTTTTTGGCTTATAGGTGCAAACTTAGAATCTTAACTGCCTTAATAAGCTTCTATATAAGCTAAGCTTATTTGGTGAAAGTTTTTTGCAATTACATGTTCAATCTAGTGGTTAAAGTGAGTTCCCAAGTTTTGGTACTTTTTCATTGAGTAATAAAGGAATTAGAGGCCAAAAGTTAAATCTGCTGCATCAGATTCTTGTGTGCAGACCTGCACACACAGCTACTCATCTCAGCTTTTTGTTGGCTTTTTTATCTGCTGATCTTGTGGTTCTCTTTGCTTGATATTTGGTTTTCTAATAATTAGTAGTACTGGCTTTTAGGATCTGAGCTTGATTTTCATTTTGTAGCTTATAACATTAGCTTAAATCAGTCTGCAAAAAGCCCCCTTAGAGCTGTTCTGAACCTGCAACAAATTTAGATCCCATATGCATCTGTTCTTGGTCTGATTTGAATGAGCAATTGATTATAAAAATTGGGCATTTTCAGTTTGCAAGTAGTTTTTAGTATAAGCTTTTAGAATCTACTTTTAGTTTTCCCTAATTAGCTGTTGCCTAGCTTTTAGATCAGCTGCAAGTAGGCTGACTAGTCATTTGCTTCTGCACCATATTTGTAACTGTGCAATTGCTTTTTGGCTTATTCTGAGTACCAATTTGGTCTTAATAATTTGAATCAAGCTTTAATAAGTGTGTTCTTCAGTATTTGAGCCTTTTATGAATTTTGGGACTGAAGTGCTTATTTTAAGTGCTTATTTGAAACAGCTTTTTACCCAAACTGCGTATTAGGGTTTGATGAGTGTGTAAATACTCATCATTTTTGTCCCATCTGAACTGCAAAAACATTTAAAAACACTCAGAAATGCTTCAAAATATAGAAAATATCCTTGAATTGTGTTTTTATCTGTTTCATGTGCAAAAGGATTGAAAACAGTTGAAAAAATGAGCAAAGTTTGCATAATTGGCAGTTTCAGTCCCTGAACTTTCAAATACTGGCAGCCTTGGTCCCTGGAATTTTAGAAAGTTCAACTTTGGTCCTTACAAGTTTAAACTTTTAAACTTTAATCCTAGCCTAAATCCTAAGCCCAATTACAAACAAAACCTACCCTTGTATTTATACCAGGGTCAAACCCGGTCAAACTCCCCCTTCACCCTCACCATTCCCTCCACCTCACTGGTAAACCAAAACCACCCTCCACATCTCTGGTTTTCTCTACCACCTCACCCCCAGCTCACTACCTACTATCTCATTTGTCCCCTCCACCAACATAACCTTCCAAACTTCTTTAATTGCTCAAAATCTGCTTCACGTTACCACTTGGACTTTTGGCGCCAAAAGCAAATTCAATGGCCAAGATGAGTTGCAGTGATTCAAAGGCTCAGATTATTGATGGGATTTGCTCAGAGATTCAAGTGGGACTCAAAAAGTCTATAAAGAAGGAGAGAAGAAGCAGAGTGAAATGTATGTAGATATAGTTTAGTTTTAACTTGTCATTTTAATGTACTTTTTAATTTCAGTTTAAACTTTAAGCTTAAGGATGTTATGTTAAGTGTTTTCAGTGTTTATGGAACTTATTTCAACCTTTAAATTTCAGTCTCCTAGTTTGAATTCATTTTATGCATTTTTGAGTGAAATTGACAATTTCACTTAACAATGTTAAAAGTTGTTGTTCAATGATCCTTTAAGCTCAATTACAGTTACTTATAAGCTTTTTGAAGCTTAGATACCATTTAGAGGACTTTTATTTAGCGTTACTAAAAAATACCAAAAATACCATAAAATAGTCAATAAATCAAAAATCAGTTTAAATAAAGAAGAAGCAAAGGAGCAGGGTTATGATGGATGGCCTTTTGGTTTAGTGCTTTTGGGGAAGCTGTAGGTGTGGTCTTTGGTCCTTGATTCTCAGTTCTGTGCATAGAAAGCTCTTGTAAGACTTTTTCTCATTTTTAGTATTCCACTGCAGAAGTGATTATGTACTGCTTATCTGTGATGTTTCATGCTTAGTTAGTGTATTTGAATGATATTAATGTTTAATAATATTTGCTTGTTTATAAACACATTTAAAAAAGATTACAAGGATTTATAATCACTTATATCATAATCGTGTATGAAATTTATGACATAGTCATGTATGACATAATTGTGTATGAAATGCACAAGTTGTTGTGTATCCATCGTGGGGTGCACAAGTGTATGGATTGCAGCGTGCTGCGAATACCATCTTAAGGGGTTAATTGTCTTAACTCCTAATTTGTTAAACGCGCACAGTGTGCATTGATGTGTATCCGTTGTGGGGTACACATCGAACTTACTCCAACGTCTTGAGAGTAAGGTGTTTAACAAGGATGCGTGATCCGATGTTGATGGGTTTGCAACCCTCTTACTCAACGAGTTATTTAGTAGGTTTACTCATCCTTTTACCATCGTGGGTTTTTAATTGGTGCATGCACGCCATGTAGGCAAAAGATAATGTAACAAACAATATTGAGACATAAATGATATGTAAGCAATAAAGTAAAGTGTGTCACGGAGTTAGCTAGAAACCGCAACATTTTATTAATACTTGCAAGTTTTTGTAAAAAGATAAAACATTTGTCTAAATGAAACAAAAATGTAAATACACGGATATTTATTGAGCACTTACTAAAGTGCGGAAGTGTCCGTGTGTTGGGTCGTAACCTTTCCTAAAGATAGCATCTCTTGAGATTGCAAATATTCCATGTGCGTTGTAGCTCACGGCCATCCATGTCACGCAGCTTGTACGCGCCTTGTCCTAGTGCTTCAATGACCTCATAGGGTCCTTCCCACTTTGGTCCAAGTTTACCTGTGTCTTCTGCGTGGCTTGCATCATTAGCGCGATACACAAAGTCGCCTGGTCTGAATGAGGTGCTTCGAACCTTAGCATCGTAGTATCCCTTCATCTTTGACTTGGCTTTTGATTCACGTATAGCTGCGCGTTCAAGCCTTTCTTCCAATAGGTCCAAGTCTATACGCCTTTCGTCGTCATTGGTTGTGACATTAACTTCTAGGGTGCGAATAGTTGGCATCCCAATCTTATCTGGTATGACAGCTTCTGTCCCATAGACGAGAGAAAAGGGAGTGTCTCCATTGCTAACTTTGATTGTCGTTCGGTGCGCCCATAATACATGCGACAATTCATCCACCCATCTTCCTTTGTGTTTGTCCAGGCGCGCTTTGATTCCTTCGCCTAGACTATGATTTGCGCGCTCAACTAAACCATTGGTTTGTGGGTGTTTAACTGACGCGAAGTGTTGTGTGATATTTAGTTCTGCGCACCAGTCTTTGAACGGGTTATCACGGAATTGTTTTCCGTTGTCCGAAACGATTTCCCCAGGTAATCCAAAGCGGCATACAATGTTTTCCCAAACGAATCGTTTTACTTGATTACCTGTGATTGTCGCAACTGCTTTTGCCTCAATCCACTTAGTGAAGTAGTCTATTGCTACAATAAGGAATTTCAGTCCCCCCGCTGCAACAGGAAAGGGACCCGCAATGTCGATACCCCACTTATAGAATGGTTATGGTGAAGTGATAGGCGTTAGCTCTTGTTGTGGTCTGCGTGGGATGGGTCTATGAACTTGGCAGTCATTGCATCTCTTTATCACATCGCGCGCATCATGGTGCATAGTGGGCCAGTAGTATCCTGAGCGCAATGCTCGTGCTACGACGGACCGTGGTCCTGAATGCATACTGCATGAACCAGCGTGGATCTCTCGGAGTACGTAATCTGCCTGAAGAGGTCCAACGCACCGAAGCCATGGTTGTAGGAATGAGCGCCGATATTGGATACCATCTCTAAGTTCGAACCTCTGCGCTGGGCGCCGTATCCGTCGAGCGTCCTTCTGCTCATCGGGCAATTTGCCCTTGCTTATAAATTCGATAATAGGGGTCATCCACGTAGGATTCTCTTCCTCTATTACCGTGGATATCTCCATCTCCGAGATGGATTTATTTTTTAGAATCTCCACCAATACTTGTCTTGACAGGTGCGCGAAGCTTGTAGATGCGATCTTGCTTAGTGCGTCCGCCTTTTTGTTTTCCCCTCTAGGAACTTGTTTAATGGTAAACCTATCAAAACTTTTGATTAGTGACTTGGTCTTGTCGAGGTATTGAACCATGTTATCCTCTTTAGCCACATATTCGCCCAACACATGGTTGGCTACTAATCGGGAGTCCACATTTGCTTCTAGGTTGCGTACACCCATTCGAGTTGCAATGCGTAATCCAGCGATTAGGGCTTCATACTCTGCCTCGTTATTTGTGGCTGTGAATTCAAAGCGCAGTGCGTAAGTGAATTTCATTCCTTCTGGATTGGTGAGGATAAGGCCTGCGCCCGACCCATCCACGCATGAAGATCCATCCGTGAACAGGACCCATGGCTCTTGTAGTTCTACCTCGCCTTGTGGGGGTGCAGCATCGGTGTCTGGTTTTTCGATGATGAAGTCTGCTAGTATTTGCCCCTTGACCGCAGTGCGTGGTCTATAAGAGATGTTATACTCGCCTAGCAGTACACTCCATTTTTGTAATCGCCCCGATGCGTCAGGTTTAGAGATAACTTGCTTGATTGGCTGATCTGTGATCACCGCTATTGGGTGCGCTTGAAAGTATCTGCGCAGTCTTTTGGCGGCGAATACTATTGCCAAGACCAATTTTCCATTGGACTATAGTTAATCTCTGTCTTCTTGAGCGCCTTGCTTACGAAATATACCGGTGTTTGTACAGAGTTCCTCTCTGTCAGTAGCACTACGCTAACTGCTCCATGAGTCGCAGACAAGTAGACGATTAACTCCTCCCCTGGTCGGGGTGCGACTAGCTTAGGAAGCGCTGCTATATGTTGCTTAAGCTGTGTGAAAGCTTCTTCCGCTTCCGTAGTCCAACGAAAGTCTCCCTTTTTTGTACATTTCTTGAGTGTTTTAAAGAGAGGAAGTGACTTATCCGCTGATTTGGATAGGAATTTTTTCAAACCGGCTAGTTTCCCATTTAGAGATTGAACTTCTTTCAACGTGCGTGGTGAAGGGAGTTGGATGACAGCCTCTGTTTTTTCTGGGCATGGCTTAATGCCATCTGGTTCTATCAAGTATCCTAGGAATATGCCTTCTGTAGCGCCAAAGGTGCATTTCTTAGGATTTAACTTCATGTTGATCTTTCGTAGTGTTCTAAATGTTTCTTCAATGTCGCGCACCACTTCGTCTTCAGTATGGCTTTTTATGACAAGATCATCCACATAGACCTCTAAGTTGCGGCCCACTTGCTTTTCAAATGCATTATCTACCAATCGCTGGTAGGTGGCGCCCACATTCTTCAGGCCAAAAGGCATCTTTGTGTAACAATAGACACCTTGGCTTGTGTAGAAGAGTGTTTTTTCCTCGTCTTCCTTGGCCATTTGGATTTGGTGGTATCCTTTGTATGCGTCTAAGAAACATTTAAAGGGATATCCGCACAGAGATTCTACCTTCCAGTCTATCTCTGGCAGCGGATAGCAGTCCTGTGGACATGCTTTGTTGAGATCAGTGAAATCCATGCACATCCGCCACCTGCCATCACCCTTCTTGACCATGACTGGATTGGAGAGCCAGTCATGGTAATAGACTTCTCGCATGATGCCTGCGTCCACAAGTTTGTGTACTTCCTCCAGAATGGCTTTTGCGCGCTCTGGAGCCTGGCCGCGCTTTTTCTGCCGCACTGGGGAATATCCTTGTCGGATTTTCAGCTTGTGTTCTGCAATCGAGCATGGCACACCAGTCATGTGCTTTGGTTCCCATGCGAAGATATCCAGATTCCTTTGCAAGAGCGCGCACACGGCCGCTCTGCCTTTGTCAGACAACGATCCTCCGATCGATACTTCTTGCTCCGGATAATCAGGATGAATTGCGACCTTCAGGTTTGGTACTTTAGCTGCGCTCTGTTCTGGGGTGTGCGTCGTCTCATGTGTAATCGTGTTACACTCTTTTGGTGGCGCAGCATTATTGTAGATGGTGACAATACCGCCTTCTACCGGGAATTTGAGCATTCCGTGCGCTGTGGACGGTACTGCGCGCATTGCCGTAATTCCTGGTCTTCCAATAATGCCATTGTATGGCGAAGGAGATCTGATCACCGTAAAATTCATCCACGCTGTCGTGGAGTGTTCCTTATTACCAACAACGACTAGTAGTCGTAGTTGCCCCGTAGGCCATATCTTTTCTCCCATGAAGCCAGTCAACGATGTCGTGGCCGGGCTTAATTGTCTTTGTATCTCAGGTCGCAACCTTTTGAAACAATGCTCATACATTATGTCTGCGGATGCCCCTCCATCAACATACATGCGGTGGATATCGTGACCCCCCGTATTTATCTCGATGGTAAGTGGTTCCGCCACTGCGTTGTCCGCAGCCAAGGTGGGAAAAGAAATTTCGCTTCCATGAGAAAACTTCTGGCTGACCTTTTGCCTAGTCTTTCGCTGCCATGATTGTATCATGTAGATAGTATCCGCCTTTTCCTTAGGTGCTTCTTTCTTGTTCTCGGTCTTTTGTTTGTTTTTCCCCTCCTTGATGTTCTTAACCAGATGATCCAATCTGCCTTCTTTTACTAACTTTTCAATTAGTTAGCGCAATTGGACACACTCATTGGTGGTATGGCCCTTCTGTCCGTGATACTCGCAGTACCCGTTCCCTACGCGCTGCCCTTCTGGGGTGCGCATTGGTGGGGGTCTCGGGAAGTTCGCACCTTCCGTTGCGAATATCTCCCTTGGAGTCTTCGTTAGTGGGGTATACTTGTCGTTTCCCCGTCCGCCCCCTTGACTGCGATAGCTTTTGTTGCGATTGCTACTCTGGTCATTGGATTGTCTCATTGGCTCTTCTTGTGACCTATAGTTTGAGTAGCCCTTCTTATTGTCCGCAGCGGCGGCTTCTCCTTGGATGAAGGACCTCGTACGCTTCATAAGTTCGTCAAAGGTTTGGGGAACCCTATCGTTTAACTTTTTTATTAGATCTGGGTTATTGATTCCGTTCATAAACCCTGAGATCTTTAGTATTTCTGGGCATGCCTTGACGTGTATGCATTCGTCCTTATAGCGCTCCATGAAAGCGCTTGTGGATTCCCCTTGGCGCTGTTTTACCCTAGCGAGTTCGACATGGTTTTTGGTGCACTTCTTCCTTTGAGTAAAGTTCAAACGAAACGCCTTCCGCAACTCTTCAAACCCACCGATGCTTCTGCGTGGAAGCTTACTGAACCAGTTGCGTGCATTCCTTACTAATGTAGAGTTAAACATGTGGCACCACACAAGTTATGGCCAATTTTCGATAGTGGCTGCTGATTCGAAAATTTTTAGGTGATCATCAGGATCACCTGTCCCATCATATGTTTTGACATTAGCGGGCATGCGCCTTCTCTTATTTTCCGAAAAATCGCTGATGCGCCGAGTGAACGCATCAACTTTTTGGCGGCGCCAGGGACGAGACATGTCTTCGTCTTCCTGGTCGCGGTATCTTCCCCTTGATATCCAGTGTCCTGTTTCTTTGTCCTCGTTGTCCGAGGAGTCACTTGAGGATGAGCTTACTCTTTTGCGACGCTTGCGCCGACTATCATCGGAATTTGAGCTTGCTCCTCTGCGGCGCTTGCGCCGACTATCCTCGGAATCAGAGCTTGAAGGGCTTTCGCTTGGGGAGCACCGTCGCCCAAGCCTATCATGAACCCTGCGACTACCAAGCCTAGTATGGACATTGGTGCGCCGTTCCCCATCTTCATGCTCTTCCAGATACTAAAAGTCGGCTGCTTCGTCATCCACAACCTTCCTTCCAATCCTAGTAAACACTGGGTGTTTGCGGCTATCCTTCTCGCGTCTTTCCTTTTGGTAGCGCGGTGGGGATGCTTCATGCTCAGGGTCGAAGTTGAGCCTGGCGTGCAGACTTTGACTTGACCTCTTTTTCGCTTCCTCTCGCATGAGCGCAGCCAAGGTTTCGTTGTTTTGAGACACGAAATCGCTTGGCGCAAGTTCAGGGGTGATTCCTTCTAGCGCGAGGGTGCCTGTTTCAAAAAAAAGATCCTTGTTTCGGATAGGCGCATTTGGCGGCTCAGTGAAGTTTACTTCTGGCATGGTGAGAGGAGTGCGCTGTAGGTCTACCGCGCTAGTACTTGTTGTAGTAGCATTGGTAGTCTTGCTGAGCGGTTCTACTGGAGTAAAGACCAGATCTGAGTATGATCCTAGGCTTTTGGGCGCACTGGTTGTTCCAGAGGCTTGCTTAGAGGTTGCATCAGTTTGCTGCTTCTTTCCTAGTAGGTGGTCATGCGTTTTCTTCGTCTGCGGAGTCCGCAGGTTTGGGTTTCCGTGCTTTGTCATTCTAGTTCTTAGTAAAGTTCTTAGTGTAGGGTCCCACGGATGGCGCCACTTGTTGATACAAAAGTTGGGCGTTCCTTGATTCCGTACCAATCAGATCTTAATGCTTGAGACCTGCGCACTAAGAAAACAAAAAGACACCGTTAGGCTTATCGTGGGATTGTCTCCCACGATTATCCTCCGGCGTGAGAGTAAGTAATCGGTTTTTAGGGTTTAGTTGAAGAGTTAGGGTTTGTAAATCGTACCTTTAATGAGAGTCGAGAGACTCTTTATATACACACGAAACCCTAGTTGGTTTCGTGTTCCTCACTCCTCAGCATATCCGCCTAAGTCGGTTTTGATACATATCCCATAAATAAGAGATATCCTATCAAGACCATAAATAACTTCGGGTTTGGGCCAACGTAAGCCCAAACCGTTTTCGTAAGTAGCCCATTCGTGATGGACTGGAGTATGGATCGGGTTCGTGACCCGAATGCGGACTATACGTCATCAATTCTAGTGATATTTTGCTGTTATCAGTGGTGTTTGTGAGTTTAAAAGAGCTTATTATATCAATATAAGCTCTTGTGCATTAGTTTCTCAGTCTAACAAGCATTTGATTTGAAAATCTCAATTTTATATTTTTAAAGGTATGTTTGGTTTAGAGAAGTTCACTGCATCTCAGTCTGTCTCAGTGGTGATTTATGGTTGGAACAGATCATGTTAGGTCCTATTAGGTCAGTTAAGCAATAAAAATCATAGGTCTTTCTTACAAAAGTCAAAATCTCATGTTTAGTCTTTAATTTCATCCACTGTTAGGTTATTAGATATCATTATCACTCTTATCAGTTCATTAGTTGTTCATGTAGCTTAATTTCATTTCATGTTAGCTTATAACATCATAATTAGTCATTTGTAATCAATCTAATCTCATATAAGTCAACCTAGATTAAATTTCATAAAAAGTCAATATTGCATGTTTTTCAGTTTTACCAAATTTGCAAGAATTTTCATGAGTCCAATATAAGCTTATAAGCTGAGCTTTTGGATTCTCAATATTTGGAAGCTTGTTTATCTGAATCAAAAAGAAAATCTGATGTTGGAAACCATTTGCTTATAAATAAGCCCTTTCAAAGTTGCATGTTTGCTTAATACCTCCCCTGTGTAGGGTGAGTTTGGCTCACATAGCCTTTTTCTTGAGTTCATATCTTGATCTCTAGTGCATATTAGTTTGTGATCTTTGGTGTTTTGAATTGCCCTTCTGGCCATCTTCATATGCATGTGCTTTTTGTTCCATTTCTTGCTTATTTGCTCAGCTTATTTTGGACCAAAAATTCTTTCATAAGCCTCAGTATATACTAAGTCAGTATACACTGACTCAGTATACACTAAGTCCCACCAGCCCAGTTCACAAGCTCTTGTAGAGTTTATTTAAGGAGCTTATTCTAAGATCTTTGGATTTTTGAGAAGCCCTTACAGCTAGCTTGTTGTATCAAGGCTTATTTTTGGCCTATGAGCTTTTGCCCCTAGCTTAATCTAGCCTCCAAAAACCTTGCAGGCCTGTTTGGCTCTCGGTATACATTGGAAGTGTTCATTGCTTTTCTAGTTGACGGCCTGGGCTTATTTTAGTTTTTTGAGTTGAATTAGGTTTGTTTAGGTCTATTACACTATACCTGAGCTTTTGGTGCATTCTAGTACTTATTTTCTTATTTGAAGTGCTTATTTAAACTGCTTATTTGCCCAATTCAGCTTATTAGTGGGCTTATCTAACTTTTTATATTTTTCCTAGTATTCTGCTATCATATAGTATTTATAGAAATTTTTTTCATATTTATTACTTTTCATTTAGTATTCATAATAATTTAAATTAGTTTAAATAGTTATTAATTAGTTTTTAATTAATAATAATTAATTAAATAGTTATATAAATAATTTTAATTTTCCAATAATTTTCTTTTATTATTAGGATTCCAAAGATATAAATTTCACATCCGTGGGATTTGTATTGATAAGAATTCACTTTTTATTTCGTTCAGTTACGTAAATTTAAATTAAACGTACGCGTTTTTAAGTTTTAAACGTTTCTAAGTATTTTTCCTTCACATACTTGTTCTGTTAGCTTATTTAAGCAATTTTCTTTTATTCCTTAGTGTAAATCACTCAAAACCCTTTCCTGTTCAATATTCACCCGATCACAGATTCGTTGTATTACAGATTTCACACCTCGTTGGGACTTAACGACCCGGGGATACTCTGTACTCCTTGGTTAGTTGACCTCAAGTGTTTGACTTTAGTTGACCAATATCCTTGGTTAATATAAGTTGACCATTTGGGAGCAATCAAAATTTGGCGCCGCTGGTTCATAAAAGTTCCAATTTCATTTTTCATAGCTTCTTTATATAATTTTAGATTTTTTTGCAAAATTTCATAATTTTCCAAATCAGTTTGCTATTTTTAATCATTAAATTACTTTCTTTTAGTTTTAAATTCATAAAAAATAAAATAAAAATCAAAAAAAATATATTTCTTTTTTTTCTAAAATTTTCTTTTAGTATTTAGCACTTAGGAAAATTATTTTTATATTTTTAGGACTTATAATTTAGGATTCCTCTATTTAGGAGCGTTTTAGAATTCCGTAGCGTACGTTTTTAAATTTAGATTGTGTTTTAGATTTTGTGTGCTTAATTTGCTTGTTCTCTTAGCTTGGTTTATTGTTTTTATTTGTTATTTCATATTCGTAGTGTAAAAACCAAAATATCTCACTCTTATCTCACATTCACGACACAAATCACAATCCCGAATCACATATTCCATTCAATCTTCAATCGGAACAACGTGTGAAGATCGTTTGCTCAAGGTTTGTTAGACCTCATCTAGGAATAACATAATAATAATGAACAATATTATAGTACGCAGTGGAATAATCGAACGAATCATTATTATTAAACAAGGTTTGTCGAACGATTACAAACCCTAGGCATCCATTAGAGGACTTGATGCCTAGACACACACACACCCCTTTAATGACTACATTGGGAAGACCTGTATAAAACCTATTCCCTGTATCTATTTATATAATAGAGATTAGGGTTACAAAGACAATTAAATAATACATAATAAGTCCCTTATCTTTGTCTTCAATAGTTTCCTCCATTTTTTTATATTTTGTCAATATCAACTCTAAATATAATTCCTAACAATCTTCCCTTAGTTGATATGACAAAACTAAGCACGTATGAAAGATGATCTTCCCCTTAATCTATGCATTTCATCAAGGATCTTCAAGCTACAAATCTTCATAATATTCTTCCCCTTTTTGTCACACCAACTAGGAAAAGAAAAAGAAATATGCAACTTTGATCGTCACAACCACGAATCAATATCACACGGCCAATCCATCTTTCCAATGTCTCAAGTTACCCACCATTAAGTTTTCCGCACTAAAAATGAACTTGAAACCGTAGAAATCAAAACCAGCAGTAGTAATAGCAACTAGCAGTAGAAAAACCATCTCCTCGATGTAGCATAACCTCGATGTATTGAAGAAGAAAACTAACCATTACCAATTCAATGCTGAAGTAGAATAAATCAACCTTGTGTCCTATAAGGAGATCGCAATCTCCTGACAAAAATCACTGAGCACAATAACGTAACTCCTTCAAGTGTTTTGCCAATTCGTAGTCTTGAACGAACGAATAAGTTATCTTTAAAGTGTGTTTCTCTTCACTTTAAGATATAATAAAACACAACCTTGAAAAATTCCACTTCACCGTCAAATGAGCAATAACTAATCCACTTCGCCAATAAATACGAGCTAGAAATCTGTACGAACAGAAATCAAATCATCATCTTGTGTGTGTGTTACTTCCCCTGTGTGTGTGCTTTGGAACCAACGTGTTCCAAATCTCGTATCTCTTCCCCTCACTTTATGTATCGAATGCCCATAAAAATCAACGAGCAGCAATAGCATATCAAACGAGCAGTACCACATAACTTACAAGCAGCTGTACAAACAAATCATGCTAACAGTACAAAGTGAGAACCAAGCAGTACGAATATGTGTCGAAAGCAGTACTAACTCTGAAGACCAAGCAGTACAAACTGCTATGAGCAGTACTAACTGTTCATCGAAGAGTACAAATTCCAAAGGCCAAGTAGTACTAACTGGAAAATCCAGCAGTACCAACTGCTAGTAGTAAGTATCATGAGCAGTAGAAACTGTCTTGGAGCAGTACAAATTATCTACGCAGCAGCAGTTATAAATAATTCCAACAGCAGTGATGAACTCAAATAAGTACATTTTATTACCATCATTTATCCTATTAATTTGACTTGTTTTATTATATTATGTATGAGGATTGATACTTAATCGTTTACTTTTGTAATTCTTAGTTGAAAACAAGCATTTGGTGAAACTTGGCGATTTTAGACTAATTATGGAGCAAAACATGCAAGAAGTTAAGAGTCTACTGAAATGTAAAAGATCAAGACTATTCTGCTCCAGATGCGCCTCATCTCACTTATGACATGCGCCGCATCACTATCAATATTTCACCAGATACGATCCAAGATACAAGAGGACATGCGCCACATCCAAAGATAAAGATACGCCGCATCTTCTGGCGGTGTACGAATATTCCTGAATATTATAATCTTGGACCCCACGCGAAGTTAAGTACATGCGCCGCATCTACTTAATAGATGCGCCGCATCTCACCCTCAGACAGAAACTATAAATACCCCAAGACCAGACGAATTCGATGTGCCATATATTTGACCGAAGACCAGAAACCTAGGACGAATTCAGTCAAGGCAGCAGCACAAGACACACCCAAATCAAAGATACAAGAGCTGTAAGAAGGTGCTGCATGTGTTTAATTCATTAAGTAGTTTTGTTTTATTGTGTTAGTAAACTTTAATTCATCAAGATTGGTGGCTTGTGTAATGTGACAACGGAAAGATTGCACTCCCTTAAAACTGCTTTCTCATTAATTAAAGTTTATATGTTGATGTCGTTGGTGACTTTTATTAGTGCATTGATAACCTCTGTGTCTAGCTGAGCGTTGATCGGGTCGCCATGCCTCTGCCCTCGCCTGTTTATTAGATGCCTATGTATTCTATGGTCTGTAGAAAAGTAGGAGAAAGATAAACGGGATAGTCATAAGTAATCATTAAGGGTTTACTCGCCGATAAGATTAGAACCAACGAGAAAGGACTTAATCTCGGTGCGTTGCATCGAACTATACACTTCATATAACACTAGCAATAAAACAAGTGACAAACTACTTATCATAAGGACAGCCCTCTTATTGTCTCGAGTATTTATCTGTGTACGTGTGTGCTACTTGCTGATTCGTGCCTATTGGTTTAGTTTATTATTTAATTGCAACCAAACCGTGCCAGTCTCTCAGGCTGAACCCCCTTGTGTTAGAATAGGTTGTATAGCTAACTTAATATATTAAAATACTGATTAGAATAACGAGATAATACGTTCCACTCTTAGTGATCGACACTCTACTTACCATTATATTCATACTGACCGGGTACACTGCTCGTTAAGTGTGTGTGTTATTGATAAGTCGGCTAAATATAAATTTAATACTTGAGTAGGCATTAAAACTGCTAAACCGTAACGACACATCACGCAGCACATCAAGCAGTATAATATAATCATCGAACAATATGAATGACCATTAATCCTTATCAGTACCGACCACAATCGAATCTTTAAATAAGTGCAGTCCCATAATCGATTAAAATAATCCCACTTGCTCCGCATGTGCACTATACGACGACACCTTACACCAATTGACAATAACCCCATAATCCAATCAGCAATTGATGCGTGCGTGTTGTGTTGCTCTAATTCTTTTATATGCACGATGTCGTTGTGGTTTTAGCAGTATTGATGCCTACTTAAGTTTTAAATTTATATTTAGCCGACTTATCAATAAAACACACACTTTAACGAGCAATGTACCCGGTCAGTATGAATATAATGGTAAGTAGAGTGTCGATCACTAAGAGTGGAACATATTATCTAGTTATTCTAATTAGTATTTTAATATCCTAAGTTAGCTGTACAACCTAATCTAACGCAAGGGGGTTTCAGCCTGAGAGACTGGCACGGTTTGGTTATGATTAAATAATAAACTAAACTAATAAGCACGAATCAGTGATTAGCACACACGTACACAGATAGATACTCGAGACAATAAGAAGACATGTCCTGATAATTAAGTAGCTTGTCACTTGTTTTATTGCTAGTTTTATATGAAGTGTATGTAATTAACCCTTTCTCGTTGGCTCTAATCTTATCGGCGAGTAAACCCTTAATGATCACTTATGTCTATCCCACTATCCTAGAATATTGAGCACTTGTGATGCTCACGTTTCGTATATGCTAGAATAGGTAGGCGAGGAAGGGGCATGGCGACCCAAGCAATGCTCAGCTAGACACAGAGGTTATCAATGCACTAATAAAAGTCACCAAAGACATCAACATATAAACTTTAATTAATGGGAAAGCAATTTTAAGGGGTGCCCATGGTTTTCCGTAGTCACATGGAATCGGCCCATCAATCCTGATGAATTAAAGTGTACTAATACAATAAAACAAAACTACTTAATGAATTGAATACATGCAGGACCTTCTTACAGCTCTTGTATCTTCGTTTAGGGTGTGTCTTGTGCTGCTAACACGTCTGAATTCGGCTTAGGGTTTCTTCTGTCTTCGGTCTCTAAAGGATCTAAGTCCTTAAATTTGTCTGGCCTTGGGGTATTTATAGTTTCTGTCTGAGGGTTAGATGCGGCACATAGGATAAGTAGATGCGGCGCATTGACTTAACTTCGCGTGGGGTCCAAGATTAATATATTCAGGAATATTCGTACACCGCCTTAAGATGCGGCGTAACTCCATTTCTCTATGCGGCGCATGTCCTTTGCCGTCTTGGATCGTAACTTGTGAAATCTTGATAGTGATGCGCCGTATGTACGAAGTATGATGCGGCATATCTGGAGCAGAATGGTCTTGATCTTGTACACTTCAGTAGACTCTTAACATCTTGCTTGTTTTGCTCCATAATTAGTCCAAAATCGCCAAGTTTCACATAATACTTGTTTTTACCTGAGAATTACCAAAGTAAACATTAACGTATCAATTCTCATATATAATATAATAAAACAAGTCAAATAAATAGGATAAATGATGATAATAAAATGTACTTATTTGAGTTCATCAGCAATTAATGTATACGATTCACTAATTAACACATGCGACAATCCAATCATGCGACAAACCAATCACTGACCCATTTAATGATTCAATCAGTAGAAGGTTCAAATTGAATTACCGATCAATAATATAATAATCAATCATTAACCCACATGTTGATCAATTGATAGACCAATCAAAGCTGCTGTACGAAAAATAATTCAATCCGATTCAAAATTTGAAAACCATTGTACCTTTATCTGCTCCATTTTCTTTCGACTTTAAAACCTTGTAAAATCCCTAGATCATGAGCAACATGTCTCTGATACCACTTGTGAAGATCGTTTGCTCGAGGTTTGTTAGACCTCATCTAGGAATAACACAATAATAATGAACAATATTATAGTACGCAGCGGAATAATCGAACGAATCATTATTATTAAACAAGGTTTGTCGAACGATTACAAACCCTAGGCATCCATTAGAGGATTTGATGCCTAGACACACACACCTCTTTAATGACTACATTGGGAAGACCTGTATAAAACCTATTCCCTGTATCTCTTTATATAATAGAGATTAGGGTTACAAAGACAATTAAATAATACATAATAAGTCCCTTATCTTTGTCTTCAATAGTTTCCTCCATCTTTCATATTTTGTCAATATCAACTCTAAATATAATTCCTAACACAACGAACTTTGGGTTTTGCATATTTCCTTTGCAATTCTCCTTGAACTAAATTGTTAATACCAATTGGCAATGATGGTACTTAGTGACAATAAAACAATCAGATAAACATACAATTTCAAAGCATTGTGTTCGGTTAAAAATAGCATGTATTCCCCACAAGGGTTTGTAAAACAATTAAGTAATAGAAAGTGGGGCTATGAACTCACCATGAGTTGGATGGTGTTTTAGTGCTTTAATAAGTTCGATGGATAAGCCGGGAAACCTCTAAGTGCAACCTACAATAGAACCTTGCGACTTAGATTTGGAATAATGTCTAAGAAAACATAAACGAGCCTATATATGTCATTATATTGATCATGATGTAGTACTTGGTAGTTTTGTGTATGTCGTTTTATAGAAACGGTTTATGAAACATTTTTAGTTTATATATCTCGTACTACCGTTCAGGCCATCATAATTCAGAGGTCATGTAGTAAACATTTGAGGAGCTAGGACATTTTAATTTGTAAACCCAGCAACTCGTCGATACGTTTACCCAAATGAAACCCCTCAAATGAAGCTCCCTAGTGTTGTAGCACTTGATGCGTGGGTTTTGCAACCTTACAACAGGTTTTACCTCTCGAGGGATCTCAAGAGGCTTACAACCCCACCAGGCAGTGTACCTGACCGATGTAGTATAGTGTAGTGGTAAGTACGGGGGATTGATCGTTCTCCACAGGGAATAGTGTTCGTTAGGTGTGAAAGGCTACTCTAATTAGGTCTAAGGGTTGAGGAAGATTCTTTTTATGTTTTTATAATTTTATGAAAGCAAGTAAAATCTCGGGTTTTGAAGGAGTGGGCGGAATTAGTTGCTAGTCAACTAACCCAAATTACTACAAATGCAAATAAAATAAAATAACAAAAATGAAAAGTGGTGAGAAACTTATGTGTAGAGAAATGTGTTTACTTAGATTTCCTTACTCCCTAACTATCTTTTACCGGTTAATTAGTGTGTATTAGTCGCGTGGATGACGGGTGTATTCCTTAATACCATTCGTGGGGTGGCGTACTTACTTCCCCAAACTCTACAAGCTCCTACTTCACTCCTATGTCGAGCCGGCTAGGAAGCTCCTAACATGGGATCACTAGAATTCGCTTGTGCATTAAATACAACCATAAAAACCTTTAGTACGCGTTTGGTTCATGTTTCTTAAGACGTTCAAGCAAGTTACCGAATAGGAAGTTAGCCAGTTTTCTTAAGCCTAACATAGATAAACAATCATCCAATACAACTAATAACACACTAACAACCAATAATCAATATCTAGGTTTCATTAGATCTAAGCAAACACAAGATAAAATTAGCCTAACATGTTAAACAAAAGACAAGCATAAGATAGAATCAAACAACACATATACATATTGAATGATTAATTGATAACTTATCTTTCAATGAAACATGGAAGATCTCAAGGCAAGAAGCCCTGAAAAAGTAGCTAAAATCGTCTTAGGGTTTTATCCCAAAATTCCACACACTAAGCTCTCCCCTCTAATGACAAAAAATTAGAAAACTATATATAGACTTTGACATCTGACGGCGTCACCTTATGGATTGTGACGCCGTCACCTCGCCGCTTTTAGGGTTCCCGGATGACCATCTTGACGCCGTCCCTCTTTAGCTCTTCAAAAATCCATTCTGGCTTATCAAGGCTTGACGCCGTCGGATCCTGAACGTGACGCCGTCCCCTTATGATTTAAGCCGTGACGCCCTTGATTTAGTTAAAGCGTGACGCCGTCAGAATTCTCATGCAAACTCACTGGCCCGTCATGAGTAAATTTCACATCCAACTTTTCTTGCCAAGGCATGACGCCGTCCCATGTTAATTGTGACGCCGTCAAGAGTAACTTTTAGCCGATTCTTGAGACTTTGCCGTTTTCTTCACTTTTATGCTCCAAAAACGTCCAAAATGCCTCATTTTCCAGATTTCTCCTCAAAAGTACCTAAAATGACAAAAGGAACGATTTAGGGCAATATTTGATCAAATAAATACGATTTCGGGCTTAAATGACCCCTTAAAAGCGGTACACTTTTCGCCTCATCAAATACCCTTACACTTGAGATTTGCTTGTCCTCAAGCAAATGCGCTTTTATTCCAATCAAAATACAAGTTAGGGGTCATTTAATGCAAACATAAAAGTAATTACAACAAATAATCGTTCCACTTCAATCATAATAAGCACGGAGATTACATACTAGCACCTCACAAGTAGTGTTTAGATACTCACATCTCTCAAGTGTCATCAAAATAAATCTCATAAATGAAAACGGAAAATATCTCTCACTACCTGTCATAGCAAATAGATTACCATAGGCTTGGGAAAGGATCGAAAACCTCCTCCACTAGGCGTAAGCACCTAAGATAAACTATCAAAGAGGGCTTTTAAATGGGTTATAACGTTAGGTGTAGGGAAAAGGAAAACACGGTTTTGTTGGATACGGGATATTTTACTGGTGGCGAGTTAAAGATCTTGATCAATTACATGTACTATACAATGTTGCTAAGCCAAGACTAGACTCGATCTTAAGCTAGAAACAAAATAACATAAACATAAAATAAACATAAAATAAAACGGGATGGTAGTCCGTATGTTTTTTCTATTTTTCTTTTTCTCATTTTTTTTGTATTTTTCTTGATTTTTTCGATTTTTTTTTTTTTTTTTTTTTTTTTTTTTTTTTTTTGCATACAGTTTTACCCTACCATCCAAAATAATACATCATAGGGGCGTTGCATCCCCTTACACTTGAACTTTTACATAACTTTACAAATACTAATCTAATGACTCGAATTAAGATAATTGAAAAACTTGGAGTACTTTTAAAACATTTAGCACATATGGGGGTAATAAATGATGTTCTTCCCCATTACTCCATTACACTAGTACTTTACCCATGAGTCCCAATCGTCCCAAAACAATATGTACAAGGATATGACTCGACTTAGCAACCATGTAATCAACTAGATAATTAACTTGGGTTTAAACAAATGTTGTAACAATAATGCACTAAAAATGAGTGCATACAAGGTAGGCTAAGGCGATTTGGGTGTACATTTTAGTGGGGTGTAACAAATTCTTCCTTTAAGTAAAATGCTTAAAGGTTGAAACGAAAAGATAGGCTCTGAGGGGTGTACTAGGGGTATCGTGTACTAAAAATGAGTACAACGCAAAGGGTGTGGGAGAATTACTTGACGAATGTAGCCAATGTAATTATAACAAAAACACAGGTGTAAAACATGGGTTAATCCTAATGCCTCTTATCATGTAGTAAATCTAACTACACGAATGTAGTCTCACTTGTGGCCTCGGAATGGTCCTAACGCAAGTTCTAGAATCTAAGTGCTACCGGTACACACATCATAGCATAAATGCTTTTCCTACCAACTCTAGGGGCGAACCTCACATATTTGGGGGTGGAAAATTTTTTAGTGGTACGGTTTTTTGTGCTAGTCATATAACTCCTATCCGTGAGACGCTCATTAAGATCAAAGTTTCACTCCTATATGTTGTAAAAAATTTTAAATTTGGCACTAAAATTACCTTAACAAGTATTTCTCTCAGTTTTATTACACATCTACCATCAAACAAACAAAAATCAAGCGCAATTGTATTCTCAAAAATCGTACTTTTACCCTCCCCTTACACTTAAGATGAACATTGTCCCCAATGTTCAAATAACAAGATGTAAAAGCATAAAGTAAAAGAATGAAATCAAATACTCCCCTGATTCGCTCGTTGGATAATGAAATTACACGGTTAAATCTTCCTCCAAAGAGAATGTTGAAGCTCCATGACTAATGCATCGCCATAAGCTTGATTCAAAACATTTCCTTGTCCAAAATAACCTGTTGAACCTGAGAAAACAAACACGAAAACCTGCATAACATCGGCGGGATAAAATCTATATATAAGGATATAATGCTTGTGGAATGATAATTTTGCAGATTCCTGGAGATTATAAGTTGGAGATTTTAATAAAAACTTTTTATGAAAACAAAACTTTCAAAAATTTCTGGAAATTAAATCTGACGCCGTCAGGTTATAACCCCTGACGCCGTCAGAAATGACCTGACAAAAATTTTTGTTTTAAGTTTCCGGAAAATTTCTGGAAAAACCTTTAACTTACTTCCTGGAAATCCTGCAAAACATCATTATGACTCGATACAAGCATTTGACTCAAACAAATACGAATATGTATGTTAATTTAATATTATTACGATTCATGTTAATTTGTGTTCTAATAAACCGATTTGACTTTCCCTTACACTTATCTTTTGCAAAATACCTTTATATGTAGTTAAGACGAAGTTAAAAACAAAATAAAGCATTTTCACAAATTAGTTTTGAACATGAATCAATAATAATAAAATTTAAACAGACATACGGAAACAAATAAAATCAAACAAACAAATAAATAAACACACAAAGCAAATAAAACAAATAAAGCTTGGGTTGCCTCCCAAGAAGCGCTTTTCTTTATTAACGAGTCTTGTAGCTAGACTCAAAGTCACGCACATTACGTGACTCCATCATCGGTCACGGTTCCTAGGCCATTCTCCTTTGATTCTCTATCAGAATCACTTTCATAGTGAAGGTATTTCGGGTCCTCGAGATCAAAGGGATTATTTCGGTATTTAGAACTAAGCTCCTTATCATGCTTAAAGAATCCACTTGACAGGTCAAAAGTGTCCTTACATCCCCTTCTCACATCATCATCACACAACACTAGTTGGGAACTTAACCTATCGAGCCCATCATAATCAATCTCCTTGAATTCTCTCATCTTGTGAGGCGTTTGGTATGAGATTTCCCTAATCTCATCGGTGAAAGTCATGATCCCATTGAGCTCGTCCACAACCAAGCTTGTGGCCTTGCAAAAAGGTGCCCCAAAAACAACTTGTGATAACCTGGGATCGATGTACTTTTCGATATTATCGACGATTGCGAAGCTCATAGTGAATGTCATGTTTCCTACAAACACCTGTACATCATCATCTATGCCAATGTCGTCCTTCCCTTTATGAATCATCCCCCATCTGCAAATGTTGTTATAATGAAACAGGGACATCACATTTTTGGGTAAACATGTGTCGATGTAAACATTATAAAAATGCTTGTGACCAATCATGCAAGGTATTTTGAGATTATTCGGATCACATCGCTTAATTCGGCCAGGCCTTCTACCGCGTAACCCCCATGTGTTGCTACTCGCTGATGGTTGATACTCATACACTTCTTCACAGCCATCCCGAAAAATCACTTTCCTGACACCATCGGTAAATAATGCACTCCTATCATCCTCATCGAGTATCACTCCCGTTGCTTTTATGAATGGTTTGCCTAGAACAAGGCCAGTTAAGGGTGGGCTGATGATAGGGTTCATGTTATTAATTACAGTTAACTCGATATGAAAGAGGAACTTTTCTATCACAATTGGTACCCTCCTTATTACCCCGATGATATTAGACCCTTCATATTTGACTTGTTCAGTGAAGGCTTCATTATATAGAGAAAGGGATATTGCGCTTATAGAAGAGCGTGGGTTTATGTAGGCATCTTTTATAAACTTTTTCCTAGTGGTGCAAGAAATCTTAAAGACCCTAGGAGCGCCATCCTCTATTCTCTCTCCGAATCCCATAGGCGACCTTGCTGTGCCCCTCTCAAGTTCCTCTACCAGGGGGCGGTCCAGCAGTCCTGCAAGCCCATGAGGCATTTCGGATTTCTCTTCCGAGCCCTCCTCATCACTCACCTTTATTGTACTCGAGTTCTTTGGTGAGTCTAGATAGTAGTCGGGCGCCTCGGGTTTCTTTTCGGGAACTTCACCCTCCATTTCATTGTCCACATTCTTGGCTGTTTGTTGGTCCAGATTTGGTTTAGGAACAGGTATTGTTGTAATGGTGTTCACGAAGTGGAGAGGTTTCGAAGGGGTATGAGTATCTCCTGTTTTTTTTTCGTTCTGTGATATGTATTTGAAAAGTTTACTAGGGTGCTTGATTTTTACAGGAGGGGGTGTTTGGTGGGTTACCGTAACAGATTTGATCTCATTAACTCGTGCCAACTCACAATTTGACCTGCCAGCAAGGCGATCATTGATAACCTTTAACAGGTTATCAACCTTGTTGTTCATATCAACTTGCTGTTGTCTGAATTGATTCTCAAGTTTGGAAAGCTGTGTTTCTTGAGAGAGAATGAATTTTTGCAGTGATTCCTCGCGATTTTGTTGTTTATGCGTGTGTCGCTGAGGATAATGTTCAGACCAGGTGAGCGGGGTAGAGTCATTGAATGATACGCTACGAGTTAGGTTCCAACTAAAATTTGGCTTATTCTTCCATGCCTCATACCCATCTTCGGAATTTTTGGGCCCATAATTAGTGGCGAGCCACTTATCTCCCGCCTTATCGATTCGCGAGGATGCGAATTCTTTGAAAGCCTGTTTGGGAAGTTCCATGCAATCATGAGTGTCGTGGGGACCACTACATAATTTACATGAAGAAGTGATTTTGTTCACTTGGCTTAAAGGTTTAGGAGCCTCGTAGGATTTCATGAGAAACTTGACTTGGTCTTCAAGTTCTATGATCCTACGGTCGGAAGTGCTTGAATTGTTCAAAGGCAAAGATATTGCCTTGACCGTTTTATTCAAATCACGGGGATCACTCCAACTTTCGTTGTCATAAAGAGCAAGATCCTCTAGGAGAGCCCATGATTGTTCCGCACTTAGATCACGTAGCTTGCCACCGGCCGATTGGTCAATGGTTTGCCTCGTGGAGAGATTGATATGGTCATAGAAGATTTGGACTTGGAGCCAAAGTTCTATGCCATGGTGAGGGACTTTTTGGAGTAAGTCCTTGAATCGAGTCCATGCCTCATAGAGAGTTTCGCCTTGACGTTGTTGGAACATCAAGATATCACTCCTTAGCTTGGTAGTTCTTCCCGGTGGGAAAAACTGAGCAAGGAAACGAGTGGTGAGATCATCCCAAGAGGTGATGGATCCTGCGGGTTGACGTTCTAGCCACTGACTAGCTTGGTCCCGCAGAGAGAATTGGAAGAGACGCAATCTGGTCGTCTCTCGAGTGGCAACATCAAGGTCTATAGAATCAACGATTTTAAGAAAGTCCTTGAGATGTTGATTAGGATCTTCAGAACGAAGTCCATGGAATGCGCATCCACTTTGCACCAACCGGATGGTGTCGGATCGCAAGGGTGTGATATTGGCTCCTTGCGTGAGCTCAATGGTGTTTCGATAGCCGTGGTGGCTAGGACGGGAATACTCTCCTAAAGTACGGGCTCTAGGAGGTGGTGGTGGTTGTTGTGGTGGTGGGTTGTGTGGGTTAAGGATATTACCATCTTCCATGATGTCGGACGGTAATGGTTACGAACAAAGACACGAAGAAAATAGATAGACTAAAGAAAACCTAGAAAAATAAAATAAAAATCTCACTAGAAAGGAATCTAGTGAGTAGACCTAATAGAAATAAAAATTCAACCTAAACAATAACTATTCCCCGGCAGCGGCGCCAAAAACTTGATGCGTGGGTTTTGCAACCTTACAACAGGTTTTACCTCTCGAGGGATCTCAAGAGGCTTACAACCCCACCAGGCAGTGTACCTGACCGATGTAGTATAGTGTAGTGGTAAGTACGGGGGATTGATCGTTCTCCACAGGGAATAGTGTTCGTTAGGTGTGAAAGGCTACTCTAATTAGGTCTAAGGGTTGAGGAAGATTCTTTTTATGTTTTTATAATTTTATGAAAGCAAGTAAAATCTCGGGTTTTGAAGGAGTGGGCGGAATTAGTTGCTAGTCAACTAACCCAAATTACTACAAATGCAAATAAAATAAAATAACAAAAATGAAAAGTGGTGAGAAACTTATGTGTAGAGAAATGTGTTTACTTAGATTTCCTTACTCCCTAACTATCTTTTACCGGTTAATTAGTGTGTATTAGTCGCGTGGATGACGGGTGTATTCCTTAATACCATTCGTGGGGTGGCGTACTTACTTCCCCAAACTCTACAAGCTCCTACTTCACTCCTATGTCGAGCCGGCTAGGAAGCTCCTAACATGGGATCACTAGAATTCGCTTGTGCATTAAATACAACCATAAAAACCTTTAGTACGCGTTTGGTTCATGTTTCTTAAGACGTTCAAGCAAGTTACCGAATAGGAAGTTAGCCAGTTTTCTTAAGCCTAACATAGATAAACAATCATCCAATACAACTAATAACACACTAACAACCAATAATCAATAGCTAGGTTTCATTAGATCTAAGCAAACACAAGATAAAATTAGCCTAACATGTTAAACAAAAGACAAGCATAAGATAGAATCAAACAACACATATACATATTGAATGATTAATTGATAACTTATCTTTCAATGAAACATGGAAGATCTCAAGGCAAGAAGCCCTGAAAAAGTAGCTAAAATCGTCTTAGGGTTTTATCCCAAAATTCCACACACTAAGCTCTCCCCTCTAATGACAAAAAATTAGAAAACTATATATAGACTTTGACATCTGACGGCGTCACCTTATGGATTGTGACGCCGTCACCTCGCCGCTTTTAGGGTTCCCGGATGACCATCTTGACGCCGTCCCTCTTTAGCTCTTCAAAAATCCATTCTGGCTTATCAAGGCTTGACGCCGTCGGATCCTGAACGTGACGCCGTCCCCTTATGATTTAAGCCGTGACGCCCTTGATTTAGTTAAAGCGTGACGCCGTCAGAATTCTCATGCAAACTCACTGGCCCGTCATGAGTAAATTTCACATCCAACTTTTCTTGCCAAGGCATGACGCCGTCCCATGTTAATTGTGACGCCGTCAAGAGTAACTTTTAGCCGATTCTTGAGACTTTGCCGTTTTCTTCACTTTTATGCTCCAAAAACGTCCAAAATGCCTCATTTTCCAGATTTCTCCTCAAAAGTACCTAAAATGACAAAAGGAACGATTTAGGGCAATATTTGATCAAATAAATACGATTTCGGGCTTAAATGACCCCTTAAAAGCGGTACACTTTTCGCCTCCCTAGTATCATAGCACTCGATATAGAAAATATAGGTTTTTGGTCGTTTTACAAAAGTTACAATTCCGAAGGTCGAATCAACTTAGGAAAGTTTATTTTGAATGAATATTGTTATCTTTATAAAGTTTATTACGTCTAGTAAGTATGTGATGATATTTGTAAAATTTCATGGTTTATTGAGGGAGTAGATCCAAATTGTTTTGGTGTTTGTGTTGTTTTGCTAAGGCTAAGGCCTTGGCTAATGGTTGTAGATCCCAGTTGAGCACTTGATCGAATCCCTTAGGTTGTAAAGGTTTAGCTATGCTAAATAAATCTAACACAACTAGGTATAGAAACTGCCTTGTAGTTTATCAAACATAATGCGGTATCTTGTATTTGATCTTAAGAAGAACTTAATAATGAATGAAACCAATGTTGCAAAAATCATGAATCGGTAGCCGGGCGGTCGACCACCCTGCAGCTATTAATCGGCCAAGGTGGGATTAATCGGTGATTAATCGGATTGGCATTTTTTGCATGTTTTGGGTATTTCTGGAGACCAAACTAAAAACCGTAACTGATTCCAAGCCTACTATGTTTCTAAACCTCAATAAAAGGCTCCAATTCTGATTATGAGGCTCATTGTGCGTTATAAGTGAAATAAACGATCCCCAAATTAAGTAGAATGCCTAAATTTTTAATTTTTTAAAGCTGACCGATTTGGCCGATTTTTGACCGATTAGGCCGATTTATGACCGATTTGGCCGATTTTTGAATGATTAGTGGCCGTTTTTTTGCCTAGACCAATTTTTTGACCGATTTTCAAAATTCTACAAGGTATACGGCCGATTAACGATTAATCGGCCGATTTTTGCAACATTGAATGAAACAATGAACAATGAATATCAAACTAAACACTTCAATATTATTAATAATACGAATACTCCTTGAGTATTAGGGTTTACAACCTTGAAGTTTTCTATCTTAAAGCCGTAAAGTTATATGTTCATCTATGCCCTAGATCCTCCTTTTATAGACTAAGGAGTCCTAGTCGGCTTACAATAACTTTCTATACAAGATAAATATTTATAGAATCTTTTTTGTATTTATCTAAACATACTATACATAATAACCGACTCTAATACTTTAGCAACACTAATAACGTATTAGCAATACTAACTAATTGTTCTAGCAGTATTAATCTTGTAGCAACATTAATCTTCCATAAGTAGCATTAACTTCATAACTAGCAGCAGTAATGACTTGTTGTATTTCCTTTGTGGTACTTGAGCAGTCTTAACAATGCAAGCAGTAGTAATTTCAAGAAACCTTTAAAACCCAACAATCCCCCCCCCTAAACTTGATATTTTCTTCCAAAATCATCAAGTTTCGATCTAAGCTTGAACCTTCACCAGGAGGATGTTTTTCAAACACTTACTTCCTCATTTTCTTGTAATCAGCCCCATAAAGTTGTTTCTCCATTTTCTTGAGAAGCTGATATACCATTTCACTCCAATGATCAGTTTGAAGTTTAACACATCCATTAAGCATCATATCAAGTGTAGTCTGTGCCAGAGGATAGTCTTTTTCTACTAGCATGTAGATTTGAAGTCCTTTCATCATTACAGTGTGAACTCCACAAGATTGAAAAAGTTTCTAGATGATAACTTTACTTTTGTATTGCTCATGCCAAACTCTATCTTCATAATAGACTTCAAACATAATCTTCAAGTCTCCCCAAAGAACTGTATCCAAAATATTTTCTGGCCTTGTATCTCCATATTTTTTCTTGATTAATGCCCATAAGGTCTCCAAATCTTCTCTATCAAAATTTCTGAGCATCTGAGGAAATGTTACAAATCTTTGAGACTTTCCATCAACTCTGATTATCTTCCACCAAGGAGTTTGACCATTATAACCAGTCTTCCAATCAATGATAGGAACTTTAGTCTTCAAAGGAACATCATCAACAAATGTATCATCACTGTCTACAATTCTAACCATTTGTTGTAGATTAGCACTCTCTTGAAACTGCTCTGTCTGCTCTTGTGGCTGCTTTGTTTGCTCATCTAGTTTCTGCTTCTTGCTGCTTTCAGATTCTAACTTTTCTCCAGACCTCTTAGAAAACCTCACCAACTCTTCTTCATTCATAGCAATGAAAGTATTAACCCTTCTGAAAACTATGTCAAACTCTTCTTTGATTCTGTTATAGCTCATCCCCTTGAACTGAGCTTGTTTCCATCCACCCATATTTTTTAGATAGGTCTGCATAATTCGCCTTTGCTGTGCCATGGTTGGTGGTTTGTTCCTCTTTTAGATAGGTCTGCATATTTCATAGATAGCTCTTCCTGTTCATCATCCCACATTTTCTGAGCTACCATGTGATCTGCTTCACATTTAGCTTGAATGTCATCCCAGGAATTAATAAGTTCAAGACTTGCTTGTTCTTCTTTCTGAGCTTGCTTTCTTCTTGCCTCTTCTTCTTCAGCATCAAGATCAGCTTGCACTTGTCTTGCAACTTCTTCATCTGTAATAAGTTGTTGTTGTTGACTGAGTGATAGAAATTTCTTCTTAGGTTCTTCAATCAACAAACCTTTGCCTTTGTCTGATGGTGAAATAGTTGTTGATGGTGTTGTTGATACTGATACTGGATCTTTAATTACAACTCCTTTTTCCTTTGGTCTTGTACTCTTCAACTTTGTTAATACTTTAGCTATAGTCAGATCCTCATCACCTTGAGTAGCAGCAATACTAACTTCAGTCTCAGCAGCACTAACCTTTTCACTAGCAATATTAACTTCACCACTAGCAGTCTTAAGTGTAGCAGCATCAAGTAACACTTTAGCTACTTCAACATCATCCATAACAGCTGCATTACCCTGTTGATCAGCAACAACAAACTCATTTACATCATTATCTTCCCCAGTTTCATCATCTATCCCAGTTTCAACATCTACCCCAGTTTCCTCCCCTGACGCTTTGCCTGTATTCCTCTCCTGTTTGGAAACATCCTTCTCCAAACTCTGTGCTTCATCAGAAGATTCAACCCTGGAAGTAGTTCCAACCTTGTATAACCTTTTAGTTTTGTGTGTTCTTGACCTCTGTTGACCTTCAAGATACCTAACCCTTCTCTTCAACCTTGTGATTTCAGTACCTTGAGAAATTTGAAGCTGCTTGAGATCAAGAATATCCCTTGACAATTTTGCACAAGTAGCCGTCAATTCATGAATAAGTATAAGACTACCCTCAGCACTTCGGAGTGTGTTACCTCTCCCGAGTGGTGCATCATTGGGTGAGTTAGGTATAGCCTCAGACCTAGTCTGAGCATCTTCACCCCCCATAATATCCGGTTGGCTGGGACCTTCACCTGAATTAGCTCTAGAGGAACTAGATTCATTAGAAGTTGCCTTAGATTGGGTCTTACTTATGTTATCACTATCCTGCTCTGCTTTTAAGCTAGTAGCAGTAGTGACAACCCTTTCTAATCTGTGACCCTTATTCTCATGCACAGCCTCATCTGCAACCATACTAGCACTAACCTGAGATATTTAAGTGCCCGTTTTAGTGATCCTAAGGGTATGGGTCTTTTGTGTTGGTGATGAGGATGTCAAAAGAGCGGGCGTGTGATAAACATCAGCTGGGATTGCTGAGCTCTCACCCTGAGTTAGACCTAGTTCCAACATTGTTTGAAACAATGGTGTAACTCTGCCTTTAAAATCCTTGCCCTCTCTCTTCATATTAGCAAAAATCTTTTTAGTATGAAAGAGATCATTATAAACCTTTTTATGAACCTTTTTGTTTACAAATTGTTTTTCCATAAGAAGTTGTAAAAACCTTGGATATAAGTAATATTTATTTGATGAACTATCCAAGCCCTTAACCACACTATCAAAAATTAATTTTGAAAAATTAAATCTTTGATTTCTTTGATTTTGAGCCAAGCAGATAATAGCAGAAGCCATATTACTACTAAACTCATTCCAACCAGTAGTCTTTGGACTAAGACACTGTAACATAGTGTGTATTAAGATTTCCATTGTGGAGAGAAAGCACCTTTTGAAAATTTTAAAAAGTACTCTGCGTTTCATACCCCATCAATGCAAGTTTTTCAAAAATTGTAGAGTTTGGAAGATTGTTAATACCTTCAGCATCTTCAAGATGAAGAACATCTCGAATAGAAGCTTCAGTAATAATAATCTTCTGCCCATCCATAAGGGCATGTATCTGTACTTCCGCATCAATAGTTTTGACCTTTGCAGTAGCCCAAAACTGTTTGATGTTGGAAACATATATAGTAGGGTTTACTGTTAATGCGTACCTAATATGAGCAGAATTAAGAAAATCAATGATTTCAGTAAAACCTTCACTTTCCTTGGGATTTTGCAAGAACGCAATCATGTTATGTTGATTGGCAAATGTCAGAATCGACATTGTGAATTTTGAAAAAATTTTGGTAGGATTTGTCTGGGATTTGCAATTAATGGATAAAAAGAGTTAGAGTTTATGTTTGAAAGAGTTTTGATAGGATAAAGACACTTGTGGGAACGAGCGGAGGATATAAACCCTTAATCGTTCACATTTATAAAACTGTACCCTGTTCTTTCAAACATAGCAGTCAAAACCTAGCAGCACTAAATTAGGCTTAGCTGCACTAACTTATGCCTAGCAGCATAAAGTCAGTTTCCACTCCAAACAGCCTTTTAATCAGCACTCCAGCATTTTTCTCAGCTTATCCTGCAAAAGATTAGTCCCAAAAACACAAAACCACAAACATAACATAATATACAATAATCACATCATCAATTATACTTAGCAATACTAAGTATAACTGGCAACATTAACATAGCAATACTAAGTAAACTAGCAATACTAAGTATAACTTAGCAACATTAACATAGCAGTTGTAAGAAAACTAGCAATACTAAGTATAACTTAGCAGCATAAACAAGTTATTGTTCTAATAACAGTACTAATCCTTATAAAACTTTACAAAGACACAAAGAGATAAGAATTTTTCAAAGATTTATCATTCCAATACTAACAACCAAAAATTGAAATCTACCCACATCAAAAGCTTTTGTGAGCAAATCTGCAACATTATTATCAGTATGGATTTTAACAATTTGAATTAACTTCTTTTCATAACAATCTCTTATAAAATGATGTCTTATCTCAATATGTTTTATTTTTGAGTGATAAACAGGATTTTTAATAATACACATAGTAATGCTATTATCAATATATATTTTAGTATGCATAAAATTGTACCCATAATCCAGCAACTGATTCTGAATCCAGAGCACTTGTCCACAGCAACTTGAAGCAGCAACATACTCAGCTTCAGTTGTAGAATTTGCAACCACAGTTTGTTTCTTGCACTGCCATGAAATCAACCTGCTCCCCAAAAACTGACAACCTCCTTTTGTTGATTTTCTATCCAAGCTAGCTCCAGCATAGTCACTATCAGAGTATGCAATCAAGTCAAAAGGTGAATCTTTTGGATACCAAAGGCCTAATTTGGGTTGATCTTTTAAATATCTAAAAATCCTTTTCACAGCATTAAGATGTGAGACTTTTGGTGTGACTTGATATCTTGCACAGGCACAAACAGCAAACATTATGTCAGGTCTTGAAGCTGTAAGATACATCAATGAGCCAATAATTGATCTATACAAATGAACATCAACTTCTTCACCATCTTCATCTTTGAGCAAGGGCTTGGAAGTTTCCATATTTGTCTTTCCAGGCTTCACATCAGTAAATCCAAACTTCTTCAAAATTTCAGCCACATATTTATCTTGACTGATAAATATGCCATCTTCTTTTTGTCTAACTTGTAGTCCTAAAAAGAATGTAAGTTCTCCCATTGAACTCATCTGAAATCTTTCATGCATAAGCTTCTCAAATTCAACACATAAAGCCTTGTATGTTGATCCAAAAATGATATCATCAACATAAACTTGAACTAACAAGATATCATCTTTGTGCCTTTTGATAAACAAAGTTTTATCAATCTTCCCTCTACAAAAACGATTGTCTAACAGGTATGTTGACAATGTATCATACCAAGCTCTGGGAGCTTGATGTAAGCCATATAGTGCCTTTTTCACCTTGTAAACCTTGTCAGGAAAATTAGGATCTTCAAAACCAGGTGGTTGTGAGACATAAACTTCTTCTTTAATAGTCCCATATAGAAAAGCACTTTTAACATCCATTTGATACACTACAAAGTCTTTGTATGAAGCATAAGCCAAGAATAATCTGATAGCCTCAATTCTTGCAACTGGAGTAAATACTTCATCATAATGAATACCTTCTTCTTGTGTGTATCATTGAGCTACTAATCTTGCCTTGTTTCTAATCACAATACCTCTTTCATCCTTTTTGCATCTAAAAACCCACTTAGTACCAATTGCCCTCTTCCCATTAGGCAAATCTACTAGTGTCCAAACTTCTTGAAGCTTGAATTGTAGAAGTTCTTCTTGCATAGCTTCCACCCATCTTGGATCTTGTAATACTTTGTGAGCATTCTTGGGTTCTATTTGTGATAGAAAACATGCAAACAAACAATTTTGAAGGTCTTTGTGACTATTTCTTTGATGAAGGGATCTTGCAAAGAAACCTTGTTCATTCAAATCTTTAACCATTTTCCTTGTTTGAACAGCAGACTATGGCTCTCCAATGATCTGTTCCTTAGGATGATTCTTGTGAACTCTTGTAGTTGGAATAGGACTGACAAGTAAATCTGCATTCAACTTGGATGAGTCAGCCTCTGCACCAAGTACATCTTTATCAGTATCAGGATAAATGTCTTCTAATACAGGCATGTTTGGATCATCTGTGTAATACCTGAAATTCAGATAACCTGTAAAAAGACCAAATTACCCCTGAAACTATAAAACCTAAATAAATCACTTATAACAATTCTGAATTGATTCCAAACTTATGAAAACAACTACATATGAAACAAAATAAATTTCTGGGACAACATTACATTACTTTGAATGTACAAAAATTACAAAATCACATATACAATTATGCATGATCCGAAAATTAATTAAATAAACTTAATATGTATTTTAGAAAATCATTTTGTTTAAGATAATTACAAAATAAATATAGGAATCATACACCAAATCAAGGTGTGATCTTGAGCAAACAAATTGGGCCAAAAATCTGGAGTATATTCCCCCTCCTAGTCGGTTTCATAAAGCACAAAACACAAACCATTTTATTTTTCACAAAACCCTAAATACCGAAAACCCGAGATCGACACACATAATTCGACCAAGCCTCCATTCGAATTTTTGGGAACTGAGCAAAAATTTTTTTGAAGTCCACTGAGGTGTAAGGAAGCCAAGAAAAATAGGATTCGAGTTGTGGAAGCCTTAGTTCGATCGTGGTGTTTTATTTTGTTCGGCTTGCTTTGTTCGATAGGTATAAATTCCCACACCTAATCCTTACGTTCTATAATTGATCTAGCATTTTTATAGTGATCTATATATTGTATATAACTCAGTAAAAATATTAAACATGGATCATGCAAGCTAAACAAAGCGTACGAAATTATAAGAGATAAAACACACATAATTACCAAATAGTGTCAATCAATTTTTCTGAAGTGTAACTAAATTTTTTACATGTCCTATACTGATAATATAAGCTTAGAAAAAGAACCACATGATTTATAGAAGCTTAAAATAATTGATGCGAATTATTGTGTATAATCGGATTTTAGAGAAAATAAAGAAAAATAAGAATAAACCCTAGAATGGATTAGGGTTAGGGTTCATGTGGATAGATCTGATGTAATTAATGTAATTAATGATTGAATAAAGATAACATAATGATTGGATAAAACTAAGGCTTGTTTTGGTACAATAAAAGTCTATACGATTTGTAATTAAAAGTATAAGGGCTTGTTTTGCCAACTTTGAAACTTATGGGATATTTTTGTAATGTCATATAAGTCAGTAGGAATGTGAGAAAAATATAACTTGAGGGTCCTAAGTGTAAATGTGCAAGAAAATGAATTAACTATATTTATAAGTGTCGATTTGAAATTAATTAAAGTAGAAGGACTAAAAGTGTAAATTTGGGAAACTTGAAGTTATTATGAGTAAATAATTTCATTAAGGGTGTAATGGGTAAATTTCAGTATTTATGGGATTGATATGTAATTATGAATAAATTATGATTTAAATTGTAAGTTTTGTAAAGTTAAGGGACCAATTGTGCAATTATTAAATTTTGAGGGTCTAATTCGTACTTCATATAATTCTGAGGTGATGTTCTGAGAACTTGTGAAATAGAGTACTTGTTTGGTAAATATAGGTATCATAGGGATTAAATTAGTAACTTAAAGTATTTTCATTTTAAACCTTTGAATCTAATGAATTTACAATTGAAACACTAAACTTTTGTAACTTGATAAAAGGTACCTTAAGTCCATAAGGATCTTAAAATAAGGACTTAACCTAATCTAGAATATTAACATCTTACTAAACTTGGAAAGTTGCAAAATGGAAAAGTAAACTAAAAGTAATAATCAGAGTTTGAATAATTCATAATTCCGTCTTCTACTTCTTTAGGTGTGAAGAAGGAGAAGCCTTGATTTCTGCTTCATTTTTGCTTTCTTGTCTTTTGTTTTGCTAATAAGGTACAGATATTCCGTCCTTTCAGTAAGGGCTTTTCAGTTCTATTTCTTTCAGAATTCATTTCCTTATTAGGATTCCCTATACCATTGCTATGTTCCCTTTTGTTTGTGAACTTTCGATGTGATCTTTGATTTGGAATCTTTTGCCATGTACCCTTAAGATATAACTTTTGATTATGCTAGTACATTTGACTTTGATCTACAGTTTGATATTACGAGCCAATCACTAGGCATGAGGGTTTCATGTCCATGTCATTGACGCACCTCTGACATGACTCTAGGGCAGGAGAGTGATGACCTGTTCCGTCTCTTATTTATTATTTGCTATGGCCATTATAATTATGATTATCGATTTGTCTGTGGGGCGTATGGGTGCACTCTAGATTTGACCTGTTATCTGTGTATGTTATATATTATAGTTATTATATCTGGTGACTGATTGTGTGTGCGATACATGTCTTTCACTTTGTCTGAGAGCTGATCACTCTACACAGGTTTGTTTTATTATATTAGTATGCTATGGTATTGTAAGTCGTCTGGGCTCGTGATGAATTGCTGTGTTCCTGTTTTTCTTAAATCTTGTTCACTTTGTTCTTTTCTTTTATTCATGATTCATTTCTCATTCCTTTCATTTTGACTTCGTATTGGTATGATTTTGTATTCCTGATTTGCTTTTGTATTTGCTACCTGCTATTTGTTCCCGTTATCTATATATCTGTTCACTGGGCTTTTGAAGCTCAGCCGCATTTCTTTTCCTGCGGCAGGTACTTAAGCTAGGAGCTGGGTTTAGCTTTGGGATGAGAGCGATCTATTTCGGAGTCGACCTTAGTTATTTAGCTTTACCATTTGAACTTCTATTTATTTTGTTATGCCATTGTTTAGACATTTAAATATTGGATTTTGTACTTAAGTCATTTTGTCTTGCATTTTGATTTAAGTCATGTTGACTTATTTTGGATTTAATGTTAAGACTTATGATGTTTTATTTATTGAATGTTCTGTGACTTCTGATATGCCACCATTGTTGTGATATCTTTACCCTTGTTGGGTTGGGGTGTTACAATTTATGGTATCAGAGAACAGGCTTTCATGAAACCTTAGAGCTTAGGCTACCGACCTGTGAGGATTTGGGTAGACATTAGGTTTCCTTTCGCGCACTCTTTTCCTGTCCTGCTCTGCCATGTTTTTCTTTTGCTCTATCATTTCCTGTTTGATCTTTCTAATCGTTTGAAAATCCTGTAGATGTTTGTTACTCGTCGTGGTGACTATTCTGAAGGGGAGGAGGAGATCCCTAATTTGGAGGAGTTGGTGGCTAATGCTATAGCCAATCTACTACCTGGGCTTAATGCTAACGAGGTGATCACTCGGATGATCAATGATTTTCGTAATGGAGCTGGTCTCTCTGGTGGCTCGGGTGGTGCTGGTCCCTCTAGTGGTGCTGGTGGTTCTGGTGGTACTGGTGGTGGGGGCCGACCCACTACCATTAATGGTTGGCTTGAGAGTTTCAATAAGCTCAAGCCATTGTCGTTCAGTTCTGCTGCTACTCCTCATGCTGCAGAGGACTGGATAACACACATGGAGAAGCTGTTTGAGGTACTGGGTTGTGAAGACGGGTTTAAGACTCATCTGGCTGCGTTTAAGCTTGAGGGAGATGCGCTTAACTGGTGGAAGGCGCACAAGGAAGCTAAGGGAGGTGATGCTTATGTTCTTGGTTGTACTTGGGCTAATTTTCGTGCTACGTTCTATAATCGGTACTTCCCTGTGTCTGAACAGCAGAGATTTATTCGGGAGTACAACACTATCTCTCAGCTCGAGTCTGAGAACGCAGGGGAATTTCTGGAGCGATTCCAGAGATTGGTTAGCTTTGTGGGCCCGGTTGCTGGGGATGCTGAGCATCAAGCTAAGCATTATAAGTGGGCACTGAAGAGTTGGGTTTTAGATCGTCTTCTTAATCAGGAGTTCGCTGATCCGTCAGCATGTTGCGATGCAGCTCGCAACATCGAGATATTTCATGAGAAGGTGGGTTACAAGCGAAACCGTGATGGCGACAGGATTCAGCCGCAGAGTCAGAATCGGGACAACAAGGGATTTTCTGGTAAGGGCTTTGAACAGCGGGGTCAGTCAGATCGTGGTCGTGATTATCAGGGTCAGCCAGGTAGGAGCTATGATCAGCGGAAACCAGATTCTAGGGGTCAGGATGCTGGTTCGATTTCTAGGCAGGATAATGGCCAGAAGCAGTGGAAGGATCAGCCTTCTAAGGGTTTTCAGCAGCAGTCTCGTGGTTCTGGATCGAGTTCTCAGAAGGGTTCATCTGGGAACTTACCTCCACCTCCTATCTGTACTACTTGTGGGAAAAGTCATCCAGGAGAGTGTCGTAGAGCATCTGGTGCGTGTATCAGATGTGGGTCTGCTGAGCATCGGGTGAAGGACTGCCCAAAGCAGAATCCTGCATCTGCCAAAAACTATCTTCTTCCTCCGCCTCCTCCACCTCCGAATACTGGGCGTGTGTTTTCTACTACGCGAGATCAGGCGGCTAAGGCTACAGGTACCATTACCGGCTTTTTGTATATTGGTGATTTTACTGTTTTCACGTTATTTGACACTGGAGCAACGCATTCTATCATATCTATGAAATTGGCTAAGAAACTGAACATACCTTCAACACCACTAAATAACCCAATTGCTATATCCACCCCCATGAAAAACCACATTCTTATCGACCATGAATATTTGAACTGTCCGTTACGCTTCGATGATCGGATTCGTCCGGCGAATTTACTTCCTCTAGACATGATTGAATTTGATGTCATTCTGGGTATGGATTGGTTGGCTTTCCATCGAGCAACCATTGACTGCCACGCCAGAAATGTGATTTTCGGTGATCTGAATAATCCTGAATTCATTTACCATGAATCTCGCCCTCCTAGAACTGTTAAAATCATTTCCGCCTTGAAAGCTCGAACCTTGATGTCTCATGGTTGCCAAGGTTATCTAGCCTTAGTTAAGGATTCGTCTGTTGAGAGTCCGGATATTTCTAGTGTTCCCATTGTTAGGGATTTTGCTGACGTTTTTCCTGAAGTACTTCCTGGTCTTCCTCCGGCTAGAGAAGTGGAATTTTCTATTGATCTAATTCCCGGTGCCGAACCTATCTCTAAGGCTCCGTACCGGATGGCACCTGTTGAACTGAAAGAATTGAAGGAGCAACTGGAAGAGTTGCTGGACTGTGGATTCATTCGACCTAGTGTTTCGCCATGGGGTGCTCCTGTACTTTTCGTGAGGAAGAAGGATGGGTCTATGCATATGTGTATTGATTATCGTGAGCTTAATCGCATTACCATTCGAAACCGTTATCCGCTTCCTCGTATTGATGACTTGTTTGATCAATTGCAAGGAGCTAAAGTTTTCTCCAAAATCGACTTGCGATCGGGTTATCACCAATTGCGAGTTAAAGAGCAGGATGTATCTAAGACTGCTTTTCGCACCTGTTATGGACACTATGAGTTCCTGGTTATGCCTTTTGGCTTAACAAATGCTCCTGCTGTGTTTATGGATTTAATGAATCGGGTTTTCCATGAATTTCTTGATAAATTCGTCATCGTTTTCATTGACGATATTCTAGTGTATTCTAAATCGTCCGAGGAGCACGAGCAACACCTGCGTATTGTTTTAGGTATCCTGAGGCACCAGAAGTTATTTGCGAAATTTTCTAAGTGTGAGTTCTGGCTGAACCAAGTAGCTTTCCTAGGTCACATTGTGTCTGCAGATGGTATCACCATGGATCCATCTAAAGTTGAGGCTATCACCAAGTGGCCGAGACCTACCACTGTGACTGAAGTCAGGAGTTTCCTTGGGTTAGCTGGCTACTATAGGCGCTTTGCGGAAGGATTTTCTAAGTTGGCTTTGCCATTGACTCAATTGATGCGGAAGGGTGAAAAGTTCGTATGGACTGATGAACGTGAACAGAGTTTTGAAGAGTTGAAACGGCGTTTGGTGTCTGCACCTATTCTAACTTTACCATCGGGTTCTGGAGGTTTCGAAATCTATAGTGATGCTTCTAAGAAGGGTTTGGGCTGTGTACTTATGCAAAACGGCAAGGTGATTGCCTATGCTTCGAGGCAACTGAAACCCTATGAGGAAAATTATCCAACTCATGATCTAGAATTGGCAGCTGTAGTTTTCGCATTGAAGATCTGGAGGCATTACCTGTATGGTGAATCATGTGATATCTTCACTGATCACAAGAGCCTCAAATACATCTTTACTCAGAAGGAGCTTAATATGAGGCAGAGGCGATGGCTGGAGCTTCTGAAAGATTATGACACGAACATCCAGTATCATCCAGGTAAGGCTAATGTGGTTGCAGATGCACTTAGTCTGAAATCTGGAGTGATTGCTAGTTTGGAGATTGATCCACATGTCCTCAAGGATTTGGAGCGTTTGGATGTTGGGTTGTGTCTTCGGCGGGATGTTGGTTACTGGGCTAGTTTAAAGATTGAGTCAAATCTGATGTTGCGTATTAAAGAGGCTCAGAAAGATGATGGTGAGCTCTGGGCTATAGTCCAGAATGTTGAAGAGGGTAAGCAAACTGAGTTTAGAGTTGATGACAATGGAGTTGTCTGGTATGAGGATCGTTTATGCGTGCCTAATGATTCCGACTTGCGTGAGGCTGTGGGTTGACTGAAGCTCACAGTTCTCCTTTCGCTATCCATCCTGGTTCTACCAAGATGTATCGGGATCTTAAGCAACATTTATGGTGGAATGGTATGAAGCAAGATGTGGCGTTATTTTTTTGCTAGATGCATGACCTGCCAGCAAGTTAAGATTGAGCATCAGCGAGCTAGTGGACTGTTACAACCTTTGGAGATTCCTACATGGAAATGGGATGAGATTTCCATGGACTTCGTTTGTGGTCTGCCTGTTACTCGTAAAAGACATGATGCGATTTGGGTGGTCGTTGATCGGCTAACTAAATCTGCTCATTTCTTACCTATCCGTATGACCTATAGTGTCAGTAAGTTGGCGGAAGTTTTTCAGCAAGAGATCGTTCGATTGCATGGTATGCCTTCGTCTATTGTTTCAGATCGTGATCCTCGTTTCACTTCGCGTTTTTGGAAGGGACTTCATAAAGCTTGGGGCGCTCGCCTTAAGTTTAGTACTGCATTTCATCCCCAAACTGATGGTCAGTCTGAGAGGACCATTCAGACTTTGGAAGACATGTTAAGAGCTTGTGTGTTGGAATGGACAGGTAGTTAGGATGAGTACTTGTGTTTGGTAGAGTTTGCGTATAATAACAGTTGGCATGCGAGTATTCGAATGGCTCCTTTCGAGATGTTGTATGGTAGGAAATGTAGGGCTCCTGTTTGTTGGAATGAAGTAGGTGAACGTCTGATTGAAGGACCTGAGATGATTGAGATTACAAATGAAAAGGTAGCTGTTGCTAGAGAGAAACTGAAAGAATCGCGTGCTCGCCAGAAAAGTTATGCTGATAAGCACCGTCGGGATCTAGAATTTAATGTAGGTGATCGGGTATTCCTGAAAGTATCTCCTTTCCGTGGTGTCAGGCGTTTTGGAATCAAGGGCAAGTTGAGTCCTCGATTTATTGGACCGTTCGAAATCCTGGAGCGTATTGGGGAGGTTTCTTATCGTTTGGCCTTGCCTCCTCAGCTATCTCATGTGCATAATGTATTCCATGTATCTCTCCTAAGAGGATACAATTATCACCCACTGCATGTTGTATCTTATCCACTTGATCAGATCCGGCCTGATATGTCTTTGTCTGAAGAACCGGAAGCGGTTCTGGACCGTCAGGAACGAGTCATGAGAAACAAAGTTATCCCGTTCGTAAAGATTCTTTGGAAGAATCACCCGGAGCGTGAGGGTACCTGGGAAACTGACGAGTCAATACGAGCTAGTTATCCGCAGTTCTCGTTTTAATCCGGTATGTCCTTGTTTTGTTTTCCGTTCTCTTTCGTTTGTTTTCCGCTTTCTTTTCTTTTCTTTTCTTTCTACTTCCTGCAAATTTCTAGGACGAAATTTTTTTGTTAGTGGGGAAGAAGTTGTAATACCTGAAATTCAGATAACTTGTAAAAAGACCAAATTACCCCTAAAACTATAAAACCTAAATAAATCACTTATAACAATTCTGAATTGATTCCAAACTTATGAAAACAACTACATATGAAACGAAATAAATTTCTAGGACAACATTACATTACTTTGAATGTAAAAAAATTACAAAATCACATATACAATTATGCATGATCCGAAAATTAATTAAATAAACTTAATATGTATTTTAGAAAATCATTTTGTTTAAGATAATTACAAAATAAATATAGGAATTATACACCAAATCAAGGTGTGATCTTGAGCTAACAAATTGGACCGAAAATCTGGAGTATATTCCCCCTCCTAGTCGGTTTCATAAAGCACAAAACACAAACCATTTTATTTTTCACAAAACCCTAAATACCGAAAACCCTAGATCGACACACATAATTCGACCAAGCCTCCATTCGACTTTTTGGGAACTGAGCAAGCAATTTTATGAAGTCCAATGAGGTGTAAGGAAGCCAAGAAAAATAGGATTCGAGTTGTGGAAGCCTTAGTTCGATCGTGGTGTTTTATTTTGTTCGGTTTGCTTTGTTCGATAGGTATAAATTCCCACGCCTAATCCTTATGTTCTATAATTGATCTAGCATTTTTCTAATGATCTATATGTTGTATATAACTCAGTAAAAATGTTAAACATGGATCATGCAAGCTAAACAAAGCGTACGAAATTATAAGAGATAAAACACACATAATTACCAAATAGTGTCAATCAATTTTTCTGAAGTGTAACTAAATTTTTTACATGTCCTATACTGATAATATAAGCTTAGAAAAATAACCAAATGATTTGTAGAAGCTTAAAATAATTGATGCGAATTATTGTGTATAATCGGATTTTAGAGAAAATAAAGAAAAATAAGAATAAACCCTAGAATGGATTAGGGTTAGGGTTCATGTGGATAGATCTGATGTAATTAATGTAATTAATGATTGAATAATGATAACATAATGATTGGATAAAACTAGGGCTTGTTTTGGTACAATAAAAGTCTATACGATTTGTAATTAAAAGTATAAGGGCTTGTTTTGCCAACTTTGAAACTTCTGGGATATTTTTGTAATGTCATATAAGTCAGTAGGAATGTGAGAAAATTATAACTTGAGGGTCCTAAGTGTAAATGTGCAAGAAAATGAATTAACTATATTTATAAGTGTTTATTTGAAATTAATTAAAGTAGAAGGACTAAAAGTGTAAATTTGGGAAACTTGAAGTTATTCTGAGTAAATAATGTCATTAAGGGTGTAATGGGTAAATTTGAGTATTTATGGGATTGATATGTAATTATAAATAAATTATGATTTAAATTGTAAGTTTTGTAAAGTTAAGGGACCAATTGTGTAATTATTAAATTTTGAGGGTCTAATTCGTACTTCATATAATTCTGAGGTGATGTTCTGAAAACTTGTGAAATAAAGTACTTGTTTGGTAAATATAGGTATCATAGGGATTAAATCAGTAACTTAAAGTATTTTCATTTTAAACCTTTGAATATAATAAATTTACAATTATAACCCTAAACTTTTGTAACTTGATAAAGGGTACCTTAAGTCCATAAGGATCTTGAAATAAGGACTTAACCTAATCTAGAATATTAAAATCTTACTAAACCTGGAAAGTTGCAAAATGGAAAAGTAAACTAAAAGTAATAATCAGAGTTTGAATAATTCATAATTCCGTCTTCTACTTCTTTAGGTGTGAAGAAGGAGAAGCCTTGATTTCTGCTTCGTGTTTGCTTTCTTGTCTTTTGTTTTGCTAATAAGGTACAGATATTCCGTCCTTTCAGTAAGGGCTTTTCAGTTCTTTTTCTTTCAGAATTCATTTCCTTATTAGGATTCCCTATACCATTGCTATGTTCCCTTTTGTTTGTGAACTTTCGATGTGATCTTTGATTTGGAATCTTTTGCCATGTACCCTTAAGATATAACTTTTGATTATGCTAGTACATTTGACTTTGATCTACAGTTTGATATTACGAGCCAATCACTAGGCATGAGGGTTTCATGTCCATGTCATTGACGCACCTCTGACATGACTCTAGGGCAGGAGAGTGATGACCTGTTCCATCCCTTATTTATTATTTGCTATGGCCATTATAATTATGATTATCGATTTGTCTGTGGGGCGTATGGGTGCACTCTAGATTTGACCTGTTATCTGTGTATGTTATATATTATAGTTATTATATCTGGTGACTGATTGTGTGTGCGATACACGTCTTTCACTTTGTCTGAGAGCTGATCACTCTACACAGGTTTGTTTTATTATATTAGTATGCTATGGTATTGTAAGTCGTCTGGGCTCGTGATGAATTGCTGTGTTCCTGTTTTTCTTAAATCTTGTTCACTTTGTTCTTTTCTTTTATTTATGATTCATTTCTCATTCCTTTCATTTTGACTTCGTATTGGTATGATTTTGTATTCCTGATTTGCTTTTGTATTTGCTACCTGCTATTTGTTCCCGTTATCTATATATCTGTTCACTGGGCTTTTGAAGCTCAGCCGCATTTCTTTTCCTGCGGCAGGTACTTAAGCTAGGAGCTGGGTTTAGCTTTGGGATGAGAGCGATCTATTTCAGAGTCGACCTTAGTTATTTAGCTTTACCATTTGAACTTCTATTTATTTTGTTATGCCATTGTTTAGGCATTTAAATATTGGATTTTGTACTTAAGTCATTTTGTCTTGCATTTTGATTTAAGTCATGTTGACGTATTTTGGATTTAATGTTAAGACTTATGATGTTTTATTTATTGAATGTTCTGTGACTTCTGATATGCCACCATTGTTGTGATATCTTTACCCTTGTTGGGTTGGGGTGTTACAATCTGGGTAGACATCCGCATCAAAAGATATGCCTTGCTTGCCCGCAACATTAACACTTGGCTCAGCAGTATTAACTGTGTTAGAACTGCCAGTGTTAATATCATCTGATACATCATCCTTTGCTTGATCATCAGACTTCTTTTCTTCATGCAAATCTTGATCACTATTGAAATATTTTGCTCCATCTTCATTATCATCATTAAGAGCTGCATCAAAGTCATTTGCTTGTGAACTCTTTGATTCTTGGGTTGAGAAGGGTGGATCAGCAGTCCAAATAGGTAGCAAAATATAATCTTTGTCATGTTCTGGCTCCATTCCAGCTTGACCTGTATCATTACTTGCTTTTGTACATGCACACTTGTTAGACTCTGTTCCTGAAACAAATGGCTCATAATTCATAGTCTTGGTTAGAGAATCAATATCAAACAGCCAGTTTGGTCCACTCCCTGCAACATTAGGTATACTTTCACTAAACCTAATATGCAAGTTCTCTTCCACTTTCTTGGTCCTACTATTGAATACTCTTGAAAGCTTTGCTATTTAATGAGTATCCAACAAAGAATCCTTCATCAGCCTTTCCATCAAACTTGCCCAAGTGATCTATGGTATTCAAGATAGTAACAGGACACCCAAATGGTCTTAAGAAATCAAGCAATGGTTTTCTACCATGAAAAAGTTCATAAGGGGTCTTGTTATGAGGCTTAACTACTTTACTTCTATTCTGTACATAACAAGCAGTATTAACTGCTTCAACCCAAAAAGTTGTAGGTAATTTAGAATCAGCTAACATTGTTCTAGCAGCCTCAATAAGTGTCCTATTCTTCCTCTCTACAACTCCATTTTGTTAAGGGGTTCTAGCTACACTATACTGTCTCTCAATACCTTTCATCTCACAAAACTGGTTCATTTCCCTATTCTTGAACTCAGTTCCATTGTCACATCTTATCACTTTAACCTTATGATTAACTAGGTTTTCTACCTTGGTTATGAAAGCCTTAAGAATGCTACAGGTTTCATCCTTAGTTGCTAAAAAGAACACCCAAGTAAACCTACTACAATCATCTGTGACAACTAGGCAATACGTCTTTTTCATTAAACTTTTTACAAATGTTGGTCCAAATAAATGCATGTGCAACATATGTAATGGCTGACTAATAGAGTTCATTACTTTGGACTTACAAGAAGCTCTATTTTGTTTTCCCTTCTGACAAACAACACAGATTTTAGAATTTTCAAAAACTTTTGAAGGTAAACCTCTTACAAGGTTTCCCTTAACCAATTTATTCATTGTTTTGAAATTCAAATGACCAAGTCTTCTATGCCAAAGTTTAGATTCATCTGATGTGGCCTTTGCAAAGAGACAAGTCAAACCTCTTTTGGGAACCATATTTTTTAAATCAACACTGTATATGTTGTCTGTTCTAGGAACTTTAAGTAGAACATGACTTTCATCAGTTAACTTAAAGTCAGGAGATAAGACAATACATTCAGTGTCAGTAAAAAGAACACTATTCTTTTTGTCACACATTTGTGAGACACTAAAGAGATTAAACTTAAGCTCTTTGACAAAGTACACATTATCAAAATCTAATTTTCCTGTTTTTATTGTACCTTTACTAGTGATTTTTCCTCCTTTGGGATTACTCCCAAAAGAAACATATCCTCCACCAATAGCTTCAAAGTCTTCAAGATAGGGCATGTTTCCAGTCATGTGCCTTGAGCATCCACTGTCAAATACTCCTTTATCTTCCAATTCCACCTGTGGATTGCCCTGCACATAAAGTAAGAAAATTAGTTCATTTTGGGGACCTAAGCCAATACTGACTTGGATCTGCCTTGTTCATCTACATAATCATATCTCTTTAAAACTATAGATGCACTGCTGTTTCTGGAAACATGATCTAAAACTTTAACTTTTGGTTTCCAGACCCAACAAGTTGAGGAATTCACAGCATAAAAATGATTTCCCAAAACAATATCAGTTATTGCTTTTGACTTAGCAGTAGAAACTACTGTTTTTGCCTTAGCAGCACTAATAGTTGTTGGCTTTTGAATGGGCTGTTTTACAGTGGAATATGCTTTGTTTGAAAACTTTGACAATTTATTTGCACCATTCACTGTCCTTTTGGTGTTAGTAGTACTAACTGATTTAACAGTATTAGTTACTACTGCTTGTTTAGAAATATTTTGATTAGCAGTTGTAACTGATACTACACCAGATCTCATTTGTACTGCTTTTGGAACCATGTTTCTTTTAGCATGTGGGTGAGTATTCTTAGAAAAACTTTTATGATTCACCCTCCTAGCATAGTTCCACACTAGTTTTTGATAGTAAAAACAATTTTTTTGTAAGTGTTCAAAACTACCACAATGATAACAAGCCTTATTGATCATCTCAAAGTCACTTCCTAACCTTTGAGATATCATACCATTCCAACTTCTCTGGTTACCTCTAGGCCTGTTTGTGATCTGCCTAGGTTGCTCAGTGTGCTTAACAAATTTCTTAGACACTTTGATACAAAAACTAGGTTTCACAAATTTAATCTGCTCAACACTAGGTTTGACTGTTACACTCTCAACCTTAGGTTTATCCTTTTCCTGTTCCTGATCATCATCAGACACCTAATCCTCAATAATACGTGCATCAGAATACTTTCTTTCAGTCTTAGGTTTTTCCTTATTAGATTCACTATTTTCTCCTAAAGACTTAACATTTGACTCACTTAAACAAGACAATTCTGGAATAGGAGGTACATACTTTCCTGTTATTGAAGGAGGAACTTCATTATAACCTCTGCCACTGCCTTTTCTCATTAACTGACACTCAATTGTCTTATTAACACTTTCAGATGCAAACTCAAGCTTATTAACCTTAACCTGATGTTTTTCTAATTCCTTATAAGTTGCATCTTTTTCTTTTTCAGCCTTCTCTAATCTTTTAGAGAGTACATTAACTTCATGTTCTTTTACAAAAAGCTTACCTTCAAGAACATTTACTTTTTCTACATATTCTAACTCATTTTCTTTGAAAAAGTCAAGCCTTTCCTCAACAGATTTTAGACCTACCTTATAGCCTAAATTGTCTAATTTTAACATTTTTACCTCTTCCATTAGCTTTTCATTCCTAGCCTTAAGTTCTTCAATAGTATCTAAACAAGACTTATATGAACAACTAGAATTGTTAGATACCTCAGAATCAGAACTTGATGCAGAAGAGTAGGCCATAAGTGTAAAGTTAGGTCCTTCAGCTGCTTGGTCACTCCAGTCATATGCTACAAGACCATCACATTGAGACACCAAAGCTGTAGAGGTTGTTATTTCCACAGCTTTCCTAGAGCTTTCTCCAGTCTTGTAATCTTGGCTTCTTGGAGCTCTGCATTCTCTTGCAAAGTGACCCTTCCTATGACAGTTGTAGCATTCAATCTTGGATTTATCAAAACCCAAGTTATCCTTCCTAATAATCTTGAAATTTCTTCCAGTCTTGTTCAAAAATCTTCTTGCTCTCACAGTCAACATTGCCATTTGCCACTTTAAGTCCATCTCTTCAAGATCATCTGGATGGATCTGCTCCAAATCTTCATGCGTAACTTGAGAACTAGTGGATGCACCAGCCAAGAAAGCATAGATAACAACATCACTCAAGTAATCAAAGGTTGTTGACCCAGCAGTAGTAACTTGTGTGCAACCAGTACTAACTCCATGAGCAATATTAACTACTTCCTTAGGACTGCTAGAACTGTTGTTGGAGGAGGACACAAAAGCTAAGTTTTGTGTGATTGTTGATGAGCTAGATGACCTTTTAACTTCTGGTTCATAAACTTTAAGATTGTTGTACAGATCATCTAAACTCATAGTATCAAAATCATCCTTGTTTCTCCATACCACAGTGTTTGTGTTCCACTCTGGTGATATGCTTCTAAAAAACTTTTGATTGACATCTTCTTGAGAAATTGAGACTTTAACAAGTGCCAATTGACTGATGAGTTTCTGAAGCCTGTCAAAAGTTTGATCAAGATTTTCAGAACTTAAAGCAGCAAAATTTTCATATTGTTGCTTCAAGAGGTTCTTCCTTGTCTTCTTGGTTGCAGCATTCCCTCCAAATCTTGTCTCAATTGCCTTTAGCAACTGTTTAGCATCCTTGATGTGATTGAATGTTAGCTGATGATCATTAGGAATTCCCATCATAAGAGTACTTCTGGCCTTTACTTCAAGCCTTCTTTGTGCCTTGTCTTCAGCAGTCTTGATAGGCATAATAGTGATAACACCTTCAGCAGAAGTTTCAGTCTTAGGTAGTTGATTACCATTCTCTATGACCTCCCACATAGAGTAATCAACCATCTGGATGTACTACTCTATCCTCATTCTCCATAGCTCATATTCTCCAGACTTGAGCATGGGGACCTTTGATGCAGTAATCATGTGAGTAGATTCTGAATCCATGTCTTCCATCTTCAGTGAGATGAGTTGGAATAGGTTCTTCTTGATTCACATTCTCTAGATCACAAGCTCTGATACCACTTGTAGATCCCAGTTGAGCACTTGATCGAATCCCTTAGCTTGTAAAGGTTTAGCTATGCTAGATAAATCTAACACAACTAGGTATAGAAACTGCCTTGTAGTTTATCAAACACAATGCGGAATCTTGTATTTGATCTTAAGAAGAACTTAATAATGGATGAAACAATGAACAATAAATATCAAACTAAACACTTCAATATTATTAATAATACGAATACTCCTTGAGTATTAGGGTTTACAACCTTGAAGTTTTCTATCTTAAAGCCGTAAGGTTATATGTTCATCTATGCCCTAGATCCTCCTTTTATAGACTAAGGAGTCCTAGTCGGCTTACAATAACTTTTTACACAACATAAATCTTTACAGAATCTTTTCTATATTTATCTAAACATACTATACATAATAACCGACTCTAATACTCTAGCAACACTAATAACGTATTAGCAATACTAACTAATTATTCTAGCAGTATTAATCTTGTAGCAGCATTAATCTTCCATAAGCAGCATTAACTTCATAACTAGCAGCAGTAATGACTTGTTGTATTTCCTTTGTAGTACCTGAGCAGTCTTAAAAATGCAAGCAGTAGTAACTTCAAGAAACCTTTAAAACCCAACAATGGTCTCGGTTTAGAAAGCCTTGAGGCATTAGCTGTGGCTTTAGTCTCGGCTACCATGGCTGTTAGGTCCGTCAGTACCCAAGCGTCCTGAAAACAGGATTTGAATACAAATTAGCCCAAGTGTTAATCAACCTTAAACACTCTCAAGTCACTGAGTGAACAGTCACTCAGTGAGTTACCTTCAGGATGTTTAGAACGAGTCTAAAGAAAGAGATTCACCATTCAGTGAGGCAGAACTCCCTGAGTGTCACTTAAGCCGAAGAAGAAGGTAATGGGTTCAGTGAGTGATGACAAGAACTCACTGAACCCCAGTCTTCTAAAAAATAATCGTAATTGAAGACTGAAGACTGAAGACCAAGCCTGAAGAATCTGAAGTCTGAATGAAAGGCGGGAAAAGTTTGAATAGATAAGGAAATGTCCTTATCAGGGCCAAAGTCAAACTTTCCCTGAATGGCGTGAGAACAAGAACAGTGTTATCACTGACGCTCAGAAAGCGGTTTCAACCTTATCCCAAAATAGATTCTTGTAACTGTCAAAATACTGTTGTATTTTGTCAGACTAGCTAGGTCATTCTTTTTGTACTATTAGTCACGGGTGCTCTTTTATACATGTGTATAAATAGGATCATAAGGGAGAAAAGTTGACAAGTTTTGTGCATTAAAAGCTTAGACTTTCACAAAACCACTTTTCTCCCCCAAAGAGCAACCTAGTCCCTGAGATAGCTCTGTGGTTCATTTTATTGTTGCCACTCAAGCATAGCTTGAGTTTAGTAAGGAGAACACCATACCTTGTCGTTTCAATCCCAAGTGTTATTTCCGCTAACACTTGGGTATAGATTCTTTTGATTAATATCTAATAAGAATTTAAACATTGAAAAACTTGTGTTTTTATCTTTACGTTTTATTTATTTGTTTAAATTAATCAATACATTAATTCAGTCATGGAACACAATTACACTAACTTTGTATTTATTTCTATTTGTGTAACGGGAACAATAAGTGGTATCAAAGCTTCTGGTTTGTAAAATCTTTTAAAAACGAAAGAATGCTCAAAAGGTTTTTAAAACCAAGATCCTACTATGGCTGATATTTGTGTCCCCCAGCTCGTCGATAAAAAGAGAGGTAGCTATTCATCTGTGGCTCCCAGACTCAATGCTGGAAAATTTAGCAAGTGAAAAAAGCGAATGCTTTGCTACTTGACTGGTATGGAACCATAGTACATCACTTGTATCAATGAAGGTCCTTATGTCCCTAAGACTGCTGAGGGGTTAATTAAAGCTGAAGCTCAGTGGACTATAGATGAGAGAAGGGTGGTCAATCAAGACCAACGCCTGAAAAGCATAATTGTATCTTGTCTTCCTGACGATACAATGGAATCAGTCATTAACTGTACAACAGCCAAACAAACTTGGCTTGACTTGGTTCATAGCTTTGAAGGTCCGTCAAATACTAAGGAAAACAGGATCATGGACCTGAAACTTGAGTATAACACTTTCAGGGCAAAGGACTCTGAAAGTCTCTCTCAGACATATACCAGATACAAGACACTGATAAATGAATTGTCAAATGATGGTGTAGTATTGTCTAAGCATGAGATAAATGTTGGCTTTGTCAACAGTCTCCCTGAGAAGTTGGTAAGCTTCTCTCAGGGCCTCAGGAATGCTAATCACATTCAGACCCTTGAGCTCCTTGAGATCTATGAGAATTTTTTCTATGAAGACAACTTAATCTCTAGGAGATACCCAGACTCAAAGAAAGCTCTTGAGACCAAGAAGGCCATGACTTCCTCACCCATATCAACTGCCTTTTATTCTAATGGTGTTGTGCAAGATTTTCAAGAGGATTCTGATGATGAGGTTGATGAAAGAACTAGTGAGGAGTACCTAAATGATTTACACTTGGAATTCCAAGAAAGGGCACTCCTTGCTAATTCAAAACGTTTTATCAAAAGAAATCAGTCAAACTTTTCAAAAGCTAAAGCGAATGAAACCACTGAATGTTTCAAATGTGGTAAAAAGGGTCATTTTGCTAAAGATTGTTATTCAAAAACCATCTCAGAACCCTCTTACAAATTTTCTGGAAACTGTTCTTCTTCAGGAACTAGCAAGTTTCAACCTAAAATGCTTTAGTCTACCCAACATTTTCAAAACAATAATGTTCAAAAGGGTCAAAAAGATTTTGAGGCAAAATACAGAAAAGCTAAGGCTAAACTTGCTCTCCTTGATGCCAATCCCTCAATGTCTCAGGCTGCTCAACCTTCCAAACCTGTTCAAGCAAAGAACAAGGTTCTTGTAGCTGAAGCCTATGACTGGGATGAAGAAGAGGTCTCATCAGATGATGAAGAAGTTAGAGTGAGTGCACTGATGGCACTTTCAGATGGTGATCAGCTGGCTGTTGGAAAAAGCCATGCAAGGAATGGAGAATGGGTCAACATCACCATGAAAAAGGTAAATATTTTACTTTCTATGGATGATGATTCTGATTGGCAGTCTTATATGAATTACATTAATGTTGATCTTAAGTTTGTTGAAGAGCAGAGACTCAATTTGTTTTCAAAATATAATAATCTTGTGTTAGAATTAAATAAGTGTAGAGATGAATTACTTGTTTTAAAACAAGCCAAACTAGAAGCTGTTACACTTCAAATTCAAAACACTGAAATTTTGAAACAAAATCAAACTCTATAAGCTGAGCTTAACAAAGAAAAGGCTGTCATAGAAAGCTGGACTAAAAAGAATCCTAAAGTCTATGAAACTGTGTCTCTTATTCCTAGTGAAAACAAGAAAGTTATAGGAGAAGACCAACTCACTGAAACCCCTAGTGAGAGTCACAGTGAAAAGGCTTTTATTCCACCTGGCATATCCTTTGAGCAAGAAATGAAACCCAAGTCAAATGACTGGATTGTCAGAGACAACCCACTTAGTAAGTTAACAAACTTTGAGACTGGGAAAATCTTGCTTCCTGAAAGTCAGGGTTTGAAAGATATGCTTGGACTCACTGACAAACCCAGTAGTACTGAGTCAGTCAATGAGTCTGAATCAGAATCACTTGCACCACTCCCACCTCTGAAAGTCCTTTAGGGAGCTGAACCAAGATCAGACCTCACTGTAACAACCCGTAAAAATTTCATAAGGCAAACTGACTATTTTGCTCTTTGACTTTCCAAAGTTGAATTTGACTTTTACTTCTTGACTATTTGACTTTTACCATAACGTAAAAGCAAATACTGTAACCCGTAACTTTCCAAGTTAAATAATTCACTCTTCTTTGAATTATTACTCTCTGAACGTTTTCGTTCACCTCTGTCTATTTAACGAGAAGATATCATGCAAAATGTGAAAATCACACACAAGTTCAAAATACTCATATTTCACCAATAGTCATGTTTAATAAGAACTATTGTCATTTTATCATTTTTACATAAACCTTGTACTTTTTACGCTTTACGCGTATTTAACCTACGTTTTTAGGTTTTAACAACGTTTAAACCCTCTGATAAACCCAAGTCTCCCATGAAATATTAAAATTAGTCATTTTAACACTTCATAAAAATTTCATAATATTTTTATAACATTTTCCTAAAATTCACGTTTTCAAGTCACCCGGTACTGCGTAATTCGCGTTTTCGGCTCGCGGTTTAAGCTTTAAAGACATATTAACACTACGAAAGGCTCGAGAAATATATGAAACATCAATTTGGGTCATTTTAAGTTAAATGTGACATTTTTATGAAAATATTATCTTCATGACATTTATTTTCACAAACTATGCATAAAACGTTACCGGTTTAGCTCCGTTGGCCTTCAAACTCACTCCGTGACTTATGATACTTGTACAAAACATGTATATAATGTATTTTTATAAAATAATTAAATATAAAACCCCCTTGGAGCCCCAAGAACCGGCCACCCCTCTTAGCCTATCAAAATGCATGCAATTTGTTTTATAAAACCCATATTTCACACTCACACTTCATTTACTACCTAGTTATCATCACCACCTCATTTTCCTTCTCTCCTTCTTGATATGAACGACCAAGAACAGATCTTAAACACCCATTTCATCCAAATTTTTACTAATATATTGATCTTGGATTAAAGATCAATAGCCCTAGTCTTGTTCTTGGTTAAATTCACTCAAACAACACATAAATCTCATCAAATCTTGGTGTTTTCTTGAAGTCTTCATCAAGGTTGTTAAGGGTTCTTTTCTCCAGCCCACAAGCCTCATTATATGTGTTTCTACAAGGTTAAAAAGGGTTCATATTGATTTGGGTAAAAGCTTTGGAAGCTTGGGTTTAGTTGGTGATATAGGATTAGAGGTTCTTGTTCTTGATCTTCTTGTTTTCATTCATCAAATCTTTGTAAGGAACCAACCTTCATCTTTTCATTTCACTACTGTATTTACATGTTACTTTATGTGTTTTATATGTTTCATAAGTTATTGATGCTTGAATATGCTTGGTACATACTAAAAATCACTAGAAAATCCTAATAGGACTTGTTTTGCAAAACAGTCTGCTGATCAGTGGTAAAAAGGTAATTAACTGGACGAATCAGTAGACTTTGGACCTAAAATAAAAATATGAAGTTGTAGATCTATGTCTTTTGGTCATTTCTCCGGGTGGTGATTTCCGTGACGACACCCGATGATTAAACTAAAAATGTTTTCGTGAAACATGTCATATTCTGAGTAACAGATTTGAAACCTATAAAAGTCATTTTTTTTGTACATGAACAACTGTTTCTTAAAACATATAAGTTGTAGATAACATTTTAACTTAAACGTGGCCGCAAGAATGAGATTAATCGGGCTTGTAGAACTCAATATATTGTATTTTTTGCAGGACTGTTGTGATGTTATTAATTTCAGAACTGGATAGTAAGGGAAAAATAGTAATTTCACTTCTGTTGCGAAATTTATAAATTAGTGTGCCCCACAAATATTGTTAGTATGGTCGAATACCTTTCCGGAGATATAAAGAACATAATTTTTCGACTTACGGTTTGCAAGTTATGAATTTTTGAAAGTGAACAAGTTATAAAAATTCCATCAGATTTGGATTAAAAATATGAAAAGATTAATGATTTATGAAATTGGACCCTTAAGTTTTATTTTGAACCACCTAATATATTTTTGACCTTTGGACATAATTTCAACCTTTTTACTAAGAATTGAACCCTTTGACAAAAATTGTACCTTTAGACTCAAATTGAACCTTAATACTTATTTTGGACTTAAGAACAAAAATGGAGGTAAAACTTGAAATTGGGTAAGAAAATAAATATTTCACATATGTAATTATTTTTAAAAGGGCTAAATTAAATCTTGATAATTATTTAAACATTATGTACCAAGCATAATTGAGATTATAACTTATATGGCATATAGGAATAATTGTACCATTATTCTTAGAAGCTAAGACACGCGCGTATATTCTAGGTTGCTCGTAGGATTCTTGCGGTTATTTCTTGATCACCTCACTTGATCGTTCACTTTTGCTTACGGTGAGTTCATAGCCCCAAGTTTTACTTTAATTGTTTTATAAACTCCGTGGGGGAGATACATGCTATAAATATTTATGATCACAGTTGTTTTGAAATTGGATGCTATCGTGTTATTATTATTGCCGAAGTTTCCCATAGCCGAAAGTCCCTTTATCGTGAACCGTTAATCACTTGCGAGTGAACGCGAATACAGTGAATAGATCTATTGGAACTAACAATCCCCACCAGAAAGAACGTGCCTATATGGCAGTCGTGTATTGTATTCATCCAAAATGATAGGTGTGGCTATTACCTATGTAAAAGGGCTGATTCGAAAATAGATACGTAGTGTTGGGGTCACGAGCTTAGGGCAATAATAACTGAATTAGACTCTGCATTTGTTGCTTAGTCGTTTTTATGAACTGAATTATATTGTGATCAACTGCTTATTACTAAAACTCTATGGATTCACTCAACCTTTGTGTTGACGTTTTAGCATGTTTTATCTCAGGTTTTAAGGCATGAAGGTCTTAGATGGAGTCACACGGATATCTTTTGAAGACTCGGCATATTTTCACATTTGAAGAGACTATAATGTTGATGCAAATAATGTTCTAAAAACGTTATTTATATCTTTCGATTACTTCACGTTTTGAGGATGACAAAATGTGAACTCACGTTACGTTAAAATTAACGTTAACAAGTTTTTAATCGGAAGATCCCGTTTCTACGCAAATCACTCTTGAACAAAGTTACAACTTGACGAGTGATCAAAGAAGTGAATTTATGTTTTGAAAATTCACATTTTAAATGGGACAAAACATTTTTTTCAAAAATACACATGACAAATTATTTTTGAAATATTAAGAAATGTTTTAATGGAAAAATTAGTTTGAAAATCACAACAGCTATTTTTCCCCCCAAAATCAGCTCCAACCTTCCCCAAATAAGTTTTCACCAGAAAAGACAAAATTTGGAGCGTCCTAGTCTACCACGGCTCCACGGTTCCACTAAATTTAGTGGAGCCGTATGGTATTTAACGGAGCCGTCCGTACCATTTTGAATTGTAACGTTCAGATTTTTTTTGCCTATAAATACCCACCTCTTTCATAGTTTTAGGCACCCTTCACACACAGAAAAATCCCTTAGCTAAATCCTCTCACACCTTTCGCTTCTTAGGGTCATTTAGATTAGTTTTTCTTTGTTTCAAGAGTGATCCAATCATCCTTCAAGTGATCCTCTTCATACCTCTTCACTAGCAAGAGAAGAACACAAGTATCCAAGTTGATACAAGGTGTTGTCATCCCTCTTCATTAGCAAGACAAGAACTCAAGTAATCAAGAAGATACTAGAGTTATAGTTGATAGGTTTTTGTAACACTTGTTACAACCTTGTTGTGTCTTAGCATACATCAAGTTTATTTTCTTTTTGTGAGTGAGAGTGAAGATCAAGTGTGATCTATAGAGATAGTGAAAATCTCTTGAAGCCATTGGGCTTGTGTGATTGATCAAGAAGATCAAGGGTCATTAGGTTAGTGTTAGTTGAGTAGAGTGAAGTGAGTGTTGATCATTGTGATTGTGTTGAGATCTTGGTGATCTCTTGAAGCCATTGGGCTTGTGTGTTTGGTCACGTGGACCTTGGTAGATTGGTGCTAGCTAAGATTAGCACTCGACATCTAGCTTAGTGTCAGAAAAAGGATAAGCGACGTGTACGGTTTTCTCCGCCTTAAGGGAGGTTGTTGACATAGTGCTTGAAACTCTCGAGTGTGGTACTCGGGGAGTGGAGTAGGGCGAAGAAGAGCTTCGTAGCCGAACCACTATAAATCCTCTGTCTCGGTTTGATATTTCCAACTCTACTCTTTACTTTTATTATTTATCATTAGTTAGAATAGTGTCTAGTTCATATTGGTGTTGATTGATTACATATAAGTGTTCGAATCAAAGTTTCCAATATCATACATTTAAAACAAGATTTTTAAAAGAAGTTTTTAAACCGGTAAACTATTCAAACCCCCCTTCTAGTTTCCCACAATTGGTATCAGGAGCCACGTCAGTCAAGATTTTAAAGTATATTGTATTTTAAAACTTGAATCGATCAATGGATTCCGAAAAATATCTAGAAGGGCAATCTATGCAAAGACCACCACTTTTCGAAACCGATTGTTTTATTTATTGGAAAACAAGATTCGAAACGTATGTGAAATCAAAGGACATTGATCTTTGGCATGTTATTACCGAGGGTGACTTTCAACCTATTCAAATGAATCCGGAAACTAAAAAGGATGAAATTGTTTCTTATGATAAACAAAGTGATGAACTAACAAGAAAATTAGCCAAAAATAATGAGGCTAAAATGATGATTTATAATGCTTTGCCTAAAAAGGAATTCGAAAGAATTTTCATGTGTAATACGGCAAAAGATATTTGGAAAACTTTGTTAGTCACTCACCAAGGTAATAACCAAGTCAAAGAGAACAAGATAGATCTTCTTGTTCAACAATATGAACAATTCTCCATTTCGGAGGATGAGTCAATAGATAATGCTTTTGCTAGATTTAATACTATTATCACTAGTCTTAAAGCTCTTGATGAAGGTTATTCTAGTAAGAACTATGTTAGGAAGTTTCTTAGAGCTCTACATCCTAAATGGAGAGCAAAGGTCACCGCCATTGAAGAGTCAAAGGACTTGGCGGCATTGTCACTCTATGAACTTATAGGAAACTTGAAAGTTCACGAGATGATCATCAAGAAAGACTCCGACATTGTCAAAGGCAAAAGTGAGAGAGTTAGATCTCTAGCATTAAAAGCCAGGAAGGAGTCTAGTGATGAGGAATGTTCGAGTTCCGATAGTGAAGATGAGGAATATGCATTAGCGGTTAGGGACTTTAAAAAGTTCTTTAGGAGAAGAGGTAGGTTCGTTAGGCAACCTCGTGATGAGAAGAAGACATCACAAAAGAACCATGTTGAAAAGAAAGGGACAAGTGATAGGAAATGCTTTAGATGCGGAGATCCTAATCATCTCATAGGAGAGTGTCCCAAGCCACCGAAAGTCAACAACCAACGAGCTCTCATAGGAGGCTCATGGAGTGATGGCGGTGATGATGAAGAAAAGAAGCCCAAGGACGAAATATGTCTAATGGCTCAAGCTTCAAATGAGATATGCTTGGGAATCGACTTGGAGCCTGATGAATGGGTCAAGGATAGTGGATGCACTAACCACATGACGGGTAACCGAAGTCTATTCTCATCATACAAGGCATACAACGGAGGTAATGTCACTTTCGGTAGCAAACTTAAGGGCAACATTATTGGCAAAGGTACGATCACTCAAAACTCCCTCACTATTAGAAATGTCGAGCATGTAGATAACTTAGGATTTAATTTGCTTAGCATTAGTCAAATGATAGATAATAAGTGTAGAGTTATATTCTCTGAAGAGGGTAGTGAGATCATTAAGGATGGTAAAACCATAGGCAAAGGAGTTAGGAGAAATGGCCTATTTGTTATGAAAATAGGAAATAAGCCTCAGGATAGGATATGCTTAGCAACCATAGATGATAACTCCACTCTATGGCATAGGAGATTAGGTCATGCCAATATGCGCTTGATACAATCATTGGCATCTAAGGAACTAGTTAGAGATCTACCTAAGATTAAGTTTGATCAACACTTTTTTGATGCTTGTAAAGTTGGAAAACAAGCCCATTCTAGTCACAAAGCTAAGAATATAGTCTCGACCTCTAGATGCCTAGAACTCCTTCATATGGACTTATTCGGTCCATCCGCCGTACGGAGCTACGGAGGAAACTACTACACCTTAGTAATAGTTGATGACTACTCTAGGTACACTTGGACTAGATTTCTTAAGAATAAGACTCAAGCCTTTGAGGAATTCGAGGTTTTTAGTAAGAAAGTCCAAAATCAACTAGGATGTACAATAGTTTCCATTAGGACGGATCATGGTCGGGAATTTGATAATGAAGTGCAATTTGGAGTATATTGTGATGCTAATGGTATTACTCACAATTTCTCAGCTCCACGCACTCCACAATCAAATGGGGTAGTAGAGCGGAAAAATCGTACTCTACAAGAAATGACTAGAACGATGTTGAATGAACAATCAATTCCGCAAAAGTTTTGGTGTAATGCGGTGGACACCTCAACTTACATACTTAATAGGATTTTAATCAGGCCTATCTTAGGAAAAACCCCATATGAAATCATGAAAGGTAGAAAACCTGCTCTTGATTATTTTAGAGTGTTTGGAAGCAAGTGCTTCATACTAAACACTAAAGATTACCTCACCAAGTTTGACCCAAAGTCTTACGAAGGTGTCTTCCTAGGATACTCCCAAAATAGTAAAGCTTACATTGTCCTAAATAAGGAAACAATGAAAGTCGAAGAGTCACTCAACGTGACATTCGATGAAAGCCCTCCACCAACTAAGACATCACCCTTGGTGGATGATGACTTAGATGAGGAAGAAGCCGTTAAGGATAATGGCAAGAAAACCTTAGATGATGACATTGAGGATGAAATAGTTGTAATTAACGAAACTGTCAACATTAAGGAATCCAAGAACCATCCTATTGAAAATGTCATAGGAAACCTAAACCAAAGAACCCTTAGGTCACAAGCCCAAAACAAAAGTAATTTCTTTTGTTTTATATCAACCGTAGAACCTAAGAATGTCAGTGAAGCGATTAAGGATGAAAGTTGGATACTTGCCATGCAAGAGGAACTTAATCAATTCACTGCAAACCAAGTTTGGGAGTTGGTATCTCCTCCTAGGAATCAAACCATCATAGGAACTAAGTGGGTATTTAGGAATAAACTCGACGAAAATGGCGTCGTGACTATGAATAAGGCAAGGTTGGTAGCACAAGGCTATAACCAACAAGAAGGAATAGATTATGATGAAACCTATGCACCCGTAGCTAGATTAGAATCTATTAGAATACTCCTTGCCTATGCGTGTGCCTTAGACTTTAAATTGTACCAAATGGACGTGAAAAGTGCATTCCTAAATGGTTATATCAACGAGGAGGTATATGTTGCACAACCTCCGGGATTCGTTGATTTTGAACATCCGAATCATGTATATAAACTTAAGAAAGCACTCTATGGTCTTAAGCAAGCTCCCAAAGCTTGGTATGATAGACTTAAAGCATTCTTGATTGAACATGAATATACTATGGGAGTTGTTGATAACACACTTTTCAAAAAGAAAAGAGATTCACATCTCATCATTGTTCAAATATATGTCGACGACATCATATTTGGCTCAACTTGTCCAGAACTGTGCAATGATTTTTCTAAGATCATGCATGACGAGTTTGAGATGAGCATGATGGGCGAATTAAATTTCTTCCTTGGTTTACAAATTAAGCAAATGGAAGATGGTATCTTCTTTAATCAATCTAAGTATAGTAAGGAAATGCTTAAGAAGTTTAGTTTAGAAGAGTCTAATCCCATGAAAACTCCCATGTCCACGGAAATAAAACTCACGAGAGATGAAGAAGGTGAGTCCGTGGATAGCACTAAGTATAGAGGTATGATAGGTAGTTTACTATACCTCACGGCAAGTAGGCCCGACATCATGTTTAGTGTCTGCCTTTGTGCTCGCTTCCAAGAGGATCCCAAAACCTCGCACCTTGAAGCGGTTAAGCGTATCTTCCGATACATTAAAGGCACTATACACTTGGGATTATTTTATCCCAAGGGGACCGGTATAGAAACTGTTGTCTATGCCGACTCTGATCATGCGGGAGATTACGTGGATCGAAAAAGCACGAGTGGCGTTTGTACCTTCATGGGTTGTTGTCTAACTTCTTGGTTCTCCAAGAAACAAACGGCTCTTGCCATCTCCACTACCGAAGCCGAGTACGTAAGCGCCGGAAAGGCATGTCAGCAAGCACTATGGATGAAACAAGCCCTTAACGACTATAGCATATACTTAGATGATGTTCCTATTATGTGCGATATTAAAGGTGCTATTGACTTGAGAAAAAACCCTGTCCAACACTCCCGTACTAAACACATTGAAATTCGCCACCACTTCCTTCGCGATAATGTTCAGAAAGGAAACATTTCCATTGAGAAAGTTCCTTCTCAAGACAACATCGCTGACATACTAACCAAACCTCTCAAACGAGAATCCTTTAACTACCTCCGTCTAGGTCTAGGAATGATGGAACATATTCCATAAATCCCATGACTCTTGAAGTCATCCCGTGTATCTCGTCTAGTCAAGTTTAGGAACCCCTAGTCATAAGAATTTGTTAGGTACAAATTCTTTCCTCGTGTCATAAGATCTCACTAAAACAGCGAGACTTATTCGTCAAAAATCAAAATGGGACAGAAAACAGTCCCAGCAGATCACGGCTCCACTAAATGTGGCACGACACCGTTAAATTTAACGGTACCGTGGAACCGTGCATCTGGAACATTTCGTATTTCAGTCCCCTTTTCCCACATTACTCATTTCAAACCCTCACAACCTCAGCAATTGCTGTCATAACCTAACCTCACAACCCAAAACTCAATTACACCTCTTCAAGATCATATTCAAGACATTGATTTCAAGATCCTCAATCATTTTACCCTTTTCAACATAAGTTGTAAGTTTTCTCACTCTAATTTATTTCTAATTTTGAGTCTAGGGTTTGTTCATTGATGAAAATTGAATTGGGGATTTTCACCTTTTTCTAGAAATGTTTCAAAATTAGAAGTCATCAACACTAAAACACCCCAATTCCATCAATTTTAAAATCTCACAAAATTAGTATCATGAAATTATTCTTTTTCATGCATTGTTGATGCAAACTAAAAACACTTTCTCATGCATTCATGATCTCACAAATATTATTCGAATTACATAATCAATATGTACTTTTCGACATATTTGTTTGAGCTAAAGTGAAATCAGGAGTGTTTGGGTAATCTCATTATTTTTCTTTTGAGTCGAGATTACCGCACCTCCACATAGTCTGCATATAGGCACACACTAGGCACGTGTTGTATGCAACTGGTTTTTATTCTAAATTTTTCTTAAAATTTTCTTATAGGACGCAAAAATGTCTCATGAATATGATTTTGATCATCTCCTAACCGATACCTATACACCCGAAATCTCACGTGAACCCACTACACCCGGTAACCACATTCGTGCCTATGTCAATCTTGAAACCCGTCGGTTTCATGAAGGCCGTGTCGTTGATCCATCCCTAGTTTACCACCGGGACATCAACACTTCCTTTAGAGCTATAGGATTCGATTATCTACTCCACATTAACGAGTACATATGTCCTCGCTTTGTGTTGGAGTTTTTCCGACAAGTTGAACTCTGTTTTGTAGCATGAGAATGAGACAAATACTTTGATGATCCTAATCATGAGAATGAGACAAATACTCAAGACGAGAGTGTGACAAGAAGGGGGAATGCTCAAGTCATAAGTAGTTAGGAAGAGATTTATGTCTCTCACTAGGGTTTATTACTAATAGATAATTTTAGGAATTAATGTTCAAATTATCTTACATGCTTACATGAATATTCTATGTGATATTTGAATGATATTTTATCTTGTCCTTTTATGCTTGCATGCTTATGATAATTTAAGAACATTGCATGATCATCCTTATGTGCTAGATGTAGCATTGTATGGATATATTAGGAAAATAAGTACCTAGTGAGTTGAGGCACTCTCATTTCCAGGAATTAGATCCCCTAGAAAATTCCCCCTGGCTGCCCAAAACTAGCCTGCAAGGAAATTTTCGTGCCAACAGTGTCACGGCACCACTAAATAGGGACGACACCGTTAAATTTAACGGTACCGTGGGGTATTTAACGGAGCCGTGACCCTGTATAACGGATTTTTCCTATTGATCTTACTTCCCTATCACCCTAACCTCAAACCTGCAAACCTTGCACCCTCACATTCACCCTAGGATTCCCCTCCTACACCATAGGATCAACTTTAATTCAAATTTCACCCAACTTGCCTATTTAAGGCCTCACCCTTGCAAGCTTATCTTGCACTTCACCTTCAACCTCCCATCACACAAACACCATGTCCTCCACACATGGTTCAACCTCTCAAATCTCCAAGAAACCTAGGATAACCGTAAAACCACCCTCAAAACCACTCTTTGTGGATCTCACAAGAGATGATGAAGCTATGACACCACCTTCCCAAGCTACTCCATACTCACCATCACCACCTTATGCACCATCTAAAACATCATCTACCTACACAACATCTTCATCATCCTATTACACTACATCATCAATGGAATACACACCATCTCCCTTCACCCCATTGGACAATGCCATGCCAATTTCACCTCCAACAAACCTACCACAATCACCATCTCCTATCATGGCACAACCCAACCAACCACATCCCTTTGAGTTACATAGTGCTAATTGCCTATGTTGTCTCCATAACCGTAATCTCATCTACTTCTTAAGAGACGAGATTCATTTCATGTTCTACTTTATAGAACATCTCTTGACACCTCCACCACCTCAAATGGGGCCCCAATCTCCACCACCTCCTAACCAAAACAACTAAACACTTGCTTGTTTAGTCCTCCACAATAAACTCTTAGGACCCCTCTTGGAAATGAAGCTTGTCTCTAGTCATTAGGAATTTAGGCTTCTTGTTATCTTCCTTTGTGCTTTCTATGTAGTCATACATTACTATGACACTTGTTTGTTTTATGAATGAATGTTTTTATGTGGAGGTTTTCCTTTTAAGGGATTGGTTATTTGTCACAATGTGCTACTTGTTAGATATTGTATATTTGTCGTCTAACTTTTTTTTGTAGCACGATCCATTGCTCGATTCCTTGGTGTTCTCCAAATGAGGGGGAGTACACATCAAGGGAGAGACTTAACCACCTTTTTGATTTGACAAAAAGGGGGAGAAATGGGAGTAAACTCATTAAAAACTTGTTAAAACTAATTTTAACCTAAAATGAGTTTATATTTTGTCATCATCAAAAAGGGGGAGATTGTTGATGCAAATAATGTTCTAAAAACGTTATTTATATCTTTCGATTACTTCACGTTTTGAGGATGACAAAATGTGAACTCACGTTACGTTAAAATTAACGTTAACAAGTTTTTAATCGGAAGATCCCGTTTCTACGCAAATCACTCTTGAACAAAGTTACAACTTGACTAGTGATCAAAGAAGTGAATTTATGTTTTGAAAATTCACATTTTAAATGGGACAAAACATTTTTTTTAAAAATACACATGACAAATTATTTTTGAAATATTAAGAAATGTTTTAATGGAAAAATAAGTTTGAAAATCACAACAGCTATTTTCCCCCCAAAATCAGCTCCAACCTTCCCCAAATAAGTTTTCACCAGAAAAGACAAAATTTGGAGCGTCCTAGTCTACCACGGCTCCACGGTTCCACTAAATTTAGTGGAGCCGTATGGTATTTAACGGAGCCATCCGTACCATTTTGAATTGTAACGTTCAGATTTTCTTTGCCTATAAATACCCACCTCTTTCACAGTTTTAGGCACCCTTCACACACAGAAAAATCCCTTAGCTAAATCCTCTCACACCTTTCACTTCTTAGGGTCATTTAGATTAGTTTTTCTTTGTTTCAAGAGTGATCCAATCATCCTTCAAGTGATCCTCTTCATAACTCTTCACTAGCAAGAGAAGAACACAAGTATCCAAGTTGATACAAGGTGTTGTCATCCCTCTTCATTAGCAAGAGAAAAACTCAAGTAATCAAGAAGATACTAGAGTTATAGTTGATAGGTTTTTGTAACACTTGTTACAACCTTGTTGTGTCTTAGCATACATCAAGTTTATTTTCTTTTTGTGAGTAAGAGTGAAGATCAAGTGTGATCTATAGAGATAGTGAAAATCTCTTGAAGCCATTGGGCTTGTGTGATTGATCAAGAAGATCAAGGGTCATTAGGTTAGTGTTAGTTGAGTAGAGTGAAGTGAGTGTTGATCATTGAGATCGTGTTGAGATCTTGGTGATCTCTTGAAGCCATTGGGCTTGTGTGTTTGGTCACGTGGACCTTGGTAGATTGGTGCTAGCTAAGATTAGCACTCGACATCTAGCTTAGTGTCGGAAAAAGGATAAGCAACGTGTACGGTTTTCTCCGCCTTAAGGGAGGTTGTTGACATATTGCTTGAAACTCTCGAGTGTGGTACTCGGGGAGTGGAGTAGGGCGAAGAAGAGCTTCGTAGCCGAACCACTATAAATCCTCTATCTCAGTTTGATCTTTCCAACTCTAATCTTTACTTTTATTATTTATCATTAGTTAGAATAGTGTCTAGTTCATATTGGTGTTGATTGATTACATATAAGTGTTCGAATCAAAGTTTCCAATATCATACTTTTAAAACAAGATTTTTAAAAGAAGTTTTTAAACCGGTAAACTATTCAACCCCCCCCCCTTCTAGTTTCCCACATATAATTTAAAGATTTATGTTATGTTTAAAACATTTGAAATCTTTTGAAAACATTATGTTTTATAAAAACTGTTGGGACCTTTGCAAACTATGAGGTTTTTATTTATCAAATGAGAAACACTTTTAAAAACGTCTATTTTAAAGAGTCGTTTTCTGTAACTTGTACTTTGTGCTAGGAAGTAATACCCCAGTGAACTATCTTCCGCTGCGATAATTTTGGGGTTGTTACACTCACACCATTAGTCTACTCTCCGCATTCTCCAAAGGAGAAGCCAGGAATGGGAAAAACCATCCAGAAAAGGCAAACACTTGAAGTCTCAGTTCCTACTGATGACTCAACAACTTCAGTCCCTTCTAAAGTAAAAACAGAAAACCCTGATTCAAAAATTGATCAGTTGGCTGAGCTTGTCAGGAAGCTAAGTGAGAAGATTGAATCTTCTGAGAAACCTTCTCAATCTAAGATAAAGGAACCCAAATCAGATTCCTCAAGCACCACCAAACCTAAACCCTCCAAACCTCAGCAAAGGTGTGAGCTGTGTGGCTATACTAATCATCCCACTGATGATTGCTTCAGAATCCTTTACTGCATGATATTCAAAAAGGAAGATCACAGGACCTCTGATCACCAGTCCTACACAGCCACATCAAAAATTGCTAACTTTAAGCTCAAGCTTTTAAGTATCCTTCTGATTCTAAGCAGAAGCAGAAACAAAAGGCTAAGCCTTTTCTTCCTTACCCACACTGTGGCTTCAATGACCACCTTCCTAAGGATTGCCTAATGGACACAAGTTGTGACATATGTGGTGATCCCACTCATGACACCTCAGGACATGAGAAGGTCATTCAGACAAGAAGAGGAATCACCAAATCATCCTCTCAGTCTACTGAGTCTACTTCTGCAATCAAATGCAAAATCTGTGGTAGCTCATTCCATTCAACCACTGACCATAAATCAATTGTTACTTTTAAAAAGACTATTAAAGCCAAGCCCTTCAAGAAGAGGGGTCCTAGAAAGAACTAATTCAGTTTACATTTGTGTAGAGACATGCCAGGGAGCCAGTTTGGCATCTAGATAGTGGATGTTCAAGGAGCATGACTGGTGTGAAAGAGTATCTGCACAAATATGTAGAAGAACCAGGACCTCAGGTGGTATTTGCTGATAACTCATCATGTCTCACAGAAGGTTATGGTTCAATAAACTGTAGTGGTATAGTCTTTACTAGGATAGCTTATGTAAATGGTCTTAAGTACAATTTGATCAGTGTCAGTCAACTATGTGATGCAAAGTACATAGTTCAGTTTGATGATAAGCAAGGAACCATCTTCAATGCAAATAAGGAAGTTGTCCTGATTGCACCTAGAAGACAAGACGTTTATGTGTTAGACATGAATACTCTATCTCATAATGGAACTTGTCTCTTTGCTAAAGCCACTGAAACTCTCAACTGGCTTTGGCATAAGAGACTCTCCCATCTGAACTTCAAAAACGTAAACTATCTTGCCAAACAAAACAAGGCCCTTGGCTTACCATCACTTGTGTTTTCAAAGGATAAACCATGCTCTGCCTATGAAAAAGGTAAACATCATAGAGCATCCTTTAAAACCAGGCAAAACTTTTCCATCAAGAACTGCCTTCATCTTCTCCATATGGATCTCTTTGGGCCCATCAGTCCTAGATTTATTAACCATGAGAAGTATACTCTGGTCATTGTGGATGAATACTCAAGATATACTTGGGTTTACTTCCTGACCAAAAAGAGTCAGGCAGCTGAAACAATAATATCCTTTGTCAGGAACATTGAAAATCAGAATGACATAAAAGTCAAACAGATTAGGACTGACAATGGGAGTGAGTTCAGAAACCATGAACTTGAATGTTTCTATGATGAGAAAGGAATTTCCCAAAGTTTTTCCTCTCCTTACACACCTGAACAAAATCGTGTTGCTGAAAGGAAAAATAGAACACTCATTGAAGCTGCTAGGACAATGTTAAATGGATCAGTCCTTTCTAGACACTTTTTTACTGAAGCAGTCAAAACTGCCTATTATACACAAAATAAATTCATCATTGTCAAGAGACATAGCAAAACCCCATATGAGTTATTCAAGGGAAGAATCCCTGACATCAGCTACTTTCATGTCTTTGGGTGTCCTGTGTTTATTCATAATCACAAGGATCACTTAGGGAAATTTGATGCTAAGGCTGATGATGGATACTTCCTAGGATACTCCCTCGTCTCTAAAGCCTTCAGGGTGTTCAACACAAGTAGACAGCAAACTGAGGAAACATTTCATGTTATCTTTGATGAGTGTACTGAACCAATCAGGTTCTCAAACACCTCAGCGGAAGAGATAGGCATTGATGATTCATCAAGATATCCTCCTGATGAATATCGTCCTGAAAGTAATCCTTCCACTCAGTATCAAGCAAATGCTGACATGTAAAACCCCAAATTTTAAACAATCCGAAAAGACGAAAATACCTTCAAATCTAAAATTTAAGAACTTATGAAATCACCTTGATAACATTACGATTATATCCTAACCTAAGTTAAACATAATTAAAAACATTACAACATATAATGTGGTACAAAAAAAAAAAAAAAAAAAAGAAGAAAAGAACATACTATAATATGCCGCCCCCCCCCCCCTTGACCAAGATGAGGTCCAAGTGCATGATTGCTAGAAATTTGTCAAGCCCATAATGTGATTGATATGCTTCCTAATATACACCAAACCAAAAAGTCGGTCCATACAAATCCCATAATACCGATCCATCAAAGAACCCTAAAACCTCTCTTCACTAAAGTTTCGACCCTCCCTCTCTTGTTTTCTGCTGCTACGATCCAAAAACCACACCAAAGAAGAGTTTTGATCTTGTTCTTGTATCCTTAACATCATCACAAGGTAACCCTATAACCCATGCTATGATCCATTCAAATTCTTAATCAAAAACTAATCAAAAAGACGTGTTCTTGTCTTGTTTACTGCTGCCGATCGACCCAAGGAAGAAGAAAGGATTTTTGAGGTGTTTGGTGATTCGTGTTCTTGTGTTTGTGTTCTTCGATCACGCTACAAGGGTATTGTATATCATTCCTTCATGTTTAACCTTATTCCATTCGATCCATGATGGTGGTTTTGTCGAGTTTTGTCACATAAAATCATACGAACCTAAGCCACATAAAATAATAAGTATCACATGAATTAATGATTAAGAAACTAAATTATGAATTGTATATATGAATCTGAGATATAAATGATATGGACATGTTTTTGATATGTAGGGATCCTTAAAATGTGTTTTTGAATCATGTGTGAAGGTATTGTGTTTGTATTTAAGTTTCTATAATGATTATACATGAAATAATGAAAACAGTTTCTAATCAGGAAGTTTAGTCCGACTTTAACCAATTGAATATCGATGATAACGAGGGGTATTTGGGAGTTTTCTGGGTCTAAAAATAAGTAAAAGAAAATAGCTTTCTGGAAAACCAAGCCATGTATTTTTTAGAGGCATGGAAGTCATACTTTTTGATTTTACGAGTTAGAAGGTCAAAACTGTTTCTGGGTACCTGGAAAATTCGTCCTAGTTCTTGATTTTTCATTCTCAAACTATTTGGAGTTAGAAGCTAAAAACCTGCAGATTTAATATTTGGTATGATGGGTAATTACTGAAATTTTTATAGATTTTTCTAAAGTGTTTTGATAGGGTTGGTAATCACAAACTTTTTGTAAATAAAATCTGGGCAGAAATCTGGACAAGTTTACTTGTTGGATTTTTGAGGCATAGTTATACTTCTTTAAAAATTCTGGAAAAATTACAGGGTGTGGTCAAGATATTAAGGTACCTGGGTAAATATTTGGGAAATTTTATTCTGAGTCCTTATGGGGTTTTAAAATACGACAATATGAGGTCTGTTTACTAGTACATGCTGAGTAAAAGGGTAAAAAGGACTTATGATGAAAGGTTAAGTAAACTAAGGGGTTGAAGTGGTAATTATACAAACTAATGGGTTGAATATGTAAAATCTTATAACTTATGATAAGTACGCCTTGCACCCTAATCTTTTAATGATGGCATAAATGCACCCCAAAACTTATAGCTTCTATAATTACCCTTGAACTTATGAATTATCATAATAAATACGCTAAACTATATTTATGTAACACTTGTAATATTTAAGTATGATAAACCTTGGATAAGTCTAAAATGGAAACTTACTAGTAAAGGAAAGTATACTAAAAGGAGTAAGTTAATACAAATTGAACTTAAAGTAATACGTAATTATTAATTCGTATAGGTTCCGAGAAGCGGGAGTAATCTTTTGCTTTGTGATTCGTCTCTTTCCGGGTTGTCTTTGTTATCGAATAAGGTACAGATATTCTGACCTTTCTTTTAAGGTTTCTCATGATCTCTTTCGTATTCTGATCCGTTAGTTTCTGATTTGATTCCTTTGCCATGATTTCCTTTGTTTGAACCTTCTCTGTTGATCCCATTTGATATGACCTCTGTTATGAACCTATGTTATGAAAACCTTTTTAATTATACTATGGAAATGTTATGAGAAAAATCATTTTAAAAGATGTTTATAAATGATGCGAAACTACTTTTATATAAAATGTTACTAACTTTTATGAAAACTATATTTTGAAGACTATCTCTATAAAAACCGTTTTGAAAGATTGTTTTTATGAAAACCACTTTAAAGGATCGTTTTATGAAAATGGACTTTTGATAGAAACTTTTGAAATGAACTTTTGATCTGAACTTGGACTTGATTACTTAATATGAACCTTGATCTGGTAAACTCTGATTTGGACCTTTGGCATTACATCTGATATATCTGTTATGAACCATCTGTATGGACCATCTGATTTGACCTTTGATATATGACACTCTGATTATGATATGATATCCGACTCTTAGTTTGATACCCGAGCCATTTCACTAGGCATGGGGGTTCCATGTCCGTGTCATTGATGCACCAATGGCATGACTCTAGGGCGGTAGAGTGATGTTCCGCCACGTCCCCATTCTGATTATGATATGCGCATTACTTTGATTATGGATTATATATGTTTCTGGGGGGCGTATGGATGCATCCTAGATCTGTTCTGTTTAGTGGATTTAACATGATTTGATATGATTTTTCTGGTGACTGGTACTGTGTGCAATACATGCCTTTCACATATATCTGGGAGCTAGCTACTCCATTTGAAGAATGAGGACACCCCTCATATTATCTGATTATCTGAGAGGTCTCCCCTCTATATAATTATGAAGATTATGGTTACGATATGATATGATCTGTTTCTGGGCTCGTGGTGGATTACTATCCCTTTCTCTTTCCCTTATACTTATTCATTGACTTATCCCTTGAACCATACTGCATCTGTTTGACCTTTGTTTCTGTTATTCTGTACTTTTCTCTATTTCTGTTTATTGTCGTTATATCTGTTCACTGGGCCTTTTAAGCTCAGCCGCACGTTTTCTTTTCGTGTGCGGCAGGTTATAAGCAGGATGACGGGTTTGGGTATGAGTGAAGAGACTTTTGGACTTGAAGACCTTGACAGTTATTCTGAAGTAGAAGTCATTAGAAGGATTGCATTTGCAGACTTAGTATTTAGTTTTGATTCATTCCTGACCTTGTAATGTTAGTAGTTCATTTGTAACCTTTGACAAGTTATTGTATTACTATTGAAGTATGCTTTGTTTGATCTGATATGAAACCATCATTGTGATATCTTTACCCTTGTCGGGTTGGGGTGTTATAATTTATGGTATCAGAGAGACAGGCTGCGACTCGTAATACATTTACCCTTGACCTGTGTAAGTTAGACCACTAAGTTTCCACTGTATGCGCTCATAAGATAACCTTTAAGAATTGCTTTAGGATTTCCCTATAGGAACTTAAGTTTTGACCAAGTGAGGAATGGGTAGACTATAAGGCTTTTGTTTAAGTATCATTGCTTCCGCATCACTCTGATTCGTGCCCCTTTTGTTGAGAGCATTTTTGGAGATTGAAAGCTCACGCTTTGCACACCTAAGATTCCGACTCCGACCTCTGATTCTTTTGTTAATCATTTTGATGTCTCTTCGGATATTCTGAGAATTTCCATGACGATGACCTACTTGATACATTCTGTTATATGCTTTTGATAATATATGAATCTTCTGACCCTATCTGAGTTCGTCTTAAACATCTCCGTTTTCATGAGAAGTCTGGGGGTGTTTTAACCACGAGTATAAGAATGTTTTCCTCTCACTTTTGAATGATAAGATTTGCGTTGTCGATCTGTTTTCATTAAATAGTAAACCTTGATTTTATTCTGATAAAGGATAGGTTGATTGATCATTGACGACTACCCTCCTATGTTTCACCTTCGGCGTTTGAAACCATTTTGAACTCCCTACCATGATTTCCAATTATTAAACTTTTGCTATTTCTACCTAACTTCGTTCTTCACTTCCGACCTATTTGATAAGCAGTTTGATACTCCTCTGACCATCCCGAAGGTCATTTAATCTTAAGGTGTTTGACACATTCTATGAATTCATTACCGTGCTGGATATAAATGTATCACCTGATATCACTCTGTCCTTGCGAAATCCATTACTACTCCTATGAGAACTCTGGTGATTGTGAGCCATGGATATGACGATAATTTTGTCCCGATGAGAAATGGGTAACTGAGCATGATGATGCTGATAACTGATATTCTATACGCCTGACTTTTGACTGTTATACGATGTTCGTATTACCGATGATTCACAACCTACCTGCCACTTATGCCATTTAGCCAAACAAGAATCCAACACCTTGAATTGTTCGCTTATCTATTTCCACACTTTGATGAACCATGTACTTGACCTTAATATATGAACTATCCGTCTGGTTTGGCGACCGTACTCATCCTACGAATCCGTTTACTTTAGACATACTCGATTTAGAGGTTTTTAAGTTATGGATTGGTTGGCCCTCATACGCTGCCAGGGACTACCGTATCTGATTTGTGACCTTTAGTAATATGTTTCATCCCACTTTCGTTATGATATCCGGTAACCGCTAAAATCTGTGAACGCTGCTATGAAAACATCTACCTCAATCTCATTTGATTGTCGATTGGTTACTGACATCTATTAGTACCTACCCTAGAAGCTTTGGCATTGGGAGTTTTGTTGTACAAATATTCTGGTGTTTCTGATGAAACTCTTGGATTTCCCTCATGTTTGAGAAGTAGAATTGAATTTGAACCGATCTCAGCTGACGGACCATGATGCTATAGAAGTTGGGAGAATGAAGAAGCTGATGAAATATGGTTTTGTCACCTCAGTGTTCCCTTTTAATACCCCTAATTGTTTATGAAGAAGAAAGAGAAAATTTCGCGTCAGCATATCGACTATCGTGAATTTAACCGTATCACTATCCAAAATCATCATCCATTTCCGCGTATCAATGATTGATTTGGTCTATCTTTGAAAAACTCTGTATCAGACGACCTTTTTTAAATGATTGAAGGACTGAAGAAGCAACCCTAAGGACTTCTAAAGAAAAGAGATGACAAACTGAGAGTAACCTCTGAGAAGTGTTTTAGTTGTATGCACGAAGGGGAACATGTAGACCATCTTGTAGAATGACCCTTTATTCTGGAAGAAGCAAATTTGATTGGCACCTAGAGATTGTAGCAGACAACACTACCATGCATCCGGCGATGACGGCAGTTTGAGATGGCGAATTCTGAACGGTGCTGAAGACCTGTCGAAGACACGCAATCTTGCTTCTCTATTCGTCTTAGTTGTACTAAGAGGAATTGAGAGCAGAAGCAGACTAGCGAACGGAAGAATGCACAGTGACCATACCGAAGATTCACGTTACTACACCTCAGTTCCAAGGAGAAGTGCCGAAGGCTTGAGGGACCAGACTCGAGTTGATATTTTCTTTTCCACTCTATGATCATACGATAGACTGCATGGACTTGGAAGAGGTTTAAGATCATGTATTTGGATGGACGATAATTCTGAAGTGAACGTTTGTGTTTGGAAGAGTTGATTTTGGTGAAGAATGAAGCTATGGATGACGTAATTCATTTCCTCTTGACCTACTCAAATTTCCGTTACTTAAGATAGGACTCCCTGAATGATCTATATTCCTTGTTAGTAATTCCGCTCTGAGTTCATTCTGCGTATGTTGGACGATAGTTTCGTTATGTGAAATTTGATGAATGATGGACGACCCGATGCTTTTAACGATGTACCAAATTCTGATAGACATTCTGAGACTTCCGTTAACTCTTTCGAGTAGTTCGTTCTCCTCTTAGTTATGGTGTTTGATTTTGATGACCTCTGAGACTGTAGAAGTACTAGGTGGATTAAGATAGGTGGTTTTGATTACGACTTGAGATAAAGTATGATCATCATGAAGGCATATTTATGTGGTGCTAGTATTATGACGCCTGATCAACGTGATAATACTTACACCATATAACGTGCACTCATTGTGGCCATAGGATATCTTGGGGAGTACCTAAGAAGTTTAGAATCTGATCTCCGTTGGTTATCCGTGATTAGTGAGACTTTAAGTTCGTTCTACCTATGCGTATACTCTACCTTCGTTCGTTAAATATCTGGATGAGTTTGGACTATCGTTTTGCATTTTGTTGACCTCAGTTATGAATCTTGAACTCCCTTTAGAACTCTCTACTGTTGATACAGTCAATTTGATTTGAAATCTTGTTCGTATTCCATATGAGCTTTCTAAAGATTCGCCTATGGTCCATTTTATGTTGCATGGACCTTTTGATCAGAATCAACTTATTTGTCTCCTTCTGAGGAATTTGAACTCACCTCGTTTTGATTTGAGTCATGAGAAACTATTTGGTCTGAAGATCTTTTGAAGAGCCTCCTCGGGCATGAGAGTGTTGTGACGACCTTTTGCGTTTTGCTACGACTTCGTCTAACCTTCGCACTTCAATTTTCGAGGACGAAAATTTCTTTTTAAGAGGGGAAGAGTTGTAAAACCCCAAATTTTAAACAATCCGAAAAGACGAAAATACCTTCAAATCTAAAATTTAAGAACTTATGAAATCACCTTGATAACATTATGATTATATCCTAACCTAAGTTAAACATAATTAAAAACATTACAACATATAATGTGGTACAAAAAAAAGAAAAGAAAAAAAAGAAAAGAACATACTATAATATGCCGCCCCCCCCCCCCCTCCCTTGACCAAGATGAGGTCCAAGTGCATGATTGCTAGAAATTTGTCAAGCCCATAATGTGATTGATATGCTTCCTAATATACACCAAACCAAAAAGTCGGTCCATACAAATCCCATAATACCGATCCATCAAAGAACCCTAAAACCTCTCTTCACTAAAGTTTCGACCCTCCCTCTCTTGTTTTCTGCTGTTACGATCCAAAAACCACACCAAAGAAGAGTTTTGATCTTGTTCTTGTATCCTTAACATCATCACAAGGTAACCCTATAACCCATGCTATGATCCATTCAAATTCTTAATCAAAAACTAATCAAAAAGACGTGTTCTTGTCTTGTTTACTGCTGCCGATCGACCCAAGGAAGAAGAAAGGATTTTTGAGGTGTTTGGTGATTCGTGTTCTAGTGTTTGTGTTCTTCGATCACGCTACAAGGGTATTGTATATCATTCCTTCATGTTTAACCTTATTCCATTCGATCCATGATGGTGGTTTTGTCGAGTTTTGTCACATAAAATCATACGAACCTAAGCCACATAAAATAATAAGTATCACATGAATTAATGATTAAGAAACTAAATTATGAATTGTATATATGAATCTGAGATATAAATGATATGGACATGTTTTTGATATGTAGGGATCCTTAAAATGTGTTTTTGAATCATGTGTGAAGGTATTGTGTTTGTATTTAAGTTTCTATAATGATTATACATGAAATAATGAAAACAGTTTCTAATCAGGAAGTTTAGTCCGACTTTAACCAATTGAATATCGATGATAACGAGGGGTATTTGGGAGTTTTCTGGGTCTAAAAATAAGTAAAAGAAAATAGCTTTCTGGAAAACCAAGCCATGTATTTTTTAGAGGCATGGAAGTCATACTTTTTGATTTTACGAGTTAGAAGGTCAAAACTGTTTCTGGGTACCTGGAAAATTCATCCTAGTTCTTGATTTTTCATTCTCAAACTATTTGGAGTTAGAAGCTAAAAACCTGCAGATTTAATATTTGGTATGATGGGTAATTACTGAAATTTTTATAGATTTTTCTAAAGTGTTTTGATAGGGTTGGTAATCACAAACTTTTTGTAAATAAAATCTGGGCAGAAATCTGGACAAGTTTACTTGTTGGATTTTTGAGGCATAGTTATACTTCTTTAAAAATTCTGGAAAAATTACAGGGTGTGGTCAAGATATTAAGGTACCTGGGTAAATATTTGGGAAATTTTATTCTGAGTCCTTATGGGGTTTTAAAATACGACAATATGAGGTCTGTTTACTAGTACATGCTGAGTAAAAGGGTAAAAAGGACTTATGATGAAAGGTTAAGTAAACTAAGGGGTTGAAGTGGTAATTATACAAACTAATGGGTTGAATATGTAAAATCTTATAACTTATGATAAGTACGCCTTGCACCCTAATCTTTTAATGATGGCATAAATGCACCCCAAAACTTATAGCTTCTATAATTACCCTTGAACTTATGAATTATCATAATAAATACGCTAAACTATATTTATGTAACACTTGTAATATTTAAGTATGATAAACCTTGGATAAGTCTAAAATGGAAACTTACTAGTAAAGGAAAGTATACTAAAAGGAGTAAGTTAATACAAATTGAACTTAAAGTAATACGTAATTATTAATTCGTATAGGTTCCGAGAAGCGGGAGTAATCTTTTGTTTGTGATTCGTCTCTTTCCGGGTTGTCTTTGTTATCGAATAAGGTACAGATATTCTGACCTTTCTTTTAAGGTTTCTCATGATCTCTTTCGTATTCTGATCCGTTAGTTTCTGATTTGATTCCTTTGCCATGATTTCCTTTGTTTGAACCTTCTCTGTTGATCCCATTTGATATGACCTCTGTTATGAACCTATGTTATGAAAACCTTTTTAATTATACTATGGAAATGTTATGAGAAAAACCATTTTAAAAGATGTTTATAAATGATGCGAAACTACTTTTATATAAAATGTTACTAACTTTTATGAAAACTATATTTTGAAGACTATCTCTATAAAAACCGTTTTGAAAGATTGTTTTTATGAAAACCACTTTAAAGGATCGTTTTATGAAAATGGACTTTTGATAGAAACTTTTGAAATGAACTTTTGATCTGAACTTGGACTTGATTACTTAATATGAACCTTGATCTGGTAAACTCTGATTTGGACCTTTGGCATTACATCTGATATATCTGTTATGAACCATCTGTATGGACCATCTGATTTGACCTTTGATATATGACACTCTGATTATGATATGATATCCGACTCTTAGTTTGATACCCGAGCCATTTCACTAGGCATGGGGGTTCCATGTCCGTGTCATTGATGCACCAATGGCATGACTCTAGGGCGGTAGAGTGATGTTCCGCCACGTCCCCATTCTGATTATGATATGCGCATTACTTTGATTATGGATTATATATGTTTCTGGGGGGCGTATGGATGCATCCTAGATCTGTTCTGTTTAGTGGATTTAACATGATTTGATATGATTTGTCTGGTGACTGGTACTGTGTGCAATACATGCCTTTCACATATATCTGGGAGCTAGCTACTCCATTTGAAGAATGAGGACACCCCTCATATTATCTGATTATCTGAGAGGTCTCCCCTCTATATAATTATGAAGATTATGGTTACGATATGATATGATCTGTTTCTGGGCTCGTGGTGGATTACTATCCCTTTCTCTTTCCCTTATACTTATTCATTGACTTATCCCTTGAACCATACTGCATCTGTTTGACCTTTGTTTCTGTTATTCTGTACTTTTCTCTATTTCTGTTTATTGTCGTTATATCTGTTCACTGGGCTTTTTAAGCTCAGCCGCATGTTTTCTTTTCGTGTGCGGCAGGTTATAAGCAGGATGACGGGTTTGGGTATGAGTGAAGAGACTTTTGGACTTGAAGACCTTGACAGTTATTCTGAAGTAGAAGTCATTAGAAGGATTGCATTTGCAGACTTAGTATTTAGTTTTGATTCATTCCTGACCTTGTAATGTTAGTAGTTCATTTGTAACCTTTGACAAGTTATTGTATTACTATTGAAGTATGCTTTGTTTGATCTGATATGAAACCATCATTGTGATATCTTTACCCTTGTCGAGTTGGGGTGTTACATGACATCTCCTACTACATTGTCCCTCACAACCTTCCTTACCCAACCATCACTAAGTTTGTTGAAGCACAAACAAGTACTGATGCAATCATTCAGTCTGAACAAAATGCTCAGGAACCAAACAATCTCAGTAATCAGCCAACCCAGTCAGATACTCAAGATCCTGAAGATCACCAAGTGTCTGCACCAGAACCTATACCTCCACCCAATCAGGCCTCCACAAGTTCTATTCAGTATCCAAGACCTTAGGACAGTTGGACTAGGTCTAAAGACATAGAACTTGTCAATATCATTGGAGAGCCTACTGAAGGCATGCTCACTAGAAGCATGGCTACCAAACTGAAAGCAGCCTCAGCCAATGAATGCCTATTTGTGGACTTCATTTCCACAATTAAACCCAAAAGTGTCAAAGAAGCACTTAAACATCCCAGTTGGGTTCAGGCCATGCATGATGAACTGGAACAGTTTGACAGAAACAAGGTAATGACCTTGGTCAAGTGTCCTCAGGATGTTTCAGTCATTGGCATGAAATGGGTGTTCAAAAACAAAACTGACGAAAATGGCATAGTAATTAAAAACAAAGCCAGACTTGTAGCCAAAGGCTACAATCAGCAAGAAGGCATTGACTATGAAGAGACATTTGCACCAGTGGCAAGGATGGAAGCCATCAGGATCTTCCTTGCATTTGCAGCCTACATGAACTTCAAAGTGTACTAAATGGATGTTAAAAGTGCATTCCTGAATGGTTCACTAAAAGAAGAAGTTTATGTTCAACAACCTCCTGGATTTGAAAGCAGTGAGTTTCCTGACTATGTCTGCAAGCTTGACAAAGCCCTATATGGACTGAAACAAGCTCCCAGGGGATGGTATGAAACTCTCTCAGCCTTTTTAATCCAAAAAAAATTTGTCAGAGGCAAGATAGACAACACATTGTTTATCTATAGGAAAAATGGTGATGTCATTCTTGTTCAAGTATATGTGGATGATATCATATTTGGCTCAACAAGTTATAAACTTTGCAAACAGTTTGAAAAACTGATGGTAAAGAAATTTGAAATGAGCATGATGGGAGAACTGACTTACTTCCTTGGACTGCAAATCAAGCAGACTGATAAAGGAACCTCTATCAGTCAAGAGAAGTATACCAGAAGCCTACTGAAAAAGTATGAGCTCAGTGACTGTGCCTCAGTCAAAACTCCCATGGTTCCCCCAAACAACCTTGGTCCTGACCTTGCTGGTAAACCAATCAATCAAACTCCATTAAGAGGAATGATTGAGTCACTGATGTATCTACTTGCATCAAGGCCTGACATCCAATTCTTAGTCTGTTTGTGTACCAGATATCAATCTGACCCAAGAGAATCACATCTCACAGCTGTGAAAAAGATCCTCAGGTACCTGAAAGGTACTCCAAGCCTTGGATTGTACTATCCAAAATGCTCAGGCTTTGATCTCAAAGGATACTCGGACTCTGACTATGCTGGATGCAACATGGATAGAAAAAGCACCTCAGGCTCCTGCCAATTCCTTGGTGGAAAATTAGTCTGTTGGAGTACTAAGAAGCAACAATCAGTTGCCATGTCCTCAGCAGAAGCTGAATATGTTGCAGCAGCCAGTTGTTGTGCAAATGTACTATGGATGAAAAGTCAACTCAGTGACTATGGCATCCATTATAAGATGGTTCCCATCTTTTGTGATAACACAAGTACAATTGCAATCTCAAACAACCCTGTTCTTCATCAGAGAACCAAACACATTGATATCAGATATCACTTCATCAAGGACCATGTCATAAATGGTGACATTGAATTACACTTCATTCTCATTGAATATCAGCTAGCTGATATCTTCACCAAACCATTGGATGAACCAACTTTTACAAAACTGAAAGCTGAATTGGGAATGTTGGATATTGAGAATCAGTCCACTGATTGAATCCATCCAACTTAGTGTAAATTCTAAAAACCTCAGGTCCCTGACTCAATGTGTCTCTAAGTGAATAAGATCACTGAATAACCTCCCTGAACCCCTCAAACTGAATGAAAAGTCATTCAAGGGTCTCAAGATGACATTCAATGCTAACTTAAATGCTCTAAGTGTCTAGTTAGTAAATGTCCGAGGTTGGTAACTGAATACCTATTTAATATAGGAATATATGTTCTTTTGCCTTCTGGCATCCACATCTTGGGCCCCCACTTACCCACTTGGCATTTAATGCCTTTCCTCACACATCATATATATGTGATGATGTAACTCTGCAAATAACACTTTTGCAGACGGCACAACTGTTTACCTCGACTGTTTCGCAAAACCCGAGAAAGTTGAGTGGTGGCATTTAATGCGGACTCCAAACGTTTTATACAAAACGGATTTCAAATTGTGAGAAAAACCCGCTTAGTGCCAAAACCACCTCACCTCCTCCACTTCCCTATAAATACCCCCAAACAAATTAACACACACACGTTTTAGAAATTAAAAAAAAAAAACTCTTGTCTTTTTTCTTTAAAACTAGTGTGTGTTCTTCATCTTTAGACCCTGACCATTCTCTTGTTTTGAAAACAAAATCTTTAAAATAGCTACTTCTAAAGCTATAACTTGTGCCCCAAATGTGGAATTCATAATGGAGGGCGTGGATATGACCAAAAACAACGTCGTAGGAAATTTTGCCTAGCCCAAAAATTTTTGGGTGTATAAGAATGTAGTAAAATACCTTCAAAACTGCTTTCTTTCTACGGCGTTTACAAAAACACCCACAATCATATATCATGACTATCTTAGGGAGTTCTGGTGTACTGCAGTGGCAACTAGCCCCGATGACATTAAGGACACCCTTATCACGTTCTCAATGATGAATGGGAGAAAGACCCTCTCCCTGAATTACCAAACCTTTATCAAGGCCACAGGATTTGATTTCGCTGAGAACTTCGACCCTCAACCCACTGATGCAGAAGTAAGGGACGAATTGCTTTTACTAGGGCCACATGATGAAAAACATCCTGAAGTGGCCCCAGGAACCTTATTGGCCAAAGCCCCAATAATCAAAACCTGGTTTCTTGCTGTCCGGAGGATCCTGATGACCTTTGTCATTCAGGTCCTTGGTGGCAATAAGTCCTCCATGGGGCAATTGAACGCATCACAACAAATGATTATGTTCAGCCTCCTGGAGGGCTGAAAAATAGATATTGGAGAGATAATCTTCAGAGACCTCATAGCCAAGCTATCAGGGAAATCTAGGCAAAGACACATGTCTTACCCTAGGTTCATTTCTTTTGTGCTTTAGGACTTACTAGGCTCCGAATATGTTAGGCCAAATGTCCTGGGATCCAATCCTGACGTCTTACACAAGGCCAACTATTCGAGAGACCTTACTGAGGTCACACCAGTTCTCCTATGTTGATGGCCATTCAGGGACAAGACGCTACATCTCCTGTGCCTTCTCCCTCAAAGAAGGAGAAGAAGAAGAAGAAGGCAGGGTCCAGGAAGGTGGTTCAACCCAAACCACTCGCCACTGAGACCTCTGCCTCAAAGCCTAAAGAAAGGCAACCAACGGCCAAGACTATTGAGACACCCACAGTTGAGACCCCATTGGCCAAACAACAACCGCCAATGGAGGGTACTGAGAAATCACCCTCAGTGTTCTCGGGCAAACCCTCTCCTCAAGGCTCTGCTGAAAAATACAAGTCAGTGGGGTCAGGACTCATCCAACCCTCACATTTCAATGAAGGCATTCGTCCATCATCACCTTTGCCTGAGGGAGTACAGGGTCCTATACCCTCAGTAGAGCAGCACCACTCTGCTGAGAAGGGGACCCACAACCTTTCACATCCCGCTTACGGCTTTGGCATATCACAGCCAGAGTCTCAGGGAGGACCGACCTCTAAATCTTCATCAAGGCAGCACAACCTTGGTGGAAAGGGGGGCCTAAACATACAACTTCCCGTTTACGGTCCTGAGCAATCACACTCAGGATCTCAGGGAGAAACGGTCCCTATATCCTCATCAGGACATTACAATCCTGGTGAGAAGGGGGACCTCAACATCTCATTTCCTAGTGAGAGTACTGGAAAACACCCGCCAGTCTTTGAAGGCACTCATGGGGACAAAGACTTAGGGGGCATACGATCACCCGCTGATACGGAACCAAAAACCCCTCACGGCGGATCCAGTCTCTCAGGAATTGACTCCATGGACTAGGCATAGAAAACCCACTCTGTTTACCTGGAGGGGTCAGTACCTGGCCATAACAAGGGTGAGCCCTCTTTTGAGGGGGAGCCAGATTGCCAAGAGGTTCCTACTCTGGCAGATCTTGAAAGGCTGCTAGATGATGAGTCAGAGGAGGAAATGGTCAATTTTGGAGATGAAGATCTTTTTGGTGATGGGGAGGAAATGGAGACTGAAACATACAACTCTCCTTAGCACACTGAACAACCACAATCATCTCCTCATCCTGAGGATCAACAACCCCAACCAAACCCAACATCATCATCATCTCATCATCATCATCATCATCAGGCAACTCATCTGCTCCTGCTACTCATCCTTATTTGCAGAAGTACGATAACATTCTTCCACTCACTGATAGGCAGCTGGTTAAGTTCCTCCGCAAAGCCAACACTGCTCTCTTTTGTGAGATCACTGAAGAACAATGGGATCAGCACACTGAAGCGGCAGTCTCCTATGCTGACTTCAGGGCTGCTGTTGAAGAATCTCAGGGTAAGATACATTAGGTCGCTAAACTCAATGACAAACAACTAGGCGACCTGAGGGCATCTCTCGATAATCTGGGGTCTGCACAAGACATGCAATTCTTCAACATCTTGAAGACTCTTGACTCCATTCAGGATGAATTCAGAGATGACCTAACCCTCATCACCAAGCTGACTGAGTTTATGGATACTCAGAAGACCACCTCCACCAACATTACTGAGCTCTAGAAGCTTCTTCAGGGGGTGAATCTAAAACCACTAAGGTCTCAGCAAGCTGCGATTCAACAGTCAGTCACTGATACCCAAGAGTGCCTGACAAAGATATCCTCAGCCTTTGATCAACTTTCCAACAAGCATAATGAGCTGATCAACCACTACACCAACAAGGTCACTAAACTCGCAGAAACTCAAAGTACCATGGCGGAAGACATCTCCGTCCTGAAGAATGAGACCACTGATGTGAAGAACATGGTCTCCACAATCCTGAAAATTCTTCAGACTTCTCATGTTCCACCCACTCCTCAGTCAACGGATGCTTACCCTAAAGCTCTAGCATCTGTTGAGGGGGAGAAATTTGATGAACCTATCCTTGAACCTACAACTTCCTCTGCACTTGCTGTTGCTACAATCCGTATCCAACCTGAAGCAATAGCAACTGAAGTTCCTGAATCCTCCTCAAGTCAACCCCCTCCCACTGACAAAGGGAAAGGAATCATGGTGACTGAAGATCCTCCTCAAATACAACTGGTGAAGGCATCAACAGAAAGGCGTCCTGATCCAGATTCGCCTTTTGAAGTCACCATAGATGATGGGAGTAAATTCTTTGGAATTTCGCAGGAAGTAGCCGTAGTCCTGGATGAACAGGACAAAAGAAGGGCTGAAAAAGAGGCTGAGAAACTCAGTAGGCTTGAAATTGTTAAAGTGGCCAATGAGGTAATCAAGAAAACTGATCAGGTCATCATGGGGGATGAATTCCTCAAGCTTCAGGCTGACCGCATCAAGGAACACAATCAGGAGGTCAAGCTCAAGGAAGAAAAGAGGAAGAAAACCTATGAGAAGTATCTATGGTATTTGACAAAGACTAAGGGTGAAGGCACCATAACAGACATAACCATTCACAACACCAAGCCAGTAAGCATTACGGTTTACAGAGGACCAAGAAAGACTGAGATGAACAAACCCTTCAAATTCTCAGATTACAGGCTAAAAGAATGGGACATGATAGGGCCCATCATGAGGAAGAAGCAAAGCAGGTTTGTTCCTAATCTCCTAGCTACCTTGAACAGCAAATATGAGGAGATGGAAAGGGTGGCTAAGAGCCTGGGAATAGACCATGAGAAGGCACTTGCTTCTCATGGACTTGCAATTCTGGAACCTACTCAGAAGACTGGGAAGAAGAGGAAAGCTGTAGGACAGGAGCCTGAATAGTTCATAGCAGCTCTTCATTGCAACAGGATTCCTCCTCAAGGAGTCAAGTTTGTTCCCAACCTAGTCATCAAGCAGCCTGAGTATGGTATTTTCTTTGTTGATGAGTTTAGCCAAGAGGCCTTTCAATAAGTTAGTGATATAAACCTTGTGGAAACGACAACTCTTCTAGCATACAAGCTAATGGTACTTCATGTGAAGAGCCCTAAAAATGAAGAGTTTATCAAGCTGATGGATAAGATGATGAGTGAGAGACCTGACAAAGAAGTGTTAGTGTCTAAGAAGGCTAAGTTGGAACTCATGGGAATCTTGGAAGGCTGAGTACAAGGTCCCTGAGTATTATGTTTTGATGTTAGGAAAAATGTAATGATATTAATAAAATGATTGCCCATGTTTTGTTATATCAGTGTCCTTTAATAGCTTTCTTGTATATTCAGTGTGAGAAGAAGCCCATTTGCTCACTCACAACTGATCAAAACACTTAGGCATAATTTATATCCAAATAGGGGGAGATTGTTGGGTCTGTCAGTACCCAAGCGTCCTGAAAACAGGATTTGAATACAAATTAGCCTAAGTGTTAATCAAGCCTAAACACTCTCAATTCACTGAGTGAACATTTACTTAGTGAGTTACCTTCAGGATGCTTAGGACGAGTCTAAAGAGAGAGATTTACCATTCAGTGAGGCGGAACTCCCTGAGTGTCACTTAAGCCGAAGAAGAAGGTAATGGGTTCAGTAAGTGATGACAAGAACTCACCGAACCCTAGTCTTCTCAACAACAATTGTAATTGAAGACTGAAGACTGAAGACCAAGCCTGAAGAATCTGAAGTTTGAAAGAAAGGCGGGACAAGGCGGGAAAAGTTTGAATAGATAAGGAAATGTCCTTATCAAGGCCAAAGTCAAAATTTCCCTGAATGGCGTGAGAACAAGAATAGTGTTATCACTGACGCTTAGAAAGCGGTTTCAACCTTATCCTAAAATAGATTCTTGTAACTGTCAAAATACTGTTGTATTTTGACAGACTAGCTAGGTCATTCTTTTTGTACTATTAGTCACGGGTGCTCTTTTATACCTGTGTATAAATAGGATCATATGGGAGAAAAGTGGACAAGTTTTGTGCATTAAAAGCTTAGACTTTCACAAAACCACTTTTCTCCCCCAAAGAGCAACCTAGTCCCTGAGATAGCTCAGTGGTTCATTTTATTGTTGCCACTCAAGCATAGCTTGAGTTTAGTGAGTAGAACACCATACCTTGTCATTTCAATCCCAAGTGTTATTTCCACTAACACTTGGGTATAGATTCTTTTGATTAATATCTAATAAGAATTTAAACGTTGAAAAACTTGTGTTTTTATCTTTACATTTTACTTATTGTTTAAATTAATCAATACATTAATTCAGTCATGGAACACAATTAGACTAACTTTGTAGTTATTTCTATTTGTGTAACGGGAACAACAATGGCCTTGAGACCTCAGCCTTGGCCTTAGCCGCGGCTGTGGTCTCAGTCTAAGGCCTTTAGGCCATTTGGTTTCACCTTAGTCGTGACAAAGTGTATAGCCGTTTGGCTATACATAGGGCTGTTAAGTTTTTTTAATAAAATAGCCTTTGTTATGCATTTTTTGTGTCCGTGCCCTTTTATTTTTGAAGAAAACGTCATTCCGAAAAAATTTCGTGTTTTAACTTTTTGATGAATCAGACCATTAGTGCCTCGTTTTTCACATTTTATGTTTCTGTCACAGAAAGTTTGACAGCTTTACGGTAAAGTTTTGGTAACTTCGTTTGGCCGTGTCTTTTGACTCGTATACTCGTTTTGGGTCATTCAAATTGCTATGTCTTCGTTTTAGTTTTGTCTACAACAATATATAAATTACCAAGTCTATATATAGTTGGTTTTGTAGAAAAATTGTACAAAATTTCATCATTTTTACACTAATTAACCTAAATTAGTATATAAGCTTTCCAACTTGTTTTAAAGGTTTTGTAAATCATGAATTCACTATAATGACCATATATATCATGGATTAAGTATAAGAAACATGTAAATGATGTTGAGCAAGAATGTGAGTTAGTCTTTCTTACAACTTTTGGCTTTCTATAAGAAAGGAAATCAATGATCAAGAACTAGAACAAGAACTAGTAACCCTAGCTTCCAAATTCTTCAACCCCTTGATACTAAGTTGAGATGACTTGGGAAAAACACTTGAAGTCTTCTACTAGAAACACTTCTTGTGTGGCTTGGAGATCACCAATGGAAGGAAGAAACTGTAACTTGGATCAAACAAAGCTTGACAAGAGCTTTGGAATTGATAGAGGACTTGTATTCTTGAATAACTCTTGAAGGAAACTAGCAAAATGAAGTGTGTTTTGTGTATGGTGATGGACGAAAACAAGAGGAGGGGGATGGGGGTTTTTATTGGCTTGAAAGGAGGTTAGTTTGCAAGACTTACTTGTGAAGATTTACACATGTCCTAATCCTAGCAAAACTTACTTAGGAAGTTTGAACACATGTAATCATCGTAAGTGATCAAGGTTTAAGATCAATACGCATGCCTTTGGTTCCTTCCTTGATAAGCTTCATGAGGCTTTCATGGGAAGATTGATAAGTTTCTTGCATTATCTTGCTTTTACACAGTCAGTTTTGTCCCGGTAATTGCTATCGTTAAGTATTTAAATCATGAAACATAAAACCGGGTATCGTAAAAATATGAAACTTGTAGAAATGATTAAACTTATCATTATACTCCATATTAATATATAAAATGAGTGATAAGTTTCATCGGGTTGCTTAAACGCTGTTAAAACTGGAAATGTAGGTTTAAAACGCGTAAATCGCGTAAAACGCAGAACTGGAAAACTTAAAATTCCAAAACTTGTGGAATTTTCGTAAGATGTGAGAAACACATATTTCTATTGCTTGTAATGTCATGTGGACATATCGGGATGTTTACATGACGTTTAAACCTAAACGTAAATCTCAGACACGGTTTTGTGAAATTGGTTTTGAATGGATTTAACGTACATCTTCAGGACGACTCGTCGAGTATCAGCTATCTTGTCATGATAGTAAAATAATAATAAAAATTATGGGATGAATAATAAAAGTGAATAGTAAAGGTGAATAGTAAAAATTCGAGAATAGATAGTAACCTGAAAATGCAGATTATTTACAGTAAGGGTAGTTACGTAAATTTATTTCTCACCCGTGCCATTTACACTCACACACTGACATACACACTTTATCTCTCTCTCTTTTTTTTCTCTCTCTATCCCTCTACCAATTTTTTTGTCCAGGTTAAATTATTGGGGGTATTCGACTATAAACTACTTCTCACCAATGTTGAGATATGCATCTGCTGGTGATGGATCGGTGTATGAGGTATGATCTAAAGTGGGTTTGTATTACACGCGCTGTCGCGTCACGGAGGGTGGTTGGTTGTGGTAAGTGGTGGTTGTTGCGGCGGCAGTGGGTGGTTTCTAAGGTGGAGATGCGATGGATTAGGGAGGTGACGGTTGGGTTTTCTTGAAGGGGTTCTTGTTGGGGAAGGTTTGGAGGGTGATATTGGTTGGGGTTATGGTAAAAAAGACCATAAATTGACCCATCTTGAAGACAAGATTGAAGTTGCAATAGCATGTTTGGTTGGGATGAATGATAGGATGTGAATGATGACAGTCATCTGGTAACAAGCTGAAGTTGCAAAATAAGGAAGGTTTGGTTGATTTGGAAAGGTGAAAGGCATAGGTATACATATAAATGGTAGATATTGTAAAGCAATGAACAAGTATTTAGGCTATTTTTGGGTCCAAACTCCAAAGTAATAGAATGCCAAATTTGAAGATGCAAAGGGAAAATAAAAGCTATTACTCCCACATGATATAAGAACGATAACAATGGTGGTACTTTGTGCATTGATGAATTGTACATCAATAAGCTTTTCCAGTTTTTATGGTATTGGTTAGTCACGAACTCACAAGGTGCAATGTGTCCATAGGCTTAGAGTAACAACAACAACAACATTAATGTTCTATTTATATGTCACATTATGATGTTTAGGTAGGAGTATATATGTCACTTTATCTTTTGTCATTTATATCTTAGAAATCTGTCTTTTTAAGCTATTTTCTGGTCAAGTATCTTTTATGTGATTAATACAGAATCTCATGGGATTCTATATGATCCCTTGTGATTCATATAGAATCCCATGTGATTCATATGGAATCCCTTGTGAAGTTCTTGTAAGTATTTACTTTTCTTTTGTAAAGTTATTCATACAGAATCCCATGATTCATACAGAATCACAAGGGATTCTAGATGAAGCCTTTGTTATTGAAACAGAATCCCATGTGAATCTCATGTTATTCATGCTGAATCCCATGTGATCAAGTTATTGATGTTATCTGATATTTTTGTGAAGTAACAGTAGTGTAGTTTCTGTATGAATCACATAAAAGATACTTGACGAGTATCTTTTATGTGATTCATACAGAATCCTATGGGATTCTTTGATGAATCACTTGTAATTAACAAAATATAAGTAACAAACATGATATATTCAAAGTAAACAAGATATATTCAAAGTAAACAAGAATTAACAAAAAACATCAATGTGTTTTTGCAAATCATCTAAATATTCAAGTAAAGAAGAAAAAGAACTAACAAAAAAAAAAGAATATAAGTAACTTAAGTTTGTTCAAACATCAATTGGTTTTTGTTAGGTCACAAATCTATCACACAAGGTTACTAGATCTAGAGAGAGAAAGTTAGAGAGAGAAAGAATGGAAGGAACATGTAATGAATAATAAACTTTGATTAACAAAATGAACTAACATGAACCAACACCCTCTCCCTTCAAGGGAGGGGGTATTTATAGTATTTGTACAAATAAGGGGCGTTGCCCTAATAAAGAGATAAATAAAAGGCCACGGCCCATAGGGCTTCTACAAAGACTGAACCTTAATAACTAACATAAAGGCCTAAGCAACCTATTACAAAATATGATCGATACTTGATAATATATAATGTGTTCCCAACAATCTCCCCCTAAGTATTGGTCATCAAGGTTGCTTGACGTCTTTTTTGCTTCATTGGCTTCGACGTCTTTCGTATCTTTGTTCTTTTGTTCTTGTGTTATGTGATATGATAATGTCACCATCTGCCTTCCACCAACGTTCTTTAATCACGATGTCTTTACGTCTTTTCCACCATGCTCATACTTCTTTTGACTTTTGATCTTCATACTTTAAGTAGTTCTCACTCTTTAACTTCAATCTTTGACTTTTGAACTTTTACTTTGCCTTAATCTTTGTGAGAATTTTCCTTTGTAATGTTAGCATGAGCATGATGGAAATGGTGGTGGTAGAACTCCTGGTCTCCATGATTACCTGCAATTTAAACAGTTAGCAACAAATCATCCGACACTTACAGGTTCGGACTTCGAGATCGTCAACAGCATAGTGTGAAGACTTTCTCTAATCCTTACCAAGGCCGTTCCTAAACCGGATGCCCCCAAGAAAGCTAACACAGATACACTGAAGTGTATCAATGATTCAGGTGAGCCGCTAAAGTATACCGAAGTATCACTCCACGACTGTAGACCGTTTGGAACCACCTTGAACACTAAGTGTAATCCACAAGGGATTACCGAAGTGACCTGCTGTCAGGGCTGTTTGATGTTGACCCTGGCAGGGATTTCCACTCAATCACAGAGAATCACAATTGTGAGTTCCCTCATGAATGTTCTTGGCAGATTACTAAGATCTGCGTAGGACTCTTGTAATTTACAACTAGTGTCCATAATGTTGAACAACCAGTGTATAATTGTTAAGTGTTCCTAAGAGATCTTTTCATGTATCTCGCGGCTCTAGACTCGATTTAGTGCATATTGGTTTTTAGTCGTTGGAGGCATGGAGCAGAGTGCCTCCTTTTCAATATCAACACATCTCGGAATGAGAGGTCGATAGATAATGAAGGGTTCTCCGTGAGAAATGAAACAAGTGTCTTTTGAGAGACACCTGAGTGGCTAGAAGGTTTAGTGCAGTGCGTCACTGGGTCCATGATGACTTAATCTTCAATACCGGTGTCACCGTAGTAACAACCAGTAGCATATGAATTGAACCCGGTTTCTGCCCTAAGGTTGAACATATGGATGGCTATTTCTTTTCACCATTTCTTTTACGTTTCTTTTTAATTCTTCAACCCATTCTTTCTCCTTTCATTTCTTTACATATATTATATATATATATATATATATATATATATATATATATAATATATATATATATATATATATATATATATATATATATATATATTTTATTAATCATACCTAAGGACTTTCTAGTACTAAACTATTGGTATTGTCCATGGGTAGATCCCTCCGGCTCTGGCGGATCATAAGATGGTTTCCTAACCTTAGTCACCTTATATCTCCATGACTATCCTATGTTTCCATAAAACCAATTATTTGAAAAATCTCTCATAGTGTTTATGAGGGTAAAACTTATATTGTTTATACTTTGAGAGTTTTGCATATTTCAGAAATACTCCCCCTTAACATGTGCTCATAAGTGTTTAAAGTAAATTTGCACATGTCGGGTTGAGTCAGCACTTTTTAGAATTGATTGATTTTCAGTGAATATGACCGTTGCGAGACACGTTTACATCACTAATTAAACTAGCTTGAAATTATTACCCGTCCAGGTCATATTCAAAGAAGAATCTCTCGAAATCGGTACACTCTACTCAGACAAGTCCTTTGCGAGACACGTTTACATCACTGGATAAACCAGCTTGAAATTATTACCCGTCCAGGACATGTCTTTTCGATTAATGACATGATATTCGTCAATTGGAGGGTACCATCTGAGTCGAGCTCATGCGAGATTGCATCTTTTCAATTACTATATTTTAATCACATACTTATTCTCCCCCTAAAAAATAGCATATTCATGTTGTTTTTGGAAAACTTTTGATTAAAATATGCTTTTTGAGGTTTAAGGGAAGAATTCCAACAAGAACTTTTGTGTTTTGAACAAAGAGTTTTGTTTCAAGTACTCCCCCTTAACAAGAGAATACTTGTTCTTTTGAGCAGAATTTTGAAAAACTTAGAAAATTCTGATTAATTCTACTCAAAAGTAAGAGGCTTTCGCTGCTTATCTTAGGATTGAGGCACTGAAGCATACCTCAGGGTCCTTTCTTTACAAGAACGGGTTGTGCACTGTTATCTGTGCACAAGCCATAGTCATATTTAAACAATTGATGAATGATGACAAAAAAATAGACAATGATACCATTGGTTTTACTCTGGACGGCGGAAAGTGAGAATATTCGGATCCCTAGCTCGTCCACCCACATAACTCTCCAGTCTTCTCATCTGCACCCGATGCTTAAGCCGGTGGTCAATTCGTGCTAAGAACTTGATCGCTTGCTTCACATCGTTCCTTTTCCAAGTCATGTGCCTCAGCCAACCCTGCTTCCTTCCTTGTGTGTGATTTTCCAGAATGTGATCAAGTTCAGCCCTAACTTGGATCAAAGTTTCATTGCTAAACTTGTGAATATCTTGATAGCCCATGAACTTTGGTCTTCCAGATCTCACGTACACCACCCCAAATGGTCTGTTGCTGAAGGAATATGGCTTCATTTCTGCTATACCCAGAAGTTGAAGATCGGGCTTGATTAGATTCAACTGCTTTTGGTAACTTTCAATTCTAAGATGAACATCTTCGACTCTTGTCTTGATCACGATACTTCGGATGTAGAGAAGGATAGAGTTGATGATGTCATATTGAAGGCTACCAGGAAGATGCTCGATTTTTCCTTGAATCTTGAGCAGGTACATATCTTCAATGTCGTTTAGATTCAAATAAGGATAATTGGCTTCGTTGAATGTGTACTCCTTTTCGTCTTGCCTTATCACCGTGATCTTGGTTAGAAAATTATAGCCATACTTCGACTCTGTCTCAGCACTCTTAATGGAAGGAATCATACTTTTGTAGTATACCTTATGTTTCGAGGTAAAAGTAAGTTTCCATTTGTAGAACCATTTTCTCATGTCAGGCCAGTAGAAGATTCCCAGAACAACTTCATCATTGTATTCTTCAATTGAGTTGATGAACAAGTCTCCAATTTGTTCTTCTAAACCTTCTTGCACATATGTTGCTGCCTTAAACTTTGTAAAGGAGGTAGCATAACGCTTTTCTGGATTCGTATTCCCATAAATCAGATACTCTAAGTCATTGTTGAAGAAGTAAGCTTTGGGTATCTTGGGATTATGGGCATGACCGATGAGAGGTAAGGGTTGTGAGTAATCACGAAATTGGAAGGTGTCGGTTTGATGAGAAGATCTTGCATCATCCCAGTTAACGTTCTCTAATAAAGCCCGTGTAACTTGTTCCAGATTATATTCAAATTCCATTTGAGAAGTCGTTGAAGTCTTGAACTGAGAGAAACCTGCTTTGCGGATCTTGACAATATCTGATAGTTGCAGTTTCTGGACCTTCATCACTTTCTTCAGTTTCTTTGTGAAGTCCACAACTGATCCTTCTGCAGGGACTCCATCTTCTGGAATGTCTGGGTAAGCATCCACCATCTCTTCAAACCATTCGAACTTTTCACCATCAGGGTTGACCCATTCAGGAGCGGGTTTGAGAGAAGCATCAGCATGTGGTGCAGGAACAATTGCAGCTTTTTGAGGAACAGCTTCAGCTTCAGCTTGATCAATTGTGACATCATTATGAGCTTCAGCTTCATCAATGGTTCCAGTCTCTTGAGGCACAAGTTCTTCTTCGCCCGTTTGCTGAACATTAGAAGATGGTAGTGTACCAGTAGGTCTAGTTGTTCTTGTTCATTTCTCGCTCGGCTTCGCTTGGTCGTCTTTGTCATGATCATCACGACGATGTTTGCTAGGCTTGGCCTTCTTGCACGACTCACCTTTCTTTTCAAATTTCTTTATTGATTCGATTAAAGCTTTACAAAGATCTTTCTCTTGTGGATCATTGATGATAGCTTCTAGCAATTGTCCTTTAAGATCAGCAGCGGAAGGCTTGGATGATTTTGTTTGGATTGTAAGTGGTGTGGTTTAAATGTGATGTGCCACAATTTCATCAAGCTTTCTTTTGACGTATTCCTTCAAAAGAGTTGGAAGCGTCTCCTGAAGATGTCTACCGATCTCTTGTGGTAAGTTATTATTGATGTAGTGCTCCATTGCTAGCTGGATATCATATGCTTTGAACTCGTTGATTTCACTTTGCTGTGTCGTCACTTGAGTTTGTAATGCACTGAGCTGCTCTTTAAGGGCTTGGAGTTCACTGTTGTCTGGTTGTTGGGGTGTGGGTAATGGTGATGGAGGCTTGGTTTTGGAGGTTTGATCCACAGATGATGGAAGAACTGGTGGAGTAGGTATACGATCTTCATCTTGATTATCATCATCTTGATCAACCTCATCCTCATCACTTTTATCGTCTTTATCATCATTACTTTCATCTTCTTTATCCTTATCATCTTCTTCATCCTTATCATCACTTTCACTTTTATCTTCATCAGTTTTGTTGTCATCTGATTCTGAGGGTGTGTGAATTAGTTGTTCTGATTCTTCCAATTCACACTCATATTCACTTGGTGAGGTACTCATTGATTTAGACAGTGTAGCTTCAGTATCATCTTCGGATTGAGACAAGGCATCTTCTTCACTAACCCGTGATGCATATCCATCACCTTTCTTCCTTTTCTCAAGTCTTTCAATATCAGCCAGATATTTTGCCTTGTTTTTCTTGTAGGGCTCTCTTGAGTTGTTTGATTTCTTCTTCTTTAGTCTTGGGTGGTTGAAGGGTGGCATCGGGTTTGTCTTGAATCTTGATAGATTTGCCCTTGCCTTTATCCAGTCCTTCATCATGCATCTCCTTCTTAATTTGCATAGTCCTTTTTCTTCTTTCTTCTTTTAGGCTCTGTTCTTCTTCTTCTTCTTCCTCAGTAGATTCGTCCCTGAGCATTGGTTTCTTCTTTGTAGCTCGGGTGACTTTCTTTGTTCTTGTTGATCCAGCTTTAATACCTCTTCCTCTTTCTCTTGTTCCAGTAGTACCCTTCACTGTTATACCTACTGTACCTGCCTTCTCAGCTTCGTCATACCTTGCATATGCCTCAGTTGCCCTCACCGCCTCCGTTAATAATTTGTCTGGAATTCTAAGGCCTTGTGTGGTGGTGTTAGTGGTATGAATTCTCACTCTAGAAAGAACATGGTCCATTTATACTGTGTGGGCCTTTTCAGTCGGACGTTTATCAATTGATTGTTCTTTATCCATGAAGTGAGCGATGAGAAGTTTGGTAAAGCGTGGGAAGGGAATCTTATAGCCCTTCTTTTGTTCAAATTGGCGGGCTTGATAGATCATGTCCGTCCAGATGTTCTTTGCATAATCCATATGATGTAGGTTGATGACACCCCAGAAGAATAGTAGATGTTCAAGTCTGAGGTGCTCGTGACCCGTTTCTTTTCCTGTTATGCAGTGGCTCAAGATTGTATACATGGTTAACCAAGGTTGAGGAATATGTTTTCTATCCACCTTAGAATGTGAGGAGAGTTCTTCAGACGAATCGTCATAGCCCAGGTGTTTTAATGACCTGACTACACGTTCAAAAGTAGGATCTTCAAGAAATTTTGTATGTTTGCCAAATTTCATTAGAGGAAGCTCAAGAATACGATGAAGAACATCAACATTGAATTGGATCCTCCTAGTATCAAGGGTGACTGCCATTGTCTTGTTGTCTCGACTGATGAACAATGTGTGCCTGAATTGGTTGAGGTAGACTTCTGGTACTGTAGCGTACTTAGTCAGAACATGTATGTAGAAGTGTTTCTTCAGAATCTCCACCGTGACTTGGCAGGTAGGATGGCATGGCAATTTCTCCAAGTCAACTCTGGAGTTGGATTCTCCAATCTTTCTTTTATCACCTTCTGGGATCAATTCATTCTTTGCCATGGATCTTTGAGACATAATGAACCTGTGTAGCACAAACACCAATAAATACACACAATGGAAATTATATGTTTATGTTAGTGTAAGTCACTTATTACATGATCTGTGCCTAACTAATATGATGCACCATATAGAGAGACATGTAAGATGATCATGAACAATATGAACACATTAAGCAAACAACCATATTGAAGCAAACACACTTTTTTCACCTTAACATCATTCTATACTTAGAAAAAAATTTACGAAGTTTGAAAAAGCATGGCTTACTCGAAGGATCATAGGTTACTCGAAGAAAGTGTGAAATTATCCTTACTCGAAGGATTTGAAAAAGTTTTGAAAGTATCAGCCCTATCTTGGAGAATGCCATTTTCCTTACTCGGAAACTTTAAAAACCCTCCTAACTCGGAGAAAATTGGATACGGTCCTAACTTGAAGAAATTACATCCTTACTTGAAGAATCTGATAAAATTGATTACTCGAAGAATTATGTCTTACTCGAAGAGTTTAGTAAGAAATTCCTTAGTTGAAGGATTTATCCTTACTCGAAGAGTTTTTGAAAAATTCCTTAGTTAAAGGATATTTCCTTACTTAAAGAGTAAAGGAAATATTCCTTACTCGAAGAAGTTTTAAAAACTTTTCTAAGTTGAAGAAATATAGCTTACTCAAATAACTTCATAAAATATTTCTAAGTAGAAAACTTTCATCTGTTACTCGAAGGATTTCATAAAGTTTTTCTAAATAAACAACATTCTCTTCTTACTCGAAGAATTTCATCCTTAGTTGAAGGAAAGCTTACTTACTCGAAGACATTCATACTTTCACAAATTCTATGTTAGACAGTTTCAGACATTAAGCAATCAACAAATATCTTCCTAAACATATTCTGAACAAGTTCAAACACCCAGAAATCCATACAAACAGGTACACAAGTCACCACAGTTGAATATACCTTAAGCAATTCTTCGAGTAAGACCAAGTGTTTGATTTGTGGTACAAGACTTATAGCGCATAACATGGGGACTGATATAAGCATTCCTAGCTACTCAAAACACTCATACACTTCACCAATAAATACCAGCCAACTTTAGGACCATATAAATCCTAGAATACTCGTCATGCATTTACTGATGTTATTTAATACAGTTAAGCAGTTGTAAAACACTCCTAGACATTATGTTAAGATATAGAACTAACTTAATTAGACTATAATCTAACATATAAAAAATGCCCAAACCAAACCCTTAAACCCTAAATCATTGATCAATCAATTTAGCCACATAAATGTTACAAGAATTCGGTGAGTGATTACTATGTATAACTGAATGTATATAACAGTTACAATCGAGATTTTGAAGAAAATCAAAAACTTGGATGTATGAGGGAAAATTTTGGCGATATTTTGATAACGTTCTAAATTTTGTGAGTTTTTAAAACAGAGTTGGGGCTTATATAGGCCGAAGTTTGAAGTTTTGTCACATATAGTCCCTTAACCCGTTTTTCTATTCAAACAAGGTCCTTATATGGTAAAGTTATGACAGCCGACAACAACAGCCCTTGAGGTTTGTTGTTGTATCAACCTTGGTCCAATTGGTAGTAAACTTTAGTAATTTGCATTTTTTCCCCTTGAACTAACACATACTTTTATAATTTTGACAAACTTTTAGTTCAATAGATCACGGAAACGTTGCGTGATGAAGATTTTTGTAAATGATGAAGATGTAGATAAGAGTGCAAAAAATAAAAAAGTTCTCCCCTCAAAATATGTTCGTGATTAAATTGATTAATTTTGAATTACAAGAACATATTTTGATTCGTTTTGAATTTTGTACACTGAAAAAGAGCTGATAAATTGTTGTTGTTGTTGTTGTTAGTTTTTTTTTTTTTTTTTTTTTTTTTTTTTTTTTTTTTTTTTTTTTTTTTTTTTAAGTAAAAATAGAAAATCTTTTTGTGTTTTTGATAAAATATTTACAAAGATAGTTTTAGTGTTTGACTTGCTTAATTATTTTTAAGAAAGTTGTTCAAATCCTCTAGAGTCAAGCACCGCATACCAATTTGTTGAACTAATTCCACAAATCTTGCATGGGGCAAGGCTTTGGTGAAGAAATCCGCCAATTGGTATTCTGTAGCCACAAAGTATAGTTCAATAGTACCCTGTTCCACATGCTCCTTGATGAAATGGTATCGAAGTGCGATATGTTTGGACTTCGAATGTTGAACGGTGTTGCATGAAATGACAATGGCACTCTTGAATCGCAGTACATAGGAATCTTGTTGAAGTGTAATCGTAGTCCATCAACTGTGATTGCATCCAAACGACTTGAGCACAACATGCTGACATGGCTACATATTCAGATTCTGTAGATGATAGTGAGGTACATTCTTGCTTCTTTGACTGCCAAGACACAAGTTTGTCTCCTAGAAACTGCACTCCTACAGATGTACTTTTACGTGTATCTAAGCATCCTGCATGATCTGCATCTGAAAAAGCAATTAGTTCAAAGCTAGAATCCTTCGGATACCAGATCCCCAAATGAATGGTTCCCTTTATGTATTGAAGGATTCTTTTAACCTCAGAGAGGTGTCTTTCAGTAGGTCAAGACTGATAGCGGGAGCAAAGATATGTTGCAAATACAATATATGGTCGGCTAGCTGTTAGATACATGAGTGACCCAATCATACTTTGGTATTTTGTAGGGTCAATTGGTGTCCCATGTAAATTAGCGTCCAGCTTTGGAGATGATGCAGACATAGGAGTATTATATGTGTCACAACTTGTCATGCCATGTTTCTTTAAAATCTCTACAGCATATTTGGACTGGTTTAGAAAAATACCACGGGGGGATTGATAAACTTGAAGTCCTAAAAAGAACGTGAGTTCACCCATCATAGACACCTCAAAATTTTGTTTCATTAATTTTGCGAAAGCATTTGAGTACTTTTTATGTGTTGAACCAAAAATGATATCATCAACATAAATTTGAACAATTAAGATTTCCTCCCCGTGTTTTTGAATAAACAGTGTAGGATCAATAGATCCTTTGGTAAAGTGATTAGCAAGCAAGAATGCAGACAGTTTATCGTACCATGCCCTCGGGGCTTGTTTAAGGCCATAGAGAGCTTTCTTGAGTCTGTACACATGGTTTGGATGTTCTGGATCGATGAAGCCCTCTAGTTGTGTGACACACACTTCTTCACGGAGTTGCCCATTCAGGAATGCAGTCTTCACGTCCATTTGATAAACGGTGATGTTCTTGTGGGCAGCATACGCCAGAAACATGCGGACAACTTCAAGTCTAGCCACTGGTGCAAAGGATTCTTCAAAGTCAATGCCTTCTTCTTAGCTAAAACCTTTGGCAACCAGATGAGATTTGTTACGAATAATTGTTCCATCAGCATCTAGTTTGTTTTTCCAAATCCATTTAAGTCCGACAACGTAGACTCCATCAGGTCTTTCTACCAATTCCCAAACTTCAAGACGTTTGAATTGATCAAGTTCTTCTTGCATTGATTCAATCCAATTGTCATAAGTTAAGGCTTCTTTAATATTCTTTGGTTCTGCTTGACAGACGGTAAGTGCATAAATGCATGTTTCACCATCTGTGTGAAGTCTTTTGCGTGTCATGACTGGATTTTCTGGAATACCAATCACATTCACTAAAGGATGATCTCTCGTCCATTTGTGGGTAGAAAGGTAATGTTGAAAATTGTTGTGCATATTAGACGGATCCAAGTTGTTCGTTGATGACTCAGCGATATCGGAAACTGTTGGAGCAGGAGCAAATGGATTAAAGAATGCATTTCCGTCATAATGTGCAGGTGTGGATACTTCTTGTTGTAGGGGATCTTCAGTTGCATTCTCAGTATTGGAAGCGGTTTGTTCTACTGTTGATGGTGATTCTGTTGGAGGTGCATCTTCAGCAACTGTTGTTGTTGTAGTAGCAGGTGTATCAGGTACCGGAATATGAACAGGTTATGCAGTGAAACTGGTGGATAAATCTGGTGCACGACTAACAAGAGAATCATCGAACAGTGGATTAAACAATGTTTCTAAATCCTTACGATTGAGAGAGAGTGGTGCAGCCGATTGATCAGAAAAATTCAGACGGTTAGTAGCGGGTCCTAAGCTATTTTGCTCAGAAGCCATCTCTGTGAGCTCATCAAAATTAGCATGTATTGTCTCTTGAATTTCTCTAGTGCGACGGTTCCAGATACGAAAACCTTTTGAGTTCTCACAGTATCCAAGAAAGATTCCAATGTCAGCTTTGGCTTTTAGTTTTCCAAGATCATCACGATCATTATTTGGGTAACAAAGGGCCCCAAATACATGAAAGTAATTTATGTTCGGTTTACGGTTGTGAACAAGCTCATATGAAGTCTTGTGATGCCTTTTGGTGATCATACAACGGTTTTGTGTGTAACAAGCAGTGGAGACAGCTTCAGCCCATAGGTAATCGGGTAATTGAGCATTGATTAACATCGTCCTTGCAGCTTCCACTAACGTCCTGTTGCGTCTTTCGACAACCCTATTCTGTTCGGGACTTCTGGTAATAGATGTTTGGTGTTCAATTCCTACTTTCTCAAAGTAATCTCGAAGGGTTTGATTCTTAAATTCAGTTCTATTATCTGTTCTGACTTTTCTAACTGTATTGCGAAGCTGAACCTGAATTTTGGTGAGAAAGGTGTTGATCATAGAAGGAGCTTGATCTTTGGTTCGTAGAAAGTAGACCCAAGTCCATCGAGAAAAATCATCGACGATTACCAATATGTAGCGTTTCCCGTTGATTGTTTGAACTTGCATTGGGCCACATAGATCCATATGGAGAAGTTGTAAAACATGATCAGTACTGTGCTCGGTTTTAGAAGGAAAATGAGCACGAGTACTTTTCCCTTATTCACATGCTGGATATTGGTGATCTTTGGCATACCGAAACCTTGGAAGACCATCGACTAATTTATGACGAGCAAGTTCCGTCATGGTCTTGAAATTCAAATGAGACAGTCGTTTGTGCCATAGCCAGGATTTTGCTGAATGTGCTTTGGAGAGTAAACATATGGGAGAAGAAGCGGTCATGTCAGACATAGAAATGGTGTAGAGACTCGTTCCGCGTTTGCCCGTCATGAGATCGTTTCCTTGTAAATCACGAACGAAGCAGGCTTTCTCCCTAAATGCAACTTCCAAGTCACCGTCACAAAATTGCCCTACTGAGAAAAGATTGTGTCCAAGGCCTTCAACATAGTATACACGGCTAATCTAGATGTTGTCATTGACATAGTCTCCATAGCCCATGATAGTAGCAAAGTGATCATTCCCGAATCTGACAGTTCCTATGAACTTTGCAACAAAGTTTACTAGAAGTTTGAGGTTGCATGTCATATGTCAGAAACATCCGCTATCAACAATCCATAGGACGATTTGAATCACCTGCATCACATGAAGATAACACAGATGGGGAGATGGTAACGGTGGAACCCGTTGGGTTAGTAGCATAGTTATTAAGCACTTTGGGTAACCAAGTAAAACAAGGTTTCCTTTGTAGCCAGCGTTGCCATGTCCAACTAGATTCAACTTTCTTCTTAGTGAATGCACTAGGTGATCAGATTGTTTTAGGAGCAACTATGGTGTTGTCTACGGCATTCTTAGAAACTACACTTGGCGATTTTTCTAATATAGACTTAGAGGCAGTAGTGGGCCTAGAGGAAATCCCATATGTACGTTTCTGATTACGAGACAAAAGAGACTTTGCAACTGATGCGTGGTTTTGCAACCTTACAACAGGTTTTACCTCTCGAGGGATCTCAAGAGGCTTACAACCCCACCAGGCAGTGTACCTGACCGATGTAGTATAGTGTAGTGGTAAGTACGGGGGATTGATCGTTCTCCACAGGGAATAGTGTTCGTTAGGTATGAAAAACTACTCTAATAGGTCTAAGGGTGAGAGAAGATTCTTTTTATGTTTTTATAATTTTATGAAAGCAAGTAAAATCTCGGGTTTGAAAGAGTGGGCAGAATTAGTTGCTAGTCAACTAACCCAAATAACTACGAATGCAAATAAAATAAAATAACTGAAAATGAAAAGGTGGTAAAACTTATGTGGGGAGAAATGTGTTTACTTAGATTTCCTTACTCCCTAACTATCTTTTACCGATTGATTAGTGTGTATTAGTTGCGTGGATGACGGGTGTATTCCTTAATACCAATCATGGGGTGGCGTACGTACTTCCCCAACTCTATGAACTCCTACTTCACTCCTATGTCGAGCCGGCTAAGAAGCTCCTAACATGGGATCACTAGAATTCGCTCATGCATTAAATACAACCATAAAAACCTTTAGTACGCATTGGTTCATGTTTCTTAAGACGTTCAAGCAAGTTACCGAATAGGAAGTTAGCCAGTTTTCTTAAGCCTAACATAGATGAACAATCATCCCATACAACTAATAACACACTAATAACCAATAATCAATAGCTAGGTTTCATTAGATCTAAGCAAACACAATTAGATAAATCTAGCCTAGCATGTTAATCAAAAGACAAGAACAAGATAGAATCAAACAACACATAGACATATTGAATGATTAATTGATAACTTATCTTCAATGTAACATGGAAGATCTCAAGGCAAAAAGCCTTGAAAAAGCTGCTAAAATCGTCTTAGGGTTTCCTCCCAAAATTACACACAAAGTTCCACCACTAATGACAAAAAATTGCAAAACTATATATAGAGATCAATGGCTGACGGCGTCACGTTGTAGATTCTGACGCCGTCACCTCGCCGCTTTTAGGGTTCCCGGATGGCCTTCCTGACGCCGTCCCTCTTTAGACCTCCAAAATCCGTTCTGGCTTATCAAGGCTTGACGCCGTCGGAAATAAGCTTGACGCCGTCCCTCTTTAAATTAAGCCGTGACGACCTTGATCACTTCAAAGGGTGACGCCGTCAGATTTTTCATGCAAAATTCTCTGGCTTATCATGAGTAATTTTCATATCCACCTTTTTCTTGCCAAGCCATGACGCCGTCCAGGGCAATCCCTGACGCCGTCAAAGGTACTTTTCAGCCGATTTTGAGACTTTGTCGTTTTCTTCACTTTTATGCTCCAAAAACGTCCAAAATGCTTCCTTTTCCAGATTTCTTCTCAAAGGTACCTAAAATGACAAAAGGAACGATTTAGGGCAATATTTGATCAAATAAATATGATTTAGGGCTTAAATGACCCCCTAAAAGCGGTACACTTTTCGCTTCATCAAATACCCTTACACTTGAGATTTGCTTGTCCTCAAGAAAATGCGCTTTTATTCTAATCAAAATACAAGTTAGGGGTCATTTAATGCTAATATAAAAGTAATTACAACAAACAATCATTCCACTTTAATCATAATAAGCACGGAGATTACAAACTAGCACCTCACAAGTAGTGTTTAGATACTCACATCTCTCAAGTGTCATCAAAATAAATCTCATAAATGAAAACGGATAATATCTCTCACTACCTGTCATAGCAAATAGATTACCATAGGCTTGGGAAAGGATCGAAAACCTCCTCCACTAGGCGTAAGCACCTAAGATAAACTATCAAAGAGGGCTTTTACATGGGTTATAACGTTAGGTGTAGGGAAAAGGAAAACACGGTTTTGTTGGATAAAGGATATTTTACTGGTGGCGAGTTAAAGATCTTGATCAATTACATGTACTATACAATGTTGCTAAGCCAAGACTCGACTCAATCTTAAGCTAAAAACAAAATAACAAAAACATAAAACAAACATAAAATGAAACGGGATGGTAGTCCGTATGTTTTTTTCTATTTTTCTTTTTCTCATTTTTTTTTCTTCATTTTTTTTTTTCATACACTCTTGCCCTACCATCCAAAATAATACATCAAAGGGGTGTTGCATTCCCCTTACACTTGAACTTTTATATAACTTTACAAGTAACTATTCTAATGACTCGAATTAAGATAATCGAAAAACTTGGAGTACTTTTAAAATATTTAGCACATATGGGGGTAATAAATGATGTTCTTCCCCATTACTCCATTACACTAGTACTTTGCCCATGAATCCCAATCGTCCCAAAACAATATGTACAAGGATATGACTCGACTTAGCAACCATGTAATCAACTAGATAATTAACTTGGGTTTAAACAAATGTTGTCACAATAATGCACTAAAAATGAGTGCATACAAGGTAGGCTAAGGCGATTTGGGTGTACATTTAAGTGGGGTGTAACAAATTCTTCCTTTAAGTAAAATTGTAACACCCCAACCCAGCAAGGGTAGAAGTATCACACTAATGGCTCCATATCAGATCAAACAAAGCATACAATCAATAGTAATACAATGGTTCTCAAAGGTTACAAATGAAATCTTGCAATACAAAGGGTTACAAAGGAAAATAAAAACTGCCTATCAAATCCATAAGTACATCTCTTCTAATGGCTTCTACTCAGAGTCTTCTAAGTCCAAAGTCTCTTCACTCATACCCAGCTTCCAACTAAAACCTGCCGCACACGAAAAGAAAACGTGCGGCTGAGCTTAAAAAGCCCAGTGAACAGATATAACGTAACAAGCAGTAGTATACTGTATAATTTACATGAGTAAAAGAATGTGGAAGCATGAATACATGGCATCAAGATGAAAGGTAAGAGTACATGGTATCATAAGGAAAGGTAAAAGGGTACATGGTAAAGGAAGTCAGAAATCCACTACGAGCCCATAACATAACATGAAATCATAATCATAATCATAATCGTAAACATGTAGAGGGGAGACCTCTTAGTAATCCTGTAAACATGAGGGGTGTCCTCAATCATGGGTATCCTGTAAATATGAGGGGTGTCCTCAATCATGGGTTGGAGTAGCTAGCTCCCGGAGTGTGAAAGACGTGTATCGCACACACCATCAGTCACCATGCATATCATAACATAACATGAACAAATCTAGGATGCATCCATACGCCCCCGGTGGCCATAATCTGCCTCTACATAAACATGAATCATAACATAAACGTGCAGGGACGGGACAGGTCATCACTCTCCTGCCCTAGAGTCATGCCATCGGTGCATCGACTGACATGGACATGAAACCCTCATGCCTAGTGAGTGGCTCGTAGTATCAAACTGAGGGTAAAGGTCAAGTGTCATGAATCATGTTTTTAGTTTACTTGCATAGGTCAAAATCTTGTTTCATAAGTTCATAATCATAGGTTCATAATCATGGTTCATAAGCAAGGTTCATAAGCAAAGGTTCATGGTCAAAGGTTCATGGTCAAGGGTTCATAATTAAAGGTTCATGAATGAAAGGTTCATAATCATAAAAGGTTCAATATCATGATGGTTCAAAAGATCGGAGTTCATGAATGAAGGGAACATAGCAATGGTATAGGGAAACCCTAATATGAATCATAATAAGAGAATGAAGGCCTCTTATCAAAGAAGCAGAATATCTGTACCTCATACCGCAACCGAAAACACAACAGAAAATATCAAGGTCGGAAGCAGACTCCATCTCCAGCGAATCTACACGAATTCATGACTGACTTATTAAAACGTATTTAATTCAGATTACTTATTTTAGTCGGCTTTTCCAGTTTTAGTAACTTTCCATCTCTAGTAGCTTTCTAAAAATAGTAACTTTCCAAAAATAGTAAGCAGGTTTCCCAATTTGGTAACCTTCCGAATTAAGTAACTTTGATAACTTAGGGTTATAAATGACAATTTATTAAACTTAAAGCTTAATATTACCAATATCATAGATTAGAGTTGATTTTGATAATTTTCCAAAGATTAGGGTCTAATATATCATTTTAGCAAGGTTTAGGGTTAATTGTATAAATTACCAAAGTTTGGGGTTCACATTGCAATTATTCTCCATACACTACCAACTTAGGTTTCAGCCGACCTTTGTGAACTCTTTTAACACATTATGGATTATTTATGCTTGCACCAATTATACTCACATGCATTTACACACTTTACTCGACACACCCTACACACACCCAAAACCACCTATTCAACATGCATGCTTCCTTCCATTTTATACGTATATATATTATATATATATATATATATATATATATATATATATATATATATATATATATATATATATATATATATATATATATATATATATATATATATATGTGTTCCAGTTCAAGCACAAAATTTAACCTAATGCAAGGCTCTTATTATCTGATTTACACAGCCCATAATTTATATATATCGACATGTATAATTCACTATTTCATGTGACTCCTTTCCACACTTTAGATCGTATTTAAATGCACCAATATCAGGTTATACCCATTGATTCGATTATGCTAAAGCTAGAACAAGGATAGACATTTAAATTACAGATTCATTATAATATGCATGCAATGTCTATTTAATATATACATACTCACATACATATTTCGTACATATACTCCCACACATGCATTCACTACTAATCCCTCTACACGTACTGCAGACCCAACACTTAACTAGTCACAACTTGATTCGAATCAAATACACACACACATGCGAGACAATTTAAAGTATCGCGAGACCAGGTTTGAACAACGAACCCTCGCGAGACCCGAACAAGCTTAACGAGACACAATAACTTTGTTTGGGCTGAATTCTCATAACCAGTACATGTTTTACACTGCAACTTATTCGTCCTTTACTAAGAGTGACTTCAGATTATAGTTTCTATATATAAGTGTCCTATTAACTTCGTGTAACTTTAGGCTGAAAAAGGTCTGATCAAGGTAACAAAACTCGTCACCGTTTTGGACTCCAGCTTCGATATATAACATCATACATTCATGTGACACATTCCATACGTAGACTGATCATGTTATGCGTTAAACATTCTTCCTTTTATGTGACTTACTAACATCTCATTCTTATTCTTTTGTGTCGATCATAGATTAGTTTTAGATTATAGATTTTAGATCATGTACGTTTTATGTATGTTTGTCGAGAGGAATAAACAAGAACAGATATGGTGATACCTTGGGTCGAGTTAGAGGACAAACGAGAGCAAGGATACCCAAGACCAGCCTTATTCGAATCAAACAACACCCTTGAACCCAGAATAAAACCACGATCAACACCTCCTTTGTGACACCTTTCACAGCCCCAAATATACTCCTTCGAACCACCTTTGTACCTTGATTTCCTGGAGAGAAACTTATTGCCGCCACTTAGGTTGTTTTAGGGTTTTTATGTGTGACAGAAAATATGTTGTATATGGTTGATATAAGTGGGTGATGTGAAGGAGAAGTGCCGAGTCTATGGAGCAGTTGGGGACTATATCTTCTTCTTGTCGACTTCTGGTTATCAAGAATAGTTGAATCGTTTTTTTTTAGTTTATCAAGGTGGATCGGTGTTGTGGCTGCTTATGTGTGTTTTATTTGCTGCGCATGAATGGGAGAAGCGTGTAATACAAAGGAATAGGGAAGGGAGCGTTTCACTAATTTAGGTAGATTTAAATGGCGTATAATTTGCATTGATTGCTCTTGATTCTCATTAGTTATGACTGATAATAGTTAGGCTGAATTTATGGGATTGAATGTAAATAAAAAAAATAATAATCGGTTGATATAAGGCTTAACAAATGTGTGATGGACCTAGAGTTTAGGAAAGTTTTATTTTCGTAACATATATTTATTTTAGCCATATCTTAGATTAATTTTATTAATTGTATTATTATTCATAACGTATAGTTTAGGTTTTTAATTAATCGTATTCATAACTTAGGAAAATTTAAGGTTAGACGTAAAATTAGGAATTCAGAACTTAAGGTTTTACAACTCTTCCCCTCTAACAGAAAAATTTCGTCCTCGAAATTTGAAAAGAGTCAGGAATAAAATGAATCGAAAGCAAAACAGGGACACATACTATGCTGAGTGCGAATCCAAAAGATAACGTACCAATATGCGGATGATAATAGAATCCCTAGGAAGAGGTACAAACAAAACGTAGGGTTTACATTGAATTGATTAGGCGAATTAAACGAGAATGCATCGAATCGTAACGACCATGAGGTGGTGCAAAAGTAACTCTTCTGCTTTTCAAATAGTCTCTGCGTCAAAGAGCCTTCCAGAGGTGTTCTCATAAACAAACAAATCTTGTTGTTCTCAGAATCCAACATCTCATATCTTAATTCATAGCAGATCAAAATGAACAGACTTAACGAATGCGGAACGTATACATATAGCATAACAGAGGCGTATTCTCATATAGTAACAGATCGAATCCATACGGACAGAAAGCATGTTGTTAGATATCCTCAAATAGCAGAAGGCCTTACAATAGAATCTAAGATTTATATCGGATGTGCAGAGATCAGCAAAACGCTCGTCGAGCATCCAAACGTACCAAGTCGAATATCCAGAACAGCAGATCAAATGGATAGGTAGAATGAATCCAAAGTCTCACTAAACGCGGATGAGCTCAAACGGATAACAGAAATTCTAAGGTTCTAAGGCACTTCTCGAAATATCCTATGCCCACAACAAGTGCACGTTATATGATGTAAGTATTATCACGTTGATCAGGCGTCATAATACTAGCATCATATAAATATGCCCTCATGATGGTCATACTTTATCTCAAGTCGTGAACAACACAGCTTATCTAAATCCACCTAGTCCACCTACAGTCTCAGGGTCACCAAAGTCAAACATCATGACTAAGAATACGAAATTTACTCGAAGAGTAACGGAAATCCGAAAATGTCCATCAGAATTCAGGTACGTCGTTAATAGATCTAATACTTCAAAACTCATCGAAATCCATTCAGCCAAAAATAAGTGGTTACTTCATCATCCGTTTATTCGTAAATCTCAAAATTCCTTCCATAGCTCCTCAAAATTCTCATGCAAATCGTTATTCAACAAACGCAGAATGAACACAGAATGGAATTACTCACAGAGAACCAAATCATTCGAAGGACCTCAGCATCAGGTAATGGAATTTAAGTAGGTTGAGGGGAAACGAATACGTCGTTGATAGCTTCATCCTCCACAGAATCATCTCGTCTAAACACAAATGTCCCCTTCAAAATTCGTCCATTCACATGCAAAATTTTAAAATTTCTTCCAAGTTGGAGTAGTTTGCCGCTTGTCCATCTTCTCTCATGGTGAAAAGGAAATACAAACTTGGGTCTGGTTCCTCAAGCCTTCGGCAGCTCTTCTTGATATTGTGGCATCGTAACGGTAGTCTCTGACACGTTCACTGTGCATCCCTCCATCCGCAAGCCTGCTTCAGCTATCAATTCATCTTAGTACCACTAAAATGACTAGGGAAACAAGATTGCGTTTCTTCGACAGGTCTTCTAACGCAGCTCCAGGTTTTAAGGTAAACACCGCCGTCGTCGACTCCGGATTATATGCTGAATGGTTCGTCTCCTACGGTCTGGTTGTCTTGATGCCCGAACTGTAATCTTCACGGTTTGCATAATATATGGTTCAGTTCCTCTCTTCTTCCTATATGCTTCATCCCTGGTAATGCTCGTTGCTACCGTCTTCTACTACTCTTCCACCAAGTTTCTCACTCTGATAACTGTCTTCGATCTCGGTTCTTCCTGTGGAAAACTCTGTCTTCACAATATACCGGGTAGTGTCGTCTACAAATGTTTCTGAAAGTTAATCAAATTCCTCTTCCAGAACAAGTGGTCGTCTCATCAATAACTTCTATATTCTTCTTTCGTTCTCTGAACATAACACAATGTCATACTATGACAATTTGTCCAAAACACACGAAGACATGATCATTTTTGCCAATACTATTGGCATCACTCAAACTCATAAGGTTATAACGAGCGCGAGGACCGTCTCTGAAATCGTTTAGGGGAAAAACTTTCACATACACCTCATGTCGCCTTCCTTCTTCTTCAAAGTAAGACTGAACTACTTCACAAAGGTTACTCTCGGTTAGTTAATCCCCTTCTTAGAAGTCCTTGTGGTTGCTGCTTCAGCCCTTCAAATTTAACACGATGCAACGAGATACGAAGTTTCAAAAGAAAGACCAAATCAATCATTGATGTGCGAGAAAACGGATAACGATTACTGATAGTGGTACGGTTAGGTGCACAATAGTCGATACGTCGTCACATACTTCTTCTTCATAGACCAACAAGAGTACTTCAAGAGAATCACTGAGGTGAGCAAAATTCATATTACACCGGAAATACCGGAAAATCTTCGTACAACGGAATATTTCTAATGGCGGAACTTTCCAAGGGTGAATAGTAATGGTTGTCAGGAAAATTGATAATCATATGAGTTCAGGGTTGATGCTTCCATAGTGGCAAAACTTTAGCAGATTCAGGTGTAGAGATTCATCATAACGAAATAGGGTAAGATAGATTGTTAAGATCACATTTCAGATACGGTAGTCTATGGTAGCTTTACAAATAGTCATCCAGTCCATACATAAGAGACCACACAATAAGACATGTCAAGATCAAAAGATTCATAGAACGAATACAGTCATCGAATCAGACGGATAGTTCATATATCGAAATCCAGCACATGTTTCAATAAAAGTGTTGAGATGGATAAACGAATGATTCAAGTGTGAGGATTTGTTTAGCTTCTTAGCATAAGCAGTAAGTAGGATGTGTATTATCAGCAATACGAACATCGTATATTTGTCAAAAGTGAGATGTACAGAATATCCGTTATTAGCATCATCATGCTCAGATAACAAATCCATACAGAGGTAACATAGCATCATATCCTTCCAAAGGAAATGGTTGGCAGAACAAGATTCGTCATTCAAAGGAAAGGAACATAACTTCCTACATCCATGGTTAATAATTACCAGAATTCTCATAGGAGTAGTAACGGATTTTTGCAAAGTTAAGTAGTATCGGATGATACATTCACATTCAACATAAGCAATGAATTCACAAAATGTGTCGAACACATTATGGTTGAATGGCTTACGACATGGTCGGAAAGGTGTTAAACAGCTTATCAAACAAATCGGAGGTTGATGTCAAAATCTGAACATGAAACTTAAATGGTGTAAGGTATCCAGGTGGGTTTTCCGAGGTATTCCAAACTTACTTGGTTACTAAGCTTAAGTTGCAAAACTTCTAACTCCTGAAAAGTTCTGATGAGGCTTAACTAAAGGCAAGGGCACGAATCAGAGTGATGCGGAAGCAAATGATACTCACATATATGTCTTAGTCTACCCATTCCTCACTGGTCAAATTTAGGTTCCTATAGGGAGATCCTAAAGCAAATCTTATAGGTTATCTTATGAGCGCTTACAGGGAAACTTAGTGGTCCAAACTTACACAGGTCAAGGGTAAATGCATTACAAGTCGCAGCCTGTCGCTCTGATACCATAAATTGTAACACCCCAACCCAGCAAGGGTAGAAGTATCACACTAATGGCTCCATATCAGATCAAACAAAGCATACAATCAATAGTAATACAATGGTTCTCAAAGGTTACAAATGAAATCTTGCAATACAAAGGGTTACAAAGGAAAATAAAAACTGCCTATCAAATCCATAAGTACATCTCTTCTAATGGCTTCTACTCAGAGTCTTCTAAGTCCAAAGTCTCTTCACTCATACCCAGCTTCCAACTAAAACCTGCCGCACACGAAAAGAAAACGTGCGGCTGAGCTTAAAAAGCCCAGTGAACAGATATAACGTAACAAGCAGTAGTATACTGTATAATTTACATGAGTAAAAGAATGTGGAAGCATGAATACATGGCATCAAGATGAAAGGTAAGAGTACATGGTATCATAAGGAAAGGTAAAAGGGTACATGGTAAAGGAAGTCAGAAATCCACTACGAGCCATAACATAACATGAAATCATAATCAAATCATAATCGTAAACATGTAGAGGGGAGACCTCTTAGTAATCTGTAAACATGAGGGGTGTCCTCAATCATGGGTATCCTGTAAATATGAGGGGTGTCCTCAATCATGGGTTGGAGTAGCTAGCTCCCGGAGTGTGAAAGACGTGTATCGCACACACCATCAGTCACCATGCATATCATAACATAACATGAACAAATCTAGGATGCATCCATACGCCCCCGGTGGCCATAATCTGCCTCTACATAAACATGAATCATAACATAAACGTGCAGGGACGGGACAGGTCATCACTCTCCTGCCCTAGAGTCATGCCATCGGTGCATCGACTGACATGGACATGAAACCCTCATGCCTAGTGAGTGGCTCGTAGTATCAAACTGAGGGTAAAGGTCAAGTGTCATGAATCATGTTTTTAGTTTACTTGCATAGGTCAAAATCTTGTTTCATAAGTTCATAATCATAGGTTCATAATCATGGTTCATAAGCAAGGTTCATAAGCAAAGGTTCATGGTCAAGGGTTCATAATTAAAGGTTCATGAATGAAAGGTTCATAATCATAAAAGGTTCAATATCATGATGGTTCAAAAGATCGGAGTTCATGAATGAAGGGAACATAGCAATGGTATAGGGAAACCCTAATATGAATCATAATAAGAGAATGAAGGCCTCTTATCAAAGAAGCAGAATATCTGTACCTCATACCGCAACCGAAAACACAACAGAAAATATCAAGGTCGGAAGCAGACTCCATCTCCAGCGAATCTACACGAATTCATGACTGACTTATTAAAACGTATTTAATTCAGAATACTTATTTTAGTCGGCTTTTCCAGTTTTAGTAACTTTCCATCTCTAGTAGCTTTCTAAAAATAGTAACTTTCCAAAAATAGTAAGCAGGTTTCCCAATTTGGTAACCTTCCGAATTAAGTAACTTTGATAACTTAGGGTTATAAATGACAATTTATTAAACTTAAAGCTTAATATTACCAATATCATAGATTAGAGTTGATTTTGATAATTTTCCAAAGATTAGGGTCTAATATATCATTTTAGCAAGGTTTAGGGTTAATTGTATAAATTACCAAAGTTTGGGGTTCACATTGCAATTATTCTCCATACACTACCAACTTAGGTTTCAGCCGACCTTTGTGAACTCTTTTAACACATTATGGATTATTTATGGTTGCACCAATTATACTCTCATGCATTTACACACTTTACTTGACACACCCTACACACACCCAAAACCACCTATTCAACATGCATGCTTCCTTCCATTTTATACGTATATATATATATATATATATATATATATATATATATATATTATATATATATATATATATATATATATATATATATATATATATGTGTGTGTGTGTGTGTGTGTGTGTTCCAGTTCAAGCACAAAATTTAACCTAATGCAAGGCTCTTATTATCTGATTTACACAGCCCATAATTTATATATATCGACATGTATAATTCACTATTTCATGTGACTCCTTTCCACACTTTAGATCGTATTTAAATGCACCAATATCAGGTTATACCCATTGATTCGATTATGCTAAAGCTAGAACAAGGATAGACATTTAAATTACAGATTCATTATAATATGCATGCAATGTCTATTTAATATATACATACTCACATACATATTTCGTACATATACTCCCACACATGCATTCACTACTAATCCCTCTACACGTACTGCAGACACAACACTTAACTAGTCACAACTTGATTCGAATCAAATACACACACACATGCGAGACAATTTAAAGTATCGCGAGACCAGGTTTGAACAACGAACCCTCGCGAGACCCGAACAAGCTTAACGAGACACAATAACTTTGTTTGGGCTGAATTCTCATAACCAGTACATGTTTTCACTGCAGCTTATTCGTCCTTTACTAAGAGTGACTTCAGATTATAGTTTCTATATATAAGTGTCCTATTAACTTCGTGTAACTTTAGGCTGAAAAAGGTCTGATCAAGGTAACAAAACTCGTCACCGTTTTGGACTCCAGCTTCGATATATAACATCATACATTCATGTGACACATTCCATACGTAGACTGATCATGTTATGCGTTAAACATTCTTCCTTTTATGTGACTTACTAACATCTCATTCTTATTCTTTTGTGTCGATCATAGATTAGTTTTAGATTATAGATTTTAGATCATGTACGTTTTATGTATGTTTGTCGAGAGGAATAAACAAGAACAGATATGGTGATACCTTGGGTCGAGTTAGAGGACAAACGAGAGCAAGGATACCCAAGACCAGCCTTATTCGAATCAAACAACACCCTTGAACCCAGAATAAAACCACGATCAACACCTCCTTTGTGACACCTTTCACAGCCCCAAATATACTCCTTCGAACCACCTTTGTACCTTGATTTCCTAGAGAGAAACTTATTGCCGCCACTTAGGTTGTTTTAGGGTTTTTATGTATGACAGAAAATATGTTGTATATGGTTGATATAAGTGGGTGATGTGAAGGAGAAGTGCCGAGTCTATGGAGCAGTTGGGGACTATATCTTCTTCTTGTCGACTTCTGGTTATCAAGAATAGTTGAATCGTTTTTTTTTAGTTTATCAAGGTGGATCGGTGTTGTGGCTGCTTATGTGTGTTTTATTTGCTGCGCATGAATGGGAGAAGCGTGTAATACAAAGGAATAGGGAAGGGAGCGTTTCACTAATTTAGGTAGATTTAAATGGCGTATAATTTGCATTGATTGCTCTTGATTCTCATTAGTTATGACTGATAATAGTTAGGCTGAATTTATGGGATTGAATGTAAATAAAAAAAAAATAATCGGTTGATATAAGGCTTAACAAATGTGTGATGGACCTAGAGTTTAGGAAAGTTTTATTTTTGTAACATATATTTATTTTAGCCATATATTAGATTAATTTTATTAATTGTATTATTATTCATAACGTATAGTTTAGGTTTTTAATTAATCGTATTCATAACTTAGGAAAATTTAAGGTTAGACGTAAAATTAGGAATTCAGAACTTAGGGTTTTACAAAAATGCTTAAAGGTTGAAACGAAAAGATAGGCTCTGAGGGGTGTACTAGGGGTATCGTGTACTAAAAATGAGTACAACGCAAAGGGTGTGGGAGAATTACTTGACCAATGTAGCCAAAGTGATTATAACAAAAACACAGGTGTAAAACAATGGGTTAATCCTAATGCCTCTTATCATGTAGTAAATCTAACTACACGAATGTAGTCTCACTTGTGGCCTCGGAATGGTCCTAACGCAAGTTCTAGAATCTAAGTGCTACCGGTACACACATCATAGCATAAATGCTTTTCCTACCAATTCTAGGGGCGAACCTCACATATTTGGGGGTGGAAAATTTTTTAGTGGTACGGTTTTTGTGCTAGTCATATAACTCCTATCCGTGAGACGCTCATTAAGATCAAAGTTTCACTCCTAAATGTTGTAAAAAAATTTAAATTTGGCACTAAAATTGCCCTAACAGGTATTTATCTCAGTTTTATTACCCATCTACCATCAAACAAACAAAAATCAAGTGCAATTGCATTCTCTAATCGTACTTTTACCCCTCCTTACACTTAAGATGAACATTGTCCCCAATGTTCAAATAACAAGATGTAAAAGCATAAAGTAAAAGAATGAAATCAAATACTCCCCTGATTCGCTCGGTGGATAATGAAGTAACATGCTTAAATCTTCTTCCAAGAGAATGTAAAAGCTCCAAGACTAATGCATCACCAAAAGCTTGATTCCACATACATTTCCTTGTCCAAAATAACCTGTTAAACCTGAGAAAACAAACACGAAAACCTGCATAACATCGGCGGGATAAACTCTATATATAAGGATATAATGCTTGTGGAATGATAATTTTGCAGATTCCTGGAGATTATAAGTTAGAGATTTAATAAAAACTTTTTATGAAAACAAAACTTTCATAAATTTTCAAAAAATTAAACCTGACGCCGTCAGGTTGTAAAGCCTGACGCCGTCAGAAATGATTTGACAGAATTCTTATGTTAAGTTTCCAGAAAAATTTTGGAAAAACCTATACCTTACTTCCTGGAATTCCTGCAAAACATCATTATGACTCGATACAAGCATTTGAATCAAACAAATACTAATATGTATGTTAATTTATTATTATTACGATTCATGTTCATTTGTTCTAATAAACTGGTTTGGATTTCCCTTACACTTAACTTTTGCAAAATACCTTTATATGTAGTTAAGACGAAGTTAAAAACAAGATAAAGCAGTTTCACAATTTACTCTTGAACATGAATCAATAATAATAAAATTTAAACACACATACGAAAACAAATAAAATCAAACAAACAAACAAATAAACACACAAAGCAAATAAAACTTGGGTTGCCTCCCAAGAAGCGCTTTTCTTTATTAACGAGTCTTGTAGCTAGACTCAAAGTCACGGGTTCTACGTTTTTCCGTTTTGCTTCTCAATTGCCCCTCTAATCATCCTAACAACCTCCATATCAATTTTGTATTTAGGTCCAAGGTTCAAGCAATCTTTATAATAAAGGCTTCTCTTATTCCAAACATAGTCCATGCCTTTTTCTTTATCCACATCATTGATGTCCTCAATCGCACCAATGTTTTCCTTGTCAAATTGAGGCACAAAACGAAATTCATTTACCCGATAAGGCATTCTATATGTGATCCTATCTATGTGATTAGAAAACTGAACCGTGCCTCTCAAACGATCATACCTTAAATTGGATGCTTCAATAAATGGCTTACCTAACACCACGCGAGATAGGCGGCAGTCAACAACACTTTCCAAATCTTCTAAGATCATGAAGTTGGTGACAAAGGTAAAATTCCCGACAAGGATATGCATATCCTTAATCCTTCCAACGAAGTTGCAAACTCCGCCTGGGCACTTGGGGTCCATCCTAGGCTCAAGTGGTGTGTTTATGATCTGGCTATAAAGGCCTGAGGACATCACGTTGATTGGGGATTCACAGTCAATGTAAGCATGCTCAACGTATTGGTACCCAATCATACATGGTATCTTCACATTCCCGGGATCACCCCTCTTAATCTTTGGGTCAATTCTAACAAAAGGTGGTCGAGGGTTATCAACTAGGTTGTTATAGTAAGCAATCTCCTCCTTAGTGGGGTTTTCATTGAAATAATCATCAAACCTAGGATCTACCTTCACTTCATCAATTTTCTCAATCCACTTCTCAACCGTAAGATTATTACGTTCTAAGTAATTATCTGAGCATATGGCGGTCTCTAAGTTGTTCAAGGCATAATCGAGCTCTATATCAATCATTCTATTGAGCTCTCTGAGCTCACTAATCTCATTCTCAAGTTGGCTACGCAACAAAGCTACTTCGCCAGGTGTAAGGGGCGAATTCGCGTTTTCCATAATGGCAAACTGAATAGTCAATGAAAATCTTATACGAACAAAAGCACGAAGAAAATAGATAGACTAATAGAAAGCTAATAAAAAGAAAATAAAAATCTCACTAGATAGGAATCTAATGAGTAGACCTATAAAATAAAAATTCAACCTAAACAATAACTATTCCCCGGCAGCGGCGCCAAAAACTTGATGCGTGGTTTTGCAACCTTACAACAGGTTTTACCTCTCGAGGGATCTCAAGAGGCTTACAACCCCACCAGGCAGTGTACCTGACCGATGTAGTATAGTGTAGTGGTAAGTACGGGGGATTGATCGTTCTCCACAGGGAATAGTGTTCGTTAGGTATGAAAAACTACTCTAATAGGTCTAAGGGTGAGAGAAGATTCTTTTTATGTTTTTATAATTTTATGAAAGCAAGTAAAATCTCGGGTTTGAAAGAGTGGGCAGAATTAGTTGCTAGTCAACTAACCCAAATAACTACGAATGCAAATAAAATAAAATAACTGAAAATGAAAAGGTGGTAAAACTTATGTGGGGAGAAATGTGTTTACTTAGATTTCCTTACTCCCTAACTATCTTTTACCGATTGATTAGTGTGTATTAGTTGCGTGGATGACGGGTGTATTCCTTAATACCAATCGTGGGGTGGCGTACGTACTTCCCCAACTCTATGAACTCCTACTTCACTCCTATGTCGAGCCGGCTAAGAAGCTCCTAACATGGGATCACTAGAATTCGCTCATGCATTAAATACAACCATAAAAACCTTTAGTACGCATTGGTTCATGTTTCTTAAGACGTTCAAGCAAGTTACCGAATAGGAAGTTAGCCAGTTTTCTTAAGCCTAACATAGATGAACAATCATCCCATACAACTAATAACACACTAATAACCAATAATCAATAGCTAGGTTTCATTAGATCTAAGCAAACACAATTAGATAAATCTAGCCTAGCATGTTAATCAAAAGACAAGAACAAGATAGAATCAAACAACACATAGACATATTGAATGATTAATTGATAACTTATCTTCAATGTAACATGGAAGATCTCAAGGCAAAAAGCCTTGAAAAAGCTGCTAAAATCGTCTTAGGGTTTCCTCCCAAAATTACACACAAAGTTCCACCACTAATGACAAAAAATTGCAAAACTATATATAGAGATCAATGGCTGACGGCGTCACGTTGTAGATTCTGACGCCGTCACCTCGCCGCTTTTAGGGTTCCCGGATGGCCTTCCTGACGCCGTCCCTCTTTAGACCTCCAAAATCCGTTCTGGCTTATCAAGGCTTGACGCCGTCGGAAATAAGCTTGACGTCGTCCTTCTTTAAATTAAGTCGTGACGACCTTGATCACTTCAAAGGGTGACGCCGTCAGATTTTTCATGCAAAATTCTCTGGCTTATCATGAGTAATTTTCCTATCCACCTTTTTCTTGCCAAGCCATGACGCCGTCCAAGGCAATCCCTGACGCCGTCAAAGGTACTTTTCAGCTGATTTTGAGACTTTGTCGTTTTCTTCACTTTTATGCTCCAAAAACGTCCAAAATGCTTCCTTTTCCAGATTTCTTCTCAAAGGTACCTAAAATGACAAAAGAAATGATTTAGGGCAATATTTGATCAAATAAATACGATTTAGGACTTAAATGACCCCCTAAAAGCGGTACACTTTTCGCTTCATCAGCAACACACTTTTTATGATCACCAGATAACATGCTATTTCGACAAAACACACAAGAAGCATCAACATTGAAAACATTCAGAACATTCAAAGCATTCAAAGTAATAGCATTTGTTACATCATGATTAGAAATACAAGTTTTTAAGTTTGATTCTACATCAGACACAACATGCTTTTTATTCAAACTCCTAAAGTGGTCTTCTACTTCTGATCTTTTAGTGTGCCGCTCTTACGTTTCCAGATACTAATCTTCTTTTTGTTGCTTTTAGGCTCGAATCTGCTAACGCTATGAGGGGTGACTATTCCTGTAGAAGCCGAAGTATTCACATTAGTAGTCAGAAGGGATGCTTTCCTAGGTGTTTTATCCACTTTATACATTCCTGGTGCAATCACTACTGATTTTGACAAACTTCATCAATGTCCTTTTCATGTTCAAAGAGTTGACATTTTAAACCAGCATTTTCTTTTTCAAGAGTTTGAATTTTGGAAGCATGACTGTTTTGAAAGGACATTGATTCTTTTTGACTTTGCAACTTTAATTCAAAATCCAGACATTGAGTTTGACACCATTGCACCTTTTGATTGAGTTGAAAAATCTCTTTTGAAAGTTTGTTTAGCACATCATCATTAACTTTGCTTAATCTCTCATTTTCTCTTTTCAAATTTGCAATTTCAAGTCTCAACATTTTAGTGTCAGCAGAATGATCATCAACAAGCATTGCATTGCAAGACACATAAATGGAATTCATGAACACAGATATAATTTCAGAACATAGAACATCTTCCAAGAGTCGATCTGCTTCTTTTTGTAAAACTTTGTTTTTACGTTTTCGTTTTGAGATCGCATTTTCAGTTGCATTGAAAGTGTTCATCATGGATGTTACCTCTGATTGAAGTTCATGTTCCCAGTGTGTAGCAGAAAGATGCAGATGTTGAACGTGTGGCAAAAATTGTTTTTAAAAAATTTCTCTCTTTTCTTTTTGATAGGGAGAAAGAAAAGTAGAAACTTTTATCTCAAAATTAAGTTCAATTGCTTGTTCCAAAAATTTTATGTCTTCCATAAACGTATTAAAATATCGAAGTACAAGACATTGTTTTGGCAATGGTGCAATTACACCCGAATTTGGTAAAGGACCATTTACTTGTGCTACTGTGTTAACAGGACCAACCTCAGAAGCTTAATACATTTGGATTAAAAACCATGACTGTTCTATTTTATCTTGTTGAAGAACGAAGGTGTCGGTAATATGAGGTACTCTTAAGTAATCAAACGGTTTATTAAACTTGACATTGCTCATTTTAGATCGACTCTCTTCTTCCTGTTCCATTTCTTCTTCACAATTATGAACAACAACACGCATAATAGAGTCATCAAAAAGATGTTATGTACTATATAACGTCGGATTTTCCTTGAGTGCTTTATGTAAAAAACGTGGTTTGTCATCCCCAGTAGCAAAGCCATATCCTTGGGGATTTTGCTTTAGAGTAAATTTCTGAATTGTTGTTACTGACTCACCATTTTTATAAACAACTTTTTGAAACTCTTTAAGTTTACATTCCAACTCTACAATTTCCTCAAGATAGGAATCAACTCGTTTCCTAGATACTTGTTTGTGTTCAGAAAAATTATCTTGACAAGTTGACAACTCTGTTTTTGTTTTTGAAAGTTCATAGTGTAGGTGGTCAACTTGTTGTTTAAAATCGAATCTTTCTTGTTCCATTTGAGAAATCAAGTTATTCTTGGAAACAGTTAATTCTCGTATCTGATGTTCTAACTCTTGTTCTTTAACATAAGATTGTTGAAATGCAACTTCAAAATTTTTTTCTCGTTTTTCTTTTGTTTCATAGTTTGAAAGTTGTATTTTATAGCACTCAAGATCCTTAGTCAATAATGCAACTTTTGCTTTTAAGTTTCTATTTATCTCATTACGTTTCTCAATTTGGGATTTTTGTGAGTCCAACTGGGTTTGGGTGGTCAAGAGCAAGGTCATGAGTTCTGGATCCGGACCAAGCAAAAGATTATATTGTTCAAGTTGATCGTTATTATCATCATCAAGAGGATCATCAAATGTAACAACCGGGTTAATTTGAACTTCGTCAAATGTAACTACTGTGGTTCATTTGTTCATCTTCTTGAGGAGATAAGAATGAGTCATCTTGAACAACGTGCTCTTCGGCTGATGCAGATGCAGATGTGTATGAGACATGTTAAATCAGGTACCTAAGACAAGCAATCAGTATCATATACTAGGCTTGTTTCACTCATGTGCATTTCTTTCATGTTGGCCATCAACATCACGGCTGCATTAGCTTCCAAGTCTTCCATATCATCATCAGAGTATGCATTGGCCATGAAGTTGTTCTCCTTTTCAGTAAGAGTGCCCCCCGATTCATCTTTAAGAGCAAGAAGTAGTGCTTGCTTGTGGTATTCACTGCCTCTTGTTCTTGGTTTGGGGCATACACTTGCCAAGTGACCCTTCCCGTTGCAGTTGTAACATTTGACCATTGTGTTTCCAATCCCTTGATTCCCGGTATCAACAATCTCAGCCCTTCTCTGTGGAGTACCAGTATTGTCCCTACTGCTTCCTGCTATATTAAACCTTTGACCAGTTCCTGAGTTTCCCATGTAGCCTCCCAATCCATTTCTTCCAGTAGCTCGGTTCTGAATCTCAACTCTTCCATCGTGGACAACAGCTTGATTACGAGTGTTGGATGAAGTACGAAGACGGTTGTTAGATTTGTTGGAGAACTTGCTGAAAGCTCAAGCAATTAAAGCAAATCCTTCATTCAATGAATTGAAAGCATCATCTTCATCACTGTTGACATTGGAGTAAAACATAGTATCTGTGTTGTCATAAGGAATCAGTTGATTATCAGTAGATTGCTGTGATGATTCATATGGAATGAGTTGATTCGATGAGGTTTGTGAGGGATAAGCGGAATGATGTTGTGGTTGGATAAAAGCCTGGTTTGATTGTGGAGCAAAATGAGATAGAGCTATCAATGCTAGTGAGTTTGGAGTTGTTGACGGTGAATAACTACCACGAGCAGCTCTATCTTTATCAACTTCTGACTGATGATGCTTCAAATAATCATACAACAACCCATAGGATGCGTTGTGTAGATTCTTTGCTTGACGGACAAAGGTGACATACTTCTGCCAATCAGGACCAAGACAACTAAGGAACTTTGTGTTTACTGCAATCCTGGGTAGAATGATGTTGTACCTGTCCAAGTCGTTTATGATGTTGGTGAACCTATGGTAATAAGACTCTAGGGATTCTCCTGCTTCAATCATGAACATTGTGTATTCAAGATAGAGTTTTGATTCTTTATCCTCTTGGTTCAATTCAGTGCCTTCCATGAGAAGATGAACGTGTTCCCACATGTCCTTAGCAGTCTTCTGTGTATCAATACTTTTGAAGATTGGATTAGGAATTCCTTGAAGGATGTAAGACATTGCAAGTTCATTGGCTTCTTTATGAAGTACTTGTTCTGCTGTTAGCTGAGCATTAGGAATAGGGGTCGCAGTTGCTTCTCTTGTAGGAATGGCATTTGGATCTCTAGGAACCGTTGTTGTTGGCACTTGAAATGGTCCTTCAATGATAGCCTTTTTCATGTATTTGCCATGCGGTTTCTTGAGTTCAATGAACCGTAAAAATCGACTTGCCCATTGCACGTAGTTACCCGGAGTGAGCATAGGGGGTGTGTCTAATGATCCAGCCTCGTGTCTTGATTGTTGACTACTTATTGCTTCACACATCTGATCAAACCAGTGGGGTTGTTTTGCTGGAAGTGGGTAGGACTGCATCGGTTGTTGTTGATATGGTTGTTGTTGAGGGAATTGTTGTTGTGGGAGAAATTGATGTTGTTGCATGAAGATTTTTTGTTGCGAATACTATGGTTGTTGAGGATACGGTTGTTGCAAACGATACTACTGCTGTTGATTGTAGAAGTAATTGTAGTTCGGTGGTTGAGACATCTTGAAGAAGTAACTTGTGGATGATGGATCTTTTAGGATAAAGAAGGTTGTTGTTGTAGGTTTGATCTCTAAGTAGAAGATATGAAGAAAAATCCTTAGTAGAAGAATAAAGTCCTTGCTCGAAGAAATTGCCCTTGCTCGAAGAAATAGTACTTACTCAAAGAATGGATTATGAAGAAGTATATGTTCCTTTACTTGAAGAAGTTAAATCCTTATAAGTTCTGATTTCCTAACTCGAAAAATATAACCAAAACTTTGTTACTCGAAGAAAACCCTTGCTCGAAGAATCCTTGTTCGAAGGATGCTTACTCAAAGGATCAGATTTCACCAAGTATATAACCCCTTAGTAGAAGGATTATAAATGAAGAAGTTCTGATTTCCTAACTCGAAAAGTATACACAGAACTTAAGATTAATCTTCTTACTCGAAGAGTGTTGCTCGAAAATTCTTCTTACTCAAAGACTAACTCGAAGGAGCAAGGTTTACTAGAAGGACTAACTCCTTACTCGGAGAACTTCAACTCCTTACTTGAAAAACGAAAGCTTACTCGAAGATCTAACTTAAAGGATCTCTTCTAACTCGAAGACCTTCAAGTCTTACTTGAAGATTTCCTTCTTACTCGAAGGGCAGGATGCTTAAATCTTCAATATTTCTACTAAATCTAGTCTAAAATCTAATCTACCCCTTGGCGATTGATACCACTTGTTAGGTCACAAATCTATCACACAAGGTTACTAGATCTTGAGAGAGAAAGTTAGAGAGAGAAAGAATGAAAGAAACATGTAATGAATAATAAACTTTGATTAACAAAATGAACCAACATGAACCAACACCCTCTCCCTTCAAGGGAGGGGGTATTTATAGTGTTTGTACAAATAAGGGGTGTTGCCTTAATAAAGAGATAAAAAAAAGGCCACGGCCCATGGGCCTTCTACATAGGCCGAACCTTAATAACTAACATAAAGGCCTAAGCAACCTATTACAAAATATGACCGATACTTGATAATATATAATGTGTTCCGAACAGTTTCGCCTTTCGCCTTGCCTTTGGGTTCATCGAACAAGTTGTTTTCGTATGCAAGTTGTTCTTCTCTCCACAATGGCCACAAGGATACATTTGTTTCTTTTTTAACTTGAAGGGCTTTTTTCTCTTTCACTCTTTTTACGTTGTCCATCTGTAATATTTCCTTTGTTTCTTGCCTTTGTTGAATTGTTAACTGTTTGGTTGTTAGGCTTAGAAATAGCAAAATGTTCACCAATCACATCTCCCGTATTTCTCAAATGAGGATTTGGCACCTCGGCCTCCACTTCTGTCTTCAATGTCTTCAACTTTTCTACAAAAGCACCCATCTTCAATACATTTTAAAATGATGTTAATATCACGATTCTTGAATTAAAGAATTAAAATTCATCCTGAGACCCATGGGATTCATAATGAATCACATGTGATTCTGCATGAATCCCAAGTGATTCATTAGTCAATCCCATGGGATTCATAATGAATCACATGGGATTCACATGTGATTCATGCTAAATCCCATGTGATTCATTATGAATCTACATGAGGCTCCCAATATATCGATCTGCCCGGTGTCTCAGTGTGTCCATATAAAGTTGGTTTTGGCGATCTCATAAAATCTGTATATAAAAAGCAGAATCTCAAGGGACTAAGATAACTAAAAACATGTGATTCATCAATTGTTGTTATTAAAGTGTTTTGTTAGTAAATCACATGGGATTTTATACAAATCACAAGTGATTTGTATAAAATCCCATGTGATTCTTTGGTGGATCACGTGTGATTAAGATTTATATTTTCATAACAAAACACTTTGATAACAACATCACATGTAATTTACTAACAACATCACATGTAATTTACTCATTTCTAGATAAAAGTACAGTCAATTTTGATTCAATTTACTACTCAACCTCAAAGAGTCAAAGCATAAATATTTAAGTTAAGTCCTAGTTAGATAACCAATGTAGGTCCACCTTATCTACTTCAAATCTATTCCTTCTCTTTTGTTATATTTTAGCCTCATCCTCAAACACAAAATATATCACATCGAACCATAATGAAAAACTAAAAGCTAGTCTCAACTCAACCTACACAAGAAAGATGTCTCCCACATCAGCTCTACAAACACTTTCATTATCAAACAAACCATTTGTCAATGGTCACAATTGATTTTCTTTAAATAACACTTTGCGATTCAAGATTTTCATGTCTAATTACAATATTGCAGAAGATGATCTTATACAAAAAGAACCAGAAATTGATACTCATATGGAACTGGCGCGTGAGGTTCAAAAAAAAGTTTCCCCTCGATTCCGGTTGACATGCCGAACTGGTCGGTGATACTGAAGAAAGCTGAGAACCGAATTGTGTATATTGATGACGGGAAGGAGGAGGATTACGGTGGCACGTGGGGCGCGTGTGAGAGGATACCGCCACATGAATATTTAGCGACGGTGAGAGTGGTGTCGTCGGTGCATGAAGATTTTGTGTGATTTTCCGGTTAACCGGTTGTTATTGCGTGTTTGTGTGTGTTATTGTATGAGAGAGAGATTTTTTTTTGTTACAGCGTAAATGACAGAGGTAGGGATAAGATGTTTTATGTTTTTGTATTTTTACTTTTTTGCCCCTGCTATTTTAATTGGATCTTGATCAGCGCCGTAGGATGAAGGTGAAATGGATGGTCAGGATGCGCGCTTTTGTTCTTTAGAGAATGTGCGTGTGTAGGGGATCTCACCTCATGACTTATAAACTATGAATATGGGCATTCTAGTTCGCCCAAACCTGACTAAAAACTTCAAGTCTTTTATTTGAGGAATTCGAATAACAATTATTTTGATATGTCTCTAAACTGATTACCATAATTTAAGATATGTCTTTGTTTATAATGCAGACAGTCACACTTCTATTCAAGGTAAATAGCCTTCTTCTAAAAAACCGCAAAAGAAGTTTGTATAAGTGTATATGTAAGCAGAGTATATTCCATATGTATGTATCATGTATGTATGTTTTGGGGGGAGAGAGAGAGAGAGAGAGAGAGAGAGAGGAGAGAGAGAGAGAGAGAGAGAGAGAGAGAGGGAGAGAGAGAGAGAGAGAGAGAGAGAAGAGAGAAGAGAGAGAGAGAGAGAGAGAGGGAGAGAGGAGAGAGATGGAGAGGGAGAGAGAGGGAGAGAGGAGGAGAGAGAGAGAGATATAACTAGTAACATATGGTATAATAAAAGCATGTATACAAGTAAAAGCGCATATAAAATATATAATGTAAAAGCATAACCATATACGAGTATAGTAAAATATGGGCCTATGAGCACATAGAAGTTGTGTAAGAACGGGATGCGACATAATTTGTAGATATATACGTCTATAGATCTCTACCATAAAAGCATGTGCAAAAATATACATGTAGGTATGCTTAGATCAAATGAAGCCTAAAGGAAAACGAACTACGAATCTATATACCTAAACACATGGAAAAATATGTACACTTAGGGAAAATAACTTTTTCACATCCTAACCTCTTTGGCAGATTGTTTGATTTTGGTTATGGGTCTGGAGATAACATCGTGGTTTATAGTCTTCCAAATTGGCATTGGAATGGTACAAGTCATAAGGTAGTTTCCTGCTGAGTAAGTTTTAGTTGGTTAACAAAACCTGTTTGCTGTGACATTTTTGGTTGACTAATTAAACTGGTCCATATACCGAGATTTGTGTAAGGGAATTAGTCAAAGCTCCAATGTGAACATGTAGAGCAGAGTTGAGGTTCAAGAAAATCTGCAATATATGGTAATTAACCTCTATTCCTTAGTTCTTCAACTAATTGGAAGTTTGAGGATTGTAAGCTCATTTCAATAGATGACCTAGTACATTGGAAACTTGCACCTTACTTACTTTGGATATCCATGCAAAATTTCAGTAAGTCTGGGTTAGGTAACTGTAAGTTATGTTTGGTTATGTCATAGTGGTAGGCTAATAGTATTCCAAAAGGCATGTTTCCTATTGAGAAGGGTAAATGAGCTTGGTGGGCAATGCATGATGCTAGGAATAGTGAGTTGTGAAAGATGAAACTTCTTGGTCCTAGCAATGCACTGCCATTGGAGGTTTGGATGGTTTCACAATGAAGAGATCTATGTGCTTGATGATGCATGTTTTCTTCATGATCTATTGTTGTGCTAGTGAGGTGAAGCTGCTAGTGCAGTGTGGATTTTTGAAGATGTGCAGGATGTTGGTTATGCGCTCGTAAATCAATAGTTATACGGCTAGAAATTACGTGAACCTATCGGGGCACACACGTATACATTTAGAGAGCGTTTATTAAATATAATTAATATGTTTAATGTATGCTATTATTTATAATTAATATAATCCACGAAATACACATAGCGATCGTTAGTTCATTAGTGTAACGGTTAACGGTCGTTAAGTCCAAAATTAGCTTGTATTGTACATAGTTTATTTCACAAGGACCAAAAGGCAATATGGAGGCCCATGGACATCCTATGGTGGCCGGCCATATGGGCTAGGGTAAGAAGGGGAGTAGCTTTTTCCCTAAGCTACCCTATTAGTATAAAAGGAGTCCTCTAGGTCTTCATTTATTCACACCTTCAAATCAAAGCATTCTTTGATATTCTCTCTTGCTCTCTACAAATCGTCCAACACCCCAAGTAAGAGGGTTGGCTTTGTTTCTTCTCTACGACTAGCATTCGTGTTTAGTTCGTAAGCTTGTGGGTTAAGCACTAGCAACCTAACGCTCTTGTTAGACGTGTAGTGTAAGTTTTCAATAGAGATCAACTCACTATAGTTGATTAGGGTTTCGTGGTGATACGAGATCCATTGAAGTGTTCGTGATCAAGATCAAGACTTGGTGGTTATCTATTTTTCAATAGATTCGAGGTTAGTATTTATTATGTGTTTTAATTCATAACATTAAATATAGATCCATCCGCTGCGTACTCATGGTATTGATGGTTTAATCAATATGAATTCCCAACAGTGGCATCACGAGCCATCTCGTTTGGTGTTATGGGTTACACATAAAGTCACTTGGTACGCTAATTAAACACATATATTAATTGTAATGACAATAACATGCATTATTGTCATTTAATTAAATCTTGATCTTGTTTAATTATTAATGGTTAATAAGACTTAAAAGGGGTTAGGAAAATTAAAAATATTATTGTAACATGTACTTCTTCTTTTTCTTTTTTCCAATCTTAAGGCTTACGCGGTCATTATTATGACGTTTGTGGTCCACTTGGTACCTAGCTCGAAAACCCTGTGGGAGCCTTAGATTCTCCAATTGGGGAAGACTCATTCTTGAGTTTTGAAGCATTACTTGTTTTACTGCTTTCCATTAGAGTCTGTCTTCTCCTCTACCCCTTCTTCGGTCTGTTTTAATTGTTTATATATTTTATTCCTTGTGACTTGCTTTACATATATGCTATTGATTTTGGAAATAAAAACAGACTAATTACTTATATCGAAACTTGTTTTTAATTAAATCGTGGGTTCCATCAAGCTATTGAGGGTGTGAATCATTACTCGAAGCTACCAGGATATAGCTTGCTGGATATTGTGAGATTTAATTATTTTCTGTTAATATACAAACTTAATTCCTTGTGACCAGTTATGTGTTATGTGTAAATCTTTTTTTATACACTTAAATGGACTATAAACTATTGAAATTTGATTTAATTAAATCGCGGGTTCGATCAAGCTATTGAGGGTGTGGATCATTACTCGAAGCTACCAGGATATAGCTTGCTGGATATCGTGTGATTTAATAAACTTTAACTATAAGATACCTAAAGTTTTGTGCTTTTATTAATGATCTTTGATCATATCAAGATCTAGGGTTTTGTGTGGTCTTTTCCCGCCCCACTACATGCTTCGGCATATGAGGAAATTATTGGAAGAACTTGGGTCTTTTGACTCATGCAGAGTACAATATAGAGTTCTTGACCATTCTTTGCCCGTGATAATCTTACACCTAATAAGTTGGAAAAAATTGTTTTTTTTTTTTTGCAGACTTGTGTTACAAAGATGTATGCATGCCTCTTTGTACACAATTTTTGATACATGCTTTTGTCAAAAATTATGTGATACCCTATTTGAAATTTAAGTCTATGCCATCCAAATTTGAGGACACTTGCACTTGCCTTTTGCTCTTCGTGGGACGTGAGTGAAATGCAACCCAAGATGTTTATTCTCTGGCATTAGACCTAGAGTTATTTACACATGTTCTCTAATTGGACGACTTAATCGAGTCAAGCGGTGAGATCCTTGAACCCGAGGCATAGGATGAGACAAAACATGCATGACACTAGTAGCTTGTACTCTAGTGCCATAAGTCTCATAAATCTAAGAATTGCACTTGTAATGCAATTGTCGCACGCCGCCTACCTCTTGTACCCACAAGACTTACCAAAGTAGTAAGCACTACCGTGATGAGTGGGAGTTAAAGAGGGTCTTAGTCTTTTTGTAAATTAATTGTTTTATTTATTAAAACATGGGTAGTTAATTTGTAAAAGAATTAATTATCGAAGATACAAAATTTTTAAACTTTGTTTTATTGTAGATGGCAGCAAATCCATTCGTCAACAATTCGATCTTCAGGTCTTTCCTCGAAAAGGAAAAACTTACTGGATCTAACTTCCTCGACTGGTATCGGAATTTGAGGATCGTCCTCACAGCCAAGGATAAGTTAACCTATGTGGAGCATCCCATACCTGCTACTCCTGTTCCTCCAACTCCTGATCAGCAGGTTCCTGCTGATGTCCTTGCTTCTCATACCCAATGGGTTAAAGCATCCAAGGACATAGGCTATCTTATGCTCATAAGCATGACTCCAGAACATCAAAAGAATCTGGAGCACTTTGATGCATATAACATGCATAAGGAATTGAAGACCATGTTTACTCAGCATGTAGAATAGGAACTCCTTGAGACTGTGCAGGCCTTTCATGCATGTAAGCATGAGGAGGGTCAATCTGTTAGCACCTATGTTCTAAAAATGAAGGGCTATCTAGATAGACTGGAACGCCTTGGTCACCCCATGTCATCTGGCCTTGCAGTGAGCCTGATTCTTACCTCTCTGAACAAGGACTTTGCTGGATTCAGACAGAATTATAATATGCAATGCATGGGGAAGACAGTGAATGAAGTGCATGCAATGCTTAAGTTGCACGAACAAGGGCTTCCTAAGAAAGATGCTACCCCTGCTCTACTTGCTATAAGAGCAGGAAGGATCCAGAAGAATAATAAGAACAAGAAGCCACTGAATGGTGCTCAGGGTAAGAATCATGGTAAAGGCAAGGTTAAGCTTGCTTATGCCTCCAAGGCCAAGATTCCACCTCTACCTAAAAAGGAGCATCCTGCTAAGGACACTGAGTGTCATCATTGTCATCAGACTGGACACTGGAGAAGGAACTGTCCTGCTTATTTAGCCGAGTTGATGCAGAAGAAGTGCAATGTGGGTAGCAATGCTAGCACATCAGGATTCTTCATCATAGAACTTTATACTTTTCCTCATAAATCTTGAGTATATGACACTGGTTATGGTACTCACATCTGTAATAATACTCAGGGTCTTAGGGGAAGTAAGAGACTGAAGCCAGGAGCTTTAAGCCTGTACGTGGGAAATGGAAACCGTGCAGCCGTTGAAGCTATCGGAAGTTTTGATTTATACCTTCCTAGTGGTTTAATAATTGTATTGGACAATTGTCATTATGCTCCTAGTATTACTAGGGGTATTATTTCAGTTTCACTTTTGAAAGACAAGGGTTTTACTCATTGTTTTACAGATATTGGTATTTCAGTTTCAATGAATAATGTGTTTTATTTTAATGTTGTTTCTAGGAATGGTATTTCTGAAATTGATATGCATGATTCTGTTTCGAATGATTGTTCTATGTATTCTGTTAATAGTAAAAGAGCCAAGCGTAACTTGGACTCTACATTCTTGTGGCATTGCCGACTTGGGCACTTTAACAAGAAATGCATTGAGAAGCTGCAACGTGATGGGCTTTTTAAATCAACTGACCTTGAGTCTTTTGATAAGTGTGAATCTTGTGTGTCTGGGAAGATGGCAAGAAAGCCTTTTCCGCATAAAACGGAGAAAGCTACAGATCTGCTTGGACTCATACATTCTGATGTATGTGGCCCTTTTAGAACTGTGTCAAAACAAGGATACAGCTATTTCTTAACTTTTACTAACGACTTTAGTCGACATGGTTATGTTTACCTGCTTAAACATAAACATGAAGTCTTTGAAACTTTCAAAGTATTTCAAAGTGAAGTTGAGAATCAACTTGGTAAGACCGTAAAGGCTTTACGGTCTGACCGTGGAGGCGAATATATGAGTCAAGAGTTTATATATCATCGTAAGAAGTGTGGGATTGTCTCACAGCTCTCTTATCCACGTACACCACAACATAATGGTGTATCTGAGAGAAGAAATCGAACCCTGCTTGACATGGTAAGATCTATGATGAAACAAACAACTCTACCAATGTCCTTTTGGGATTATGCTCTTGAGTCTGCTGCACGCATTCTCAATATGGTTCCATCAAAGAAGGTTGAAAAGACACCGTATGAACTATGGCATGGGAAAGTCCTTAATCTGTCTTACTTAAAGGTCTGGGGTTGTGAGGCATTCGTGAAACGTGATACGCCTGAAAAACTTGAGCCAAGATCTATTAAGTGTATCTTTGTAGGATACCCAAAGGAAACAATGGGTTACTACTTCTACTACCTACCTGAGCACAAAGTATGTGTTGCTCGTTTTGCTGACTTTTTTGAGAATCGTCTCATCTCACAAGAAGCAAGTGGGAGGATCATAGAACTTGATGAAATTCAAGAAGATACTCACCTTTCTGAAAATACTAGCCAACTTCCTGAGATGGTTGAACATGAAAGTGTTGAACCAGAAGTTGAAGTTATTCCTGTTCGTAGGTCCTCAAGGACAATACGTGCACCTGAACGTATGTATTTGTACATGGATTCAGAGGAGCATGAGTTAGGGGATCTCAATGAGCCCGCTAACTATAAAGCTGAATTTGCAGATTCTGAATCTGAAAAAATGGCTTAATGCTATGAACGAGGAAATAAAATCCATGAAAGAAAATGAAGTCTGGATTGAAGTTGACCTCCCTCCTAACGCTAAAACCGTTGGTAGCAAGTGGCTCTTCAAGAAGAAGACTGACATGGATGGAAAGGTACACACCTATAAAGCTCGTCTTGTGGCAAAAGGTTATACTCAAACCTACGGTGTAGATTATGAGGAAACCTTCTCGCCTGTCGCAGACATAAAAGCTATTAGGATTCTTTTAGCCATAGCAGCGTACTATGACTATGAGATTTGGCAGATGGATGTCAAAACTGCCTTCTTGAATGGTCACTTAACCGAAGAGGTTTACATGGACCAACATGAAGGATTTGTCAATCCACAATATCCTAACCGTGTATGCAAGCTACAACGATCCATTTGTGGATTAAAGCAAGCATCTAGGTAATGGAATAAAAGGTTTGATGAGGAAATCAAGAAGTATGGTTTCACTCAAAACATTGATGAGCCATGTGTATATCGTAAGGCTAGTGGGAGTAATGTAGCATTCCTAATCTTATATGTTGATGACATATTGATCATGGGAAACAACATTCCAATGTTACAAGCTATTGAAGCCTATCTTGGAAATTATTTTTCTATGAAGGATTTAGGTGAAGCTGCATATATTCTAGGAATCAAGATCTACAGAGATAGATCTAAGCGGTTGATTAGACCTTGTCAAAGTGCATACATTGAGAAAATCTTGAAAAGATTAAATATGGCGAATTCCAAGCGTGGAACTACCCCAATGCAAGTAAAACTTGAGCTGAGAAAATATCAAGGACCCTTAACACCTGCAGAGGTGGAACGCATGAAGAGGATTCCTTATGCCTCGGCTGTAGGATCCATCATGTATGCGGTGAGGTGCACTAGACCTGATGTTGCGTTCGCTCAGAACTTAACAAGTCGATTTCAAGTAGATCCAGGGGAGATTCACTGGTCTGCTGTGAAGAACATACTGAAGTATCTCAGATATACTAAAGATATGTTTCTTGTTTACGGTGGATATGTAAAACATTTATTATTTTGATGATTAATATACGTGGTACTTGAGTTATTCATTCATATATTAATTGTGTCCTATATTTGCATGTTTAATCCATAAGTAATTTATTACTTTAAATTGTCCATTGTCGATCAATGATATGGGAGTATTGTTGAATTAAGGCAAATGTGAGAGATTGGTTATATTCTTTGAATACTAAGGATGTGTCCGCCAAACTCACATGTTATCCACGTGTTATGGATATTGGACTTCCTCGAACCTACGAGTCATCACTTTATGGATCGGCGTCATTAAGTGATATCTCGCAAATGGTTATTTTATTTGTCCTCTGACTTGAGATGCAAGCAGGTCTTGCATGTGTGGATCTTTCTTCTTGACTATAGTCAAACGCTATCCGGAACAAGGTGGTTATAAAGGCTATTCTCAGAAGTTGGTTGAAGCACATGAATGACACGTGTAGTCAAAATAGAATTTGTTCCTCCACTTGTCTTCTGGAGTATGATACTACTGGGCCCCTCGCTGAATTAATAAGATGTTTGCATGGCCGTGCCCAAAGTGTAAATCAATATGATACTTGTTTTACGTTTGGTAATCTTGATTAATTTCTAAAACGAGAAACAGAATAGTTGAGCAATATAGAATGACTTTGATCCATATCCATAGTTCAACAAGTATCTGAAATAAATGGATGATTTAAAAATTGTAAACCATATACCTAGTTGTTTTATGAAACCACACTCAGGTATTTCTGGGAGCAATGCGGTGTTGCTAGACACTTAGCATTTTTAGTATACATTATTGATTGTTACAATCGCAAGTGGGAGCTGTTGGTTATGCGCTCGTAAATCAATAGTTATACGGCTAGAAATTACGTGAGCCTATCGGGGCACACACGTATACATTTAGAGAGCGTTTATTAAATATAATTAATATGTTTAATGTATGCTATTAATTAGGATTAATATAATCCACGAAATACACATAACGGTCGTTAGTTCGTTAGTGTAACGGTTAACGGTCGTTAAGTCCAAAATTAGCTTGTATTGTACATAGTTTATTTCACAAGGACCAAAAGGCAACATGGAGGCCCATGGACATCCTATGGTGGCCGGCCATATGGGCTAGGGCAAGAAGGGGAGTAGCTTTTTCCCTAAGCTACCCTATTAGTATAAAAGGAGGCCTCTAGGTCTTCATTTATTCACACCTTCAAATCAAAGCATTCTTTGATCTTCTCTCTTGCTCTCTACAAAGCGTCCAACACCCCAAGTAAGGGAGTTGGCTTTGTTTCTTCTCTACGACTAGCATTTGTGTTTAGTTCGTAAGCTCGTGGGTTAAGCACTAGCATCCTAACGCTCTCGTTAGACGTGTAGTGTGAGTTTTCGATAGAGATCAACTCACTATAGTTGATTAGGGTTTCGTAGTGATACGAGATCCATTGAAGTGTTCGTGATCAAGATCAAGACTTGGTGGTTATCTATTTTTCAATAGATTTGAGGTTAGTATTTATTATGTGTTTTAATTCATAACATTAAATATAGATCCATCCGCTGCGTACTCATGGTATTGATGGTTTAATCAATATGATTTCCCTACACAGGAAATGTAATCAATGCAGCAATGTCTCTTTTTTTGGTGAGGTCAGGGTTGCTATAAATTACATGATGATGCCTTTCAGCTTAGACCCACACAGAGCTTTCAAAACACTTTTGACTGGGGCACTGGGCTGTGTTGATCTAGCTTGTAAAGGAAATGTTGTTATGAGGTTATGGTGTTGGTGAATAAAAGGTGAATAGACTGTTTGGGATGATGTATAACAGTTTGCATTTTAATGTTGTTTCAGCATTATTTTTGGTTGCTTGCAGCCTTGTATATGTTTAGGAGGTTTGGGTATGTCCAAATCCTTCCTCTAATTGTGTATGGTTTTTGATATTAATATATGGGAAAATTCCAAAAATGCCCCAGTCTCATCCCCAACGCATCAACTTTTGCCCAAGCCGCAATTTTTACTCCTAAATACCCAGGGCGACTGGGCAACCTTTAAATACCATTATTTTTTGTCAAAAATAGACCGTATTTCAGTATTTTGTACATACTTTGGTAAACATGTTGCACGTATGTTCAGTTGCCCAAGTTAAAATACCGGGGGCGACTAGGCAACCTTACACATACGGGACACGTGTCGCACGTACGTTCTGTTGCCCAAGTTGAAAGTCGCTCAAGGTCTATTTAGGAGTAAAAATTGCGGCTGAGGCAAAAGTTGATGCGTTGGGGATGAGACTGGGGCATTTTTGGAATTTTCCCTTAATATGAAACTACTAGCTATATCTTTATATCGAAAACACAAAGACAAATATGTGCATGTAAGAGTAAAACTACTGAAAACACTTAGGGTGCCTATAAGAAATTCTAACATGTAAAGGGATAACCACTAAGGAAAATTAGTTCCTATTAGAGGCCATTTCATGGAATTAGACAAGCTCCCACGTCCTAAGAAAAGAGAAGCTCCTGCAGGTCTAGCTTCAGTTTATCCTCCAATCTAAATTTTGGTTCACTCTTTCTCCTCGAGCTGTCAGTTGTTGCGTTGTTTGTCGTCTCCTCTTGACATGTCAAACCATCTTAACAATGATATTCACGACTTCAAGTTTCGCTCTAAACACTCCGTTCGAGATCGTGTCTTTGTTCACATAGTATTTTAACTGGTTTCGAGCCATGTTTCTTTGTTGGTGCTTATGTCATCTACGCTACTTGGTAGTTTTTATGTAAAGAGTTAAAAAAAATAAAATGTATCTTAATATTTCTGTTCGACTATCTTATAAGGGACGTTTTGAAGTTCATTTTTAAAAAAAATATGAAACACGAAAGTGTTAAATATGTGTATCATCGTGGATCAAAGGTACATCGAAGTCAATATCATATAAAAAAGCATAAAATGCTCGAAAATCTGATCATTTTCATGTAATGTATATATTTTTGTCATTGAGAGGATAGTTTAGTTTGAGATTAGTAAAAAGAATGTTGGTTGAGCTTCCTTGGTACGAGGTCGTGATACACTAATTTATAAAATCGAGATATTAAATGTTCATTATTATTTTAGGATGTTTCACAATAAGTGTTCATTTTATATTTAAATCAATGAAAATAAACGTTAATGGATAGATATGATATTTGATTGATGAAGAGTTTAGTTAGTGAGATTTTTTAAAACTTTGTGCATTATGAAAGTAAACATACTAACTCAAATTTTAAAATGGATGTATCACAGTTTTCAATTAGTGCATAAGAAGTGTCAAAGACGGTGTTTATGGCGGATTTCATGAGCCTTTATAAATTAAAAGTAGATCAGGTCCGTAAACATAAATTTGCAAATTTGAGGCATGAAGTTTGTGATCTTGGAAGAGCCGTATATGAAGGTGTGCGAGGTGTGCTACCGCATAGTCTTAAAGTTTTAGGGGTCTCAAAATATATACCCGTTATATATTTGGGACCTCAAAATTTACTTTCAACAAAAAATGTTAACGTTGTACAGTTTTATGATGTAAACATTTGTTAAAACTTAAGACATATCATCAAAATATTGTGTTTTTGGTTCTTATATAATGCATTTTTAACCACCGTATTTAGTTATTGTATAAGTTTCCGCACAGGGCCTCTGTTCGCTCGGCTACAGCAATTGGTATTGACCTCGAGCTATTTAGAAAGAAAATTCGAAACGGGGAATATACTTGTTTCTCGAAGGACGTTTGGGTGGGGGACTCGCCTCTGTATGAGTTGTTAGTCTTATCCAACGTTTATTTCATCTCGAAGTCTCCCAACAATGTCTAGTATGAGAAATTACGTACATTATCTCATGTGGCTATCGTCCCTTATCGACCATTTGTTGTGCACACTGTTACTTGTGAAGCCTTTTCACCTCAACGCATCCATACCCTCGGGTCTCAATCCTACAAGATAGAATAAACTAGTACCTAATAAAGTAAATATTGTTTCATGAATTATTGAATGCTTGGGAATCTCAACAAGAGTAAAATTTGATCATAGAGGAATCAATTAACAGTTAACTTATTGGCTTTATTGCCCGATGTGTGATGATAATCTCGAGACGAAAGTGATCACACATGACCGACAAAAACCGAACTAGACCGAAACCGAGTTGGACCAAATTACCGGGCCGAGGCCCAGACCAAATGTGTTTGGTCCAGTTTGTCGATCTGGTCCAACAAAGCACATTGGCGGATTATGTGTAAGACTGGACCAAAGACCTAATATGAGAAAAGGGTGGACCGAAGACCGAACCATAATATGTTCGGTCTGTGCAGTGATAATGTTCAGGCTGGTTTGTCGATTTGTTTTTGCTCAATCCTATTGGTTGAGGATCATTTAAAAAGTCACAAAGTTTTACAAAGTATAAAAAGTAATTTGAGCCGTTAGATTATCACTAATAATCTAGATATCTAATCAATGGACTAGATTTAAAGAAAAATATATTAAAATGGTTGGTTATGTCATGGGTATTCTCGTCACCAATTAATTATAGATCCGGGTTTTCTATTCTTCTCTCTCATCTCTTTCTCGACAATCAAATTCACTTTTTATTATCATCTTCTCTACATCATCCAAATTAAATTATCCTCTACTTATTAATAATAAAAGTAGATGATGACAATGAGTACGTTTCGGTGAGAGCTCCTGTGAAGACTAGTACATTCGGCGATCTACAGCCGCGCGGTGGTTTAAACGATTTGTTGTAAAGTAAGTTATAATTATTATGCTCATTTTAGTGAAAGTAATAGGTTTTGACAGTTGTAACTAATTTTGGTTTTGCTATTTTTGAATGAATAGGCCAAATTTTGATATCGTGAAAATTTGTTCCGATTGAAGGAAGGTACGAGTGGGTAAAGTTAAAGCAATAGAGATGTGAAGGAGTATATGGTTAAGTTTATTATTAATTAATGCTAATTTTGGATAACTATTTATTATTAGCGGATGCTCTTAAATGGATTTAGATCAAAAAATGGGTTGACTGGAAATAAGAATATGAAGAAAGATAAAGAGGGTACATGGAAGGATTATTAGTTGGTCGGCTGTGTACATGAAGAAAATCTAAAAAAAAAAATAGTTTGACATTTAATATTTGTGTATTATTGTATGCAATTGGTATTTAATATTCGCGTATGAAGTATTGAGCTTATGAATGTTAGAGAGTTGATTTAGAGTTTGACATTTAATATTTGTGTATTATTGTATGCAATTGGTATTTAATATTCGCGTATGAAGTATTGAGCTTATGAATGTTAGAGAGTTGATTTAGTGATGTAATTAGTAACGCATTTTGGTTTTTTTTTTTTTTTTTTTTTTTTTTTTTTTTTTTTTTTTTTTTTTTTGTATATAAGGTGTTTGATGAAAAATCTGTGAGAGTTTTTTTGTTATAAAAAGGTGCGATTTTTTGTTAAAAAGTGACTGTACAACTTTGTATTTGATCCGCTTAGTTTTGATAATGTTCATTAGTTCATTAGTTAGTTTTGGTCATCGGTTAATTTTGTTCATCAGTTATTTTTTATAATGTTCATTAGTTCAAGTTAGTATTGTTCATCAGTTCATCAATTTTTCTAATAAAAACACAATGTTTATCATTTCATCAATTATTTTTGATATTGTTCATCAGTTATTTTTGATAACGTTCATCAGTCATTTTTTATAATGTTCAGTAGTTTTCAAAAAAATAACGTTCATCAATTATTTTTAATATTGTTCATCAGTTGATAACGTTCATCAGTTATTTTTTATAATGTTCAGCAGTTTTCAAAAAAATAACGTTCATCGGTTATTTTTTATATTGTTCATCAGTTATTTTTTATAACGTCCATCAGTTATTTTTTTTCAAAAAAATAACATTCATCGGTTATTTTTGATATTGTTCATCAGTTATTTTTGATAACGTTCATCAGTTATTTTTTATAATGTTCAGCAGTTTTCAAAAAAATAACGTTCATCAGTTATTTTTTATAGGGAAAATAGTCTGAAAAGGCATCCAACTTTCCACTTAATCCTTTTGTAAGCTACATACTTTTTTTTTCCTATAGTGGGCACATACTTTCTTAATCATCCTATTGTAGCCATAAATCTGACGTGGCATGATCTAATCAAGAGTTAATTACATAAATTTACATAAATCGTCCCTGTGGCTCTAAACAATTACACCATTCGTCCTTGAATAAAACACATATGTTATCTCTTTCTCACTTCACATACATAAACACTCTTTTCTCTCTCTTTCTCACTTCACACTCATCGACATGTATTCAAATTGACCCGTAAACCATTAAGCTTCCAGTTTATTTCTAGTCTCTAAACCCACCACCACCACCGGCGACAGTTTACCGGAATCATATCTCCGTCAATCACCACCAATGAAACTCAAAACCAAAAACCAAACACTAGTTTTATAAAATTATGTCAATCTTTATGCAATGCCCAAACCTCAAACTCACATTTGTGTGATCCAATCACTTCTCAATTCATTTTCAAAAGGGCCAAGCACTAATTCAATCAAAACCCTTGAAACCTTATCTAAAAGGGGTTTAAGATTAGACACTAATTCATTAGCTTTAATCCTAAAAAAATGTGGGAATTATAGATTACTTAAAGAGGGCAAATGGGTTCATTTCCATATGAATTTTACGGGTCGAAAGAAACCCGAAACTTATTTAAGCAATTTTCTGATTTATATGTATGCAGAATGTGGGGATTGTGTTAGTGCACGTAAGGTGTTTGATAAAATGTCTGTTAGGAATGTGTATTCATGGAATGGGATGATTAGTGGGTATGTAAAAGGTGGGATGATTCGGGTTGTGAGGGGGTTGTTTGAGAGGATGGGGGTGATGGAGAGGGACGTTGTGACGTGGAATACGATGGTTGTTGGTTACGCGTCTAGTGGGATGTGTGACGAGGCGGTGAGGTTGTTTAAGGAGTTTAGGAGGGTGGGGGGTGGAGTTAATAAGTTTAGTTTTGCGGGTGTTGTGATGGTTTGTGTGAGGATGAAGGATTTGTGGCTTGCGAAAGAAGTGCATTGTCAGGTTTTTGGTGTTGGTTTTTTGTCGAATGTGGCGCTTTGTAGTGCAGTGGTTGATTGTTATGGAAATGTGGGGAGATGGGTGATGCTAGGAAGTTGTTTGATGAGATGCCGAAGAGAGATGTACTTGCTTGGACTACTATAGTTTCGGGGTATGCTAAATGGGGTGATTTGAATATGGCTAGAGAGTTGTTTGATGAGATGCCGGTAAAGAATAATGTATCGTGGAATGCTATAGTATCTGGGTATACAAGACATGGGTTCACAGGGTTAGCACAGGGATAATTGTGAATGAAAGAGGGTTCGAAGAATGAAAGAGTAGTGCGGCTAAGTTAGGAATTGTGTTATAATCTTAGTGCTGAATGATCACAGGTCACAGGTGTGTATCATGGGCTGAGTCATTGACTCAGGATGTATGGATCAGAGAACCTCAACTTCATCACCTTCACAACCATCGCAAAACGACACTAGACCATTCACCACCAACAGGTAATCAGACAATGGTGCCTTTTGGTTTGTCTTTGAAACATCATGGTGGTGATCAGAGAACCTCAACTTCATCACCTTCACAACCATCACAAAACGACACTAGACCATTCACCACCAACAGGTAATCAGACAATGGTGCCTTTTGGTTTGTCTTTGAAACATCATGGTGGTAATGGGGTATGAATCAGATGGAATGCATCAGCTTAATAAAAAGGTAATGGATAAACAAGAGGGAGTGTTTGTCAAAGAAAAAAATTGGCATAGCTGAATCCAAAACCTGATATCATACCCAGAAACCAAAACGGTGTCTCGAAATCAAGTGTGAGTGTCGGGTTCAGCTTATGCTTAGCATTAGAGGTTGATGCTTATGAATCAGAGGGTGAATTAAAGATCAGAGGGTTAATAACTATTGATTAGTTTAAGTTATAGCCACAAGGATGAAATGTGTAAATTATTAGAGTCAAAAGGACCTTTTATGCAATTGATTCAAGGACGAATGGTGTAATTGTTTAGAGCCACAGGGACGATTTATGTAAATTTATGTAATTAACTCTTGATTAGATCATGTCACGTCAGATTTATGGCTACAATAGGAAGATTAAGAAAGTATGTGCCCACTATAGGGAAAAAAAGTATGTAGCTTACAAAAGGATTAAGTGGAAAGTTGGATGCCTTTTCGGACCATTTTCCCTTTTTTATATTGTTCATCAGTTATTTTTATTACGTTCATCAGTTATCTTTTATAATGTTCAGCAGTTTTCGAAAAAACAACGTTCATCAGTTATTTTTGATATTCTTCATCAGTTATTTTTTATAACGTTCATCAGTTATTTTTTGATAAAGTTTATCAATTATTTTTGATAACGTTCATCAGTTATTTTTCATCTTTACCGTGCGATATCTTACTCATATCATATCGGATTTGAGTGATTCAAATTTATGGGTAATGAACGGCCAAAAAGCTACAACTTTCGTTTTTTAAGTTTTACAAAATTTGGCTTTTAAACTAGGCAAAATTAGAGTCGAAAATGCCAAAAATTTCAAGAAAATCAACACCCACTTAAAAAGTTGAAAAAAAATTGCGATTCATATGTCATAATGCATACCAAATTAAAGAGAATTAAATTTAAAAAATTATGGTGAAATCGGTTTTTCATAAAAGTTTATCGTTTGAAAGTTATTTACGTTTGAAGTTTTGGGGTGGAATAAAAAAAGGGGTTTTGTGAGTGACTTTCTAGTCTTTTAAATTTTCTTTACTTTGTAAAGGATCGCATCTCCAATGATACTCTGACGTGTTCATAATGAAACTACATTTAGTTCTTTGACGTTTTCATAATCAAACTACATTTAATTTACGACGCTCGAAGAAAGACCTCAGGGCCCGCTTGGTTCAAATTAGGGGAATGCAAAGGGAAAGGAAAACGGAAAGGGAATGCAAAGGAATGGGTGATGGTAGGTAATCAATCCCTTACCCCCCCCCCCCCCAATTTACTCTATAATGGTCTATTACCCATTACTGGGTAATCATTATATTACTTAGGGTGAACCAAGCACCATTAATCATTACCTTTGCCATTACCCACCCCCCTTAACCCCCAACCAAGCACCCCCTCAATCTTTGCGAAATCAAGCTACTCACATTCACGTGAACTTCAAATAGATGTAGAAAAGCATCGTTTAATTGGATATATTAGTTAGATAAATTGGTATTAAAATCCTTTTAACATTCTATCCTAGTTGTTTCTTTCCCAAGTTACTAGCAAAGATACATTTTTTTAAATAAAACTGCGTTTAAGGATATTACATATCTAATTACAGTATAGCCCACATTATTATAACATATTCTATCTAGTTGTTATATCGTGTACCGTTACATTTGAAGGTGGAGATGCTAAGTGATTTGTAGCACTGAACCTAAGAAGATGCATAAATTTGACTGCACAATGTAACTCTAGCAAAAAGTTAATCGGTGAAAAAATTATGATACACTTACCGCAAGAGAAGTGACTCTGCAAGGATGGGTATACCTGCATACGTAGTAATTGTTCATAAAAATCTGCATATTACATTGTGGCAGATAGCAAAGTCTATGAATAACATACAGATAGAGAACTTACATTCTAATCATGTAAGAAATCCACCCAGAAAGAGGGTAAGGATCAATGTGTGCTTCCGCCATTTTCTATATCTCGATAGAAGATCTGAACCTACTTCCCGGGGCGTTGCTGAACCAAAATACCTTGGCAGCACCGTAAATGGCTTTTGTTGGTTAAGCTGATGCTGTTACGACTATTCGTTCAGCTTGTGCAGACCGCTGGACTATCCAATGATTTACCTGTCATTATACCATGCGATAGTTACCTTAAATATAAAGAACATAAACTATTTTAGGACTAAAAGATGGTTACTATTCTTTGATTTACCAGTAACCTTATGTCGTGTTTTTCGGCTTTGAGTGCAGGGATACTGCTTCCTTACATCCATTTTCCTAGCGTTCAGTCCTTTGATGATCTGCGTGAGTTTATATTATTAAATAGGTCATGTTTTATTATTCATTTAGTAATCATAGAGGTGATAAACTGAAAAAGGAAACTAAGAATAACCTTGTTTCATCGACACAAAAGTAAGTAGGAAGTTGGTCAGTAAATTCAAAAACACCAACAATGACAATATCAAATGGCCCTCAGACAGTCTTTATTATGGAACTTTAGTTATTCTGGTAAAGGATCTTGCACCCTCTGATACCGTCTAAACCATACCTCGTCGACGACACACGTACAGAAAAAGATTCAAACAATTAGTCGCGGAGCCTACCATTTTCGAACTTTTTGTTCAATATATAAGAATAATTCATTTTTAACGGCAATTACACATTTTCGAACGTTAGAGAAGGTATCACTAATTCTCACATATGTTCTTATAAAATGTGATTGAGAAATCAATAGAAAAATAAAGAAGGAAATAAATGTCAAAGAAGGACAAAAATAAACCTTTTCACATATCAATTGTGATGCATCCAGTATATCACCGATTCTTCCAATTCCCCCACCTATAGAAACTCCCTGATTTCTTCAAGTTAGAAACAATATATAATAACAATAAGAAGATAAAACAGCAGAATCATTAAACATAGAGGTGGAAATGTTAACCAATTTAGTTTTGAATGAGTCAATCAGGGTTCTGTCTTATTATCTCACTTTTCGACCCTATTAGAAAATAGCTTAAAAGGCCGTTACGTCAAAAGAATCCAAAGAGTAGTTCTGATAAGAAAACGTCCAAAATCATTTAATTCGAAAAATTGGATTATTTTGAAATAATATTAGACCCATTGGCTGATTACCAAAAGGTATGACTCAGGACAAAAAAATTCACTCCAACCCGTTTCAATCCCTACCAAAAACTACCTGTTTCGACCCGTTACCCCACCTGCCCATTTTACCACCCCTAGTGAAAACACATGTAGTTTATGAGAACTTACGGTTTTCTCCTTGTCCTCTTGCTCTGAGGGTATCCAATTTGCATCTCTAAGTGCTTCGTCTGCAGCACACAGTGCATAGCTTATAAACCTTGCAATTGATTTACTATGCTGCGAAAAAACACCACAATTAAAGGATTGGTTATATTAAGTATCAAAATATTATATTCAGCGTCTGACAAAGATTTTTATCAGGATAGTAAACCTTAGAATCTAGCCATGATTGCTCGTTGAACTTGCCAGGGTTAGTACCACACGGTACAATAGCAGCAACTTTGGAAGTTAACTGATCAAATGTATACGACTGAGTATCTTTCTCAAATCCACTCATCTTTAGGTCTTCGATAGCTAAAGCTCTTATACCACTTTCCCCTTTGATTAACCGCTTCCATGTTGTTTCTACTCCACATCCCAAAGGTGTAACCATTCCTAAACCTAAATAATAAAAATAAAAAGCCATTAACATATACACCTGTTTGGCACATTGAATTAGTGATATACACCTGTTTAACGGCAATTATTTTTTCTCTATACTTCAGCTCGAATTAAATAATTAGTCGTTAACAATTAGTCACTAAAAATGAATTATTCCAAAAATGAAATAAGACATTAGTGATTTGAGCGTTGATATTTAGTTTTTCTGCCGTTTATAAGAACTTTGAAATAGTGATTTAAACAACCGTTAACGGGTCAACTTAGCCACCTAGTTATTTGAACGTTAGAGAAGGTATCACTAATTCTCACATAAGTTCTCTTTAGTTTTTTTGACAACCGTCATGTATGGGCTTTTCATGGCTGCAAGAACTGTGGTCACCGGAAAGTCAACCACGAACCCTAGCAAACCCACCAAAATGGCCATAGGAACATAAACCACCCTGCACGACAACACAAAAATGAGCTATACAACATGAAATAAAGCCTAAGTGACCCATGTTTTCAGCTTTAAGAAGGAAATGTATCCAACTATATCTCAATTCTCCCCCCTGGAGGGTCTTGTTTCCGGAGATCATCCAGCATTGAGAAGTATGAATATAAACATACATCCGTTAAGTCCCTAACGAAAGTCAAACTCCACTTGATAGTCTCCCATGTTCCGTCCTGTTAACGACATTTCATAAATCTTTAATATACTAAACTGAAAAAATAGAGAAAAAAACACAACTCGAAACATTTTTAGTGATGGCAATTTTATTCTGTTAAACGGTCGATTTGGGTTGTATTTTCCTTAAAGGGTCAAAGAAGTTAAAAGTCACCCAAAGTGTATTCAAACTGCATAAAAAGCTCTCATTTTATATCATACCTTTTACTTTTTCTTTCATTCTATGAATCTCTTCAATTAACCTGGAGGAAAACGATGGCATGGCAAGATCATGTTTTGAAGGATTCGAGGCCAATATACATAATGATTATAAGTATAGTAGAATACTCACTTTGGGAACATATCCTTAAATGCCAAAAATCATCTTCATCAGTCAATAAAATCTTCGCACAATGTTAACATCATCTCTCATAGCTGTACCATAGATTTCTAGAACACCTACTTTAAACAAATATACAAAAATTAGCAGCATTCTTGTGTGAAAATATGTTGACATATAAAATAAAATTCCCACTCTTAATGAAGTATAAAATGTTGTATATATAATGCAACGTTTTTTAAGCAACCGATATATATATATATATATATATATATATATATATATATATATATATATATATATATATATATATATATATATATATATATATATATATATATATATATATATATATATATATATAGCCTCTTTGAATGACACATGAGAAAAATTAAATAACCAATTGAAGTTCTTCAAAGTAGCTGATAAACTTAACTAAAAATGGGTTGAATGAACCACCTACTTTGTACTAATTAGTAAAAAATACTACCTAATATAGCTTCAAAAGATCAATTCTGAACCACCTACTCCTTATATTTCTAAGTGAAAGTTCTTGTAGCATAAGAATACTATGATATTAAGACTAATACAAAGATCAACTGTCATCTTTCATATTTGTTCTTCGGTGCATGACCTTCAAGTAAGGCACTAAAAAAGACTACCAAGAAGCTACAACCAAAACAATAACCTCTTAAACATAAACATAACAACAACTAACAATCCATAGGTACAACCTCAATACCTACACACTATTATCTATATGAAAAATGATGTTACACAGTAAGCAACATCTTATATAGAAACCACCTTTAACAAAGTTTGTACCTAAACTATTGTTCACACATACGAAACCAAAAAAAGCAAGGGATACAAATATAAACCTACGACTGGTAAAACAAAACATTAAAACACAAACACCCACCAACCTTATATTACGAGCGATACGACACCGTTATACCAAAAACGACACAACTTCAACGGAAACCCCAAAACAGAAAACGGCGCAGCAGCTACACCCCTGATTTCATAAAAACACTTATATTAAAACGGAACCCAAAATTAATACGAAACCGTAATTGTACAATACAAACAACTAAAATTAATAATAAAAAAATTATCAAAGTAACATCAAACATGTTTTCAAACCAAGCATCTTCTTAATCATGAATATGTTCTTTTATATAACTACGAAAATCCGAAAGTTACAACCCGACTTCACTTACCGCAAAAGACAGGCTTGAAGATGAGACTTATCACAGCCATAACTGTAACACCCCAACCCGATAAGGGTAAAGATATCACAATAATGGTTTCATATCAGATCAAAACAAAGCATACATCTATAGTAATACAAGAATTCTCAAAGGTTACAAATGATATACAGAAACTACAAGGTTACAAATGAAACTTCCGATAAATACTAATTCTAAAATATAATAACTTCTAATCATCTCTAATCCAGAATAGCTATCAAATCTTCTAAGTCCAAGGTACTCTCCACTCATTCCCAGCTTCCTACTAAAACCTGCCGCAGGAAAAGAAATGCGGCTAAGCTACGAGAGCTCAGTGAACAGATATAACGATAACAAAGCAGTAATGGAGAAAAGTACAACGTAATAGAAATAAAAGTCATGCAGATGTAATATGGGTTAAGGAATAAGTAAAGGAATAAGGATAAAGGAAAAAGAAAAAGGAACAGTAATCCACCACGAGCCCAGAATAGATAATATCAGAACAATGTAACCATATAAGCAATCCAGAGGGGATACCTCTCAAGTAACCAGATAATATGAGGGGTGTCCTCATGTATCAAATGGAGTAGCTAGCTCCCAGATATGTGAAAGACGTGTATCGCACACACCATCAGTCACCAGATATATATAACAAATAAACAGATACAGATAACAGAAACAGATCAAATCTAGGATGCATCCATACGCTCCCGCAGACAAATCATAGTTAGGAATATAAATATTCAGTTGAAGACTCGGTCACCCCGAGTACTTAGTAGCACATCATAGCTCGTAGGATCATTAGTAATATTATTAGTAGTTTAGTTATTATTAATATTGTGGAGTGGGTCGGGTCTTTACCCACTGTCAGCTTGCTCCACAGCCCGCTAGGGGCATATTATGTAGTAAGTATAAATACCCCTTCCCTTGCAAGGGAAGGGTTGGACCTTTTCAATCTAATATATCACTAGTTACTTTCTCTCTCTAAAAGGCTCCCACTTCTCTCTAGAACTTCTTCTATTCGATCCATAACAAGCCTCAAACTAGTGATTCATGCATTGTGAATACCCTACAATTGGTATCAAGAGCCATGGTTAGGTCCATGAGAGTTGGTATTCACGAATTTGTGTAGTTCTTGAGGTTTTCTTGTTGGTTCGACTTGTAGTTTTAAGTTTTTTTTTTTTGTTTAGTAGCATAAATCTCATTTTGTACTTTGTTTAGTGATTAGAAGTTGTTTTACTTTGTACTTTCTTGCTTAAGATTAGTATTAGAGTGGTATTTGGTGTTTGGATTCACAGATCCAAGAACCGTGTGGTGATTTTGGAGCAATTCGTGGGTTTTTTTTTTTTGTGGAAGTGTTCTTGAATGCGGTTTGTGTAGTTTGGACGTTCTTGGATGCGGTTTGTGTAGCATCGGGTACGCGGTTTGTCTTTATACTAGTTTAGGCAAAAGGACAAACGGCATTGATAGTGACAGGTTTGGAAGTTTGTGCCAACGCGGTTTGTCTCTTGGCACATACGCGGTTTGTATATCCGGTGTGAACTCGGTTTGTCTATTTGGCGAATACGCGGTTTGTGTCTTTGGTGTGAACTCGGTTTGTCTATTTGGCGCACACGCGGTTTGTGTCAACGCGGTTTGTATATCCGGTGTGAACTCGGTTTGTCTATTTGGCGCATACGCGGTTTGTGTCATACGCGGTTTGTATCTTTGGTGTGAACTCGGTTTGTATCTCCATTGTGAACTCGGTTTGTCTCTTGGCACATACGCGGTTTGTATCTCCATTGTGAACTCGGTTTGTCTCTTGGCGCATACGCGGTTTGTGTCTATGCTATCTGTCTAGGCGGTTTGTATCCAAAGTTGACTTTTTACGTCAAAACTTCAAACGGCCATAACTTTTGAACCGTAACTCCGTTTTCAGCGAAACACCTGTCAAAACGACCGTGAGACCGAGGAGAAGGACACGTTGAATTAATTTATTCATTCAACCCAAGTTTCGAGGCCTGAAAACGCTCCAGAATGAAGTTATTGAGGTTTTAAGTTTCCAGACCAAAATTCCACCGTAACAACTCGCATCAACCAAACCAAATCACCACTTAACAATAGTGCAACAATCCAACAGTCATCATAACACATATCAAGCACCATTCCACGGTTTATTCTTGATTTTGTAAAACCCCGCGAAAGAATCTATTTCTCGGTTTAAATCATAGAATTGTAAAATCCCGTGCACGTTAATATCATGTCAAATACTTCAGATTCTGCTATATCAGAGATACTCAGTTTGTACAACATGATAGACAAACAAAAGATTCCCAAAGATGTTCGACAGATAAACGTGTTTGACTATGTTGGTGCCAATAGAGACTTTGTGTGCCCGAATTCTCAAGAGAAAGAGCTTCATCAGCCACAGACAAACGTTGTTGAGTCAGATACTGTTAGGAACATCGTGCAACATGAGAAGCACAACGAAGCGTCGGCTGAACCTAATGGGGTATCTTCTGTCATTAATAATGATAATGTGTTGCATGAACAAAAGATTCCCGACAAAGTACAACAGACAAACGTTGTTAAGTCAGATATTGCTAATATGGGAAATAACAATGTTTTCCCATATGAACAATATGTGAATCACAACGAAGCGTCTGTTGTACCTAGTTGTGCATCTTCTGTTCTAAATGATGATTATGTGCTGCATAAGTACAAATTGCCTGTCCCTGATAATAACTTGATCACTAGACTAAACATCTATAAAGAACAAGTTGCTATGTATGAACAGCGTGCTAAGTTTGAGCTTAATGATCGTGAGCAGAAATTAGAAGGTCAAATGAGTACACTTATTAAAGAGTCTAGAGTGCGAGAAGAAACATTAAAAATAGAGTTAAGTTCTTTGAAAAGTCAGCTAGAACAGTCTGTCAAACAGAAACAGGAAGCACAAAAGTGTGTAACAACACTTAAGCAAGAATTCAAACAAAAAGAAACAACTCTTTTAAATGATTTCTCTAAACTCAAGACGTTAAAAAATAAGCTTGAAGATAAGTTGTACACACAAAATCAAACCATACAAACTGCTCAAATGATTCATAAGCACAGAAAGTTGAGTGATAAGCATAGTAAAATCATGATAGGTGAACCAAAGTCAACCATCCTTAGGGGTATGCAAGTACTTCAACCAGCCCTATATGATGGTAATGTGATGATTAAGCATATTCATGACCAACCTGAGCATATCTACACTGATGAAGAGGATGAGTTAAGTGATAAAACGAGGGAAAAAATGAATGAGAAAATGAGGGATCCCGAGTGCATAGCCAGACGAATAATAATCAAACCCCATGATTATTATGAGGAAAATCGTTTGACTGTGTTTGCTCCTCAAAAGAAGTTAACACCTGAACAGATATTTTGGAAACAAGATAGTGAAAAACTTAAGGAAGATAAACTTAAGGCCAACACCCCCCTCATTAGAAAAGTTGCGTCCATAACGGTGTATCCTCCCAATACACCTAGGAATCTGGTGCCCTTGTCTCTTCCCACTGAATGCAAAACCTTTATTAGCTTATATGTGCTTTGGCAACTATTTGCTGATTTTGATAAAACATGTAAGAAGAGAATCACACCAACCGGCATTACTGAGGGGGAAAGGTGTTTTGAACATGCAAAAAGGTGTTACTTAACTGAGGTCATGCCATTCTTTAAACTACTTAAAGAACATTTTGAAGGGTTGCAAACTGCCCTTAAAGTCGAAATAAAAGAAATGGAAGTAGTATTTAAAGACATGGAAAAAGAGGTGAATGAATATGCAATAGAGCTTAAGAGTCGAGAGATTGAAAGAAAAAACATACTCATTACTAACGACAACTTGATTGCTAGATGTATTGCACAAGATGTATTTTACACTGTTACTGATTCTGCATTGTCTGCTTGTCAATTTAATGAGTATGCTATTGCGTTGAATGTCACCCAGAATCGTGTTGTTGAGCTTGAGGGGGAGAATTTGAAATTGCTTGAAAAAATTCAAAATGATGACCATGATAACATGGTTAAACGTTTTTCAAAACTAGAAGTTGATTATCTGAATTTGCAACTCAAACATCAACACTTAGAAGAAAAATGCAAAATATCAAATGTCAAGACATCCTCGGATGCTCCTGAGTTTGATACATATTTTGAATTAAGCAAACGTGATGAAAAAATTCAAGCTCACACAAACACGATTCGACTGTTGAGGGCCCAAGTTGCCCAATTGAAATCCAACAAGTGTGAAGTGTATGGCACCAATAAACCTTCGTCTTCAGATTCTCAGAATTTTCAATATCAAAACACCATAAATAAGTTACATTATGAAAATGAGTGTTATCGAGAAGAAAATTCAAAGGTCAAACAACATTTCAAAGAGTTATATGATTCTATTAAAGTTACAAGAAGCAATCACAATGATCAAATAACCTCTTTGACAAATGAAATTGAGAATCTTAAGGCTCGGGTGAAAGGTAAAATGCCATGCACCACTTGTAATTGTGTTGCATCAAAGGTCTCTGCTTGTAAAATGTATGATGTTGATGTGGGGTCTATTCCATTTCCCATGAGAAACAACAGACCTGTCCATCAAATGTATCTCTGTCACCTTAGGGATGGACTTGATACTCTTCGTGAGGTTGTGGAAGAGGACAGAATAGGAAAACCACTCGATAAGGCAGTTGGTTATGCCTGCGTCCTCACAAAAAGGATCCAGGAACAGTTAGAATATGCCATTGGCACGGGCCCTAAGTCTCACAACCAAAGAGATAGAATAGTTGCATCATCATCCACTATTAAGAACAAGCATGTAACCGTTGAGGTATCCTTGGAAACTTCAGATCCCAACACATCAAAACATGTTCAGCAACTAGAAGTGAAAAAGACTAAGATTCCCATCAGTCCTTCTACAGGAGTTAATAGCGACACTAAAGCTAGCGAGTCAAAACCTAGGAGAAACATAAAGAATTCTAGGATTTCACCAGCTAAAAGTGTTCCTAAAAGGAAAGTAGAAGACCACATGAGAAACAACAAGTTAGATTTGAACAAAAGGAATCATAATTCGAATCCAAATTCACTTTGCAAAACATGTAATGAATGCATAATTTCGTGTAATCATGATAAATGTGTTAAGAAATTTCTGAAGTTGTCCAACAAACCCCCAGTTAGGAAAGTTTGGAGAGCTAGACAAATTAAGCAATCTTGGAAACCCACAGGAAAAATGTTTACCAATGTGGGCTTTCAGTGGAAGCCCACGGGCCGAACATTCACACTAGGGGAATATTGCCCTTTAACAAGGATTACAATTCCTAGAGTAGTGCCTGTTAAGGAATGGAAGCCTGCTGGTAGAGTTATCCCTTTAGATACACAATGTCCCTTAACCAGGTCCATTGCATCTACTAGTGTTGCCCCTATTGTTAAAACCAAGGCACCTATGGTTTCAGCAGCCCCAAAGATTGTTTGCACTAACCAACTGGAACCCAACCTAAATTGGGGATCCGGCTCTCCAAATTCTCTTCTTTCGTCTGTTTTCAAATGCAGGTCGTACGAATCGTCCTTTGACATTTGGACACAGGCTGCTCACAACATATGAGGGGAATCATGGACGTCTGTTCAAATCAGTTTAGGCCTCGTTCTTCAATCAACTATGACGTTTGAACAATGCAGTTCAAGCCTCGGGTCTCAATGTCATCATTATGGCGTCTGCTGACATTTCTTCAGGCCCCGTTCATCTAAGAAAAGAAAGGCGTACGCTTGAGTGCGCTTTATCTTCGGAAGAAGAGGAATCTTCTTATTCATGACCATTCTCATCTAGCTTCGTGGTCTTCAAATGCTCATTCAGTCATCAAGGGGATAAACGTATATTGAAGTATATTCTTATTCACCCGGTCTATCAAAAATGGCAGTTGGTCGTCACATGCAATTTTTGAGGGGGAGAAGGGTGAATAAACTGAATGGTGATTGAGATTTGAGTAATGGTCAGACGAATACTCTTGTTTCTGACTACTCTCATCAAAAGGCTTCATACTTGCTCCATGCTCATTCAGATATCAAGTGGATCTACTTCCATTCGATTGGACGTTTAGTCACTCAATCAAAGATGGCATCCTCGTATGCTATCTTTGAGGGGGAGAAGTGTGAACAGTGGATCAACCTCATATGCACTTGTTCAATCAAAGATGGCTTCATACTTGCTCCATGCTCATTCAGATATCAAGTGGATCTACTTCCATTCGATTGGACGTTTAGTCACTCAATCAAAGATGGCATCCTCGTATGCTATCTTTGAGGGGGAGAAGTGTGAACAGTGGATCAACCTCATATGCACTTGTTCAATCAAAGATGGCATCCTCGTATGCTATCTTTGAGGGGGAGAAGTGTGAACAAGTGATTCGATGTACACTGGGTTGTTGGTTCACTCACAGTGGATCAACCTCATATGTTGGTTCACTCACTTGTTGGGCATCAAATGGTGACTACGGAGTTGAACAGGTATCACACATTTGGGGTTGAAGTTGACTTTCTCAAAGGTGTGATCTTACTCTATCTTGAAGTCGGGGTTGGTTGGATGCTTGACCTTCAATGATAACTTGCTAGTGCTTAAGATTTAAGTTGAAGACTTAGGTTATCTAGTTACCAGCAGTCGGGGTAACTATCACTTAAAGGAGTTACTCAGTGTCACACGCCGATGACGTTGTGGATAATCGTAAGAGGTGTTAATGTCTCATACCTTGGTTGGGTATTGAGTACTTAGAGATTTGCTTGGAGCACTAATTCTCTACACCGTTCTTCCAACATTAGTGCAAGCGTAAGTCACAAGAATGGGGAATTCTATCTTCAGGCTCAAGTTTGGTATATCGGGTTTGCTCCTTCAGTTATCTCATCATAAGGCCTACTTGAGGGTTGATAAAGATAGTCAGAGACGGTTTCGGCAGCGGTTAATTCTCACTTGATCTACTTGAGCCTAAGTTGTTCTTCTCACAAGATTTCAAGAATATGTTCGTAAAATGTGTTGCTGATTCTGAGGTATCAAAACCAGCAAGGGGGAAGGAGACATACATCTGAATGCACAATGAGTACACATGATGGGCTTTATACTTCTTCTCAATTGAAGATTATTCCGGGAAGACAAATGTCATAACCGCAGAGAAAATCAGTGTTCTAACTCATTCTTTCTGGTGTGTCATTCCAACTAAGTGTGGGAAGAGAATGCCAGTTTCTGATGATAAAAGAGGTACACAATTGTATGATGGTTCTTATGGTTAGTCGGTATCCTACTGAAGGAAATGTGTACATCCGGTACTCAGTAGCTATTATGGTACTGTCTTGGTGTTATCATGTCGACTACATACGGGATAAATTGCTTACACTCGGGACTTAGCTGAATTTGGTGTAACAATTCTCATCTGCAATGTCCTGAAAGGAGATAAGGGGATTTTCGGGTCTTAATTGATCTTGATGATGCATTGTCGACTTTATTAATGGGATTGAGTGTGTACTTCGGGTTTTTGGGCTTCATATATCGAGACTGGCTGCATCTCTTCAACTACTTGGGGGAAAGTGGTCTCTGGATACTTTTGGTAGGCATTTCTTCAGTATTCAGCGGGAAGAAATGTGAGAAGAATTATTCAAATGTGAGATGATTCGTTGCTGATCTATTTGAGGATCCCCGGACGGAGAATCACGATGATTATTCTTAAAAGGGAGCAGCAATACTTAATGTGGTTTGCTACGGTTTTCGCTGTACGCTTACCTTATGTAAGCTTGAAAGAGAGCTTTGAATCTGCTCAGTATGAAGATTATCGGTTTGGGGGGAAGCTATCAAAGCTGTACATTGGGAAGGCTCAAGTTCCGTCGATTGTTCAGGAGCCTCGAAAGCTTTGATGGTGAAAGTTTAAGAGATGATTGACCACAGATTTCTACAACATACTGAACGTATCCTCATTTCGGTATTCATTTCATCATCGTCTTAAACTGAATAATATAGTTTGTACATATCTTAAAACATACTGTAAATAGAAAATTATAGAACCAGAAAATTGTATATAGAAAAATATTAAAACCAAGAAAAACCATAAAAAATCAGAAAAATAGAAAATACCAAAAATAGTTTAACCTAGGCATGTCTTCTGTTTATCGATAACATTTACGGACTTAGAAATGTCATTCAATAATGGCACGGGTCTTTAAATGAAGCTTGAGCAGAAGTTAAAAGGGATTGTTAAAACATGTCTAAATGGCTTGCAGTTACTTCATACTGCAACCCGCGTTGTACAATGGGGAAAGCATGTCGCCAAAAAGACAGCTGTTCCTCCAACCGGGTGATGTTCACCTGGGCATGGATTACTTTATATCCATGTTTCCCCGATTTGATGTACGGTTCAGTGCATCATTTCGCGTATAAGAAGAGAAGTCTTCTTTGCACCATGAACTCTTTCAGTTCTATGATTCTTCAAGAGAGTTTTGGTGTTTCACAAGGTGGTAACTGGACTTAAATTTCACAAATACTTATCACTCAATTGAATGACTACAGCTCTTTAAATAGAAAACGGATCATTAATTGAGGGGGAGTTTATTTGTTCAAATTTGGACACCTTTTTTTAAACATTGTGCAACATCAGCAGTGACACTCTCTCTTGGTTTGAGGGGGAGCATTGTATGCTTCGTAATCAGAATATATTAAACTTGACCACATTTTCTCCCAAATTTTCTAAACATAGTTAAATCAATTGGGATCACAAATCTCAAATGGTTTGAAATTTTTGATCGGGGGAGAGAATGTGATTTAAATATGAAATTCTGATAAAAATGTGATCTTTTGGAACTCAAGTGTAGGCTCTCCCATATGTGCTAAACCTTTTCGTATATCGATGCACATATTGAGGGGGAGCGAATGATTTATGATGGCAACTGTGGAAGAATACCAAAGACCGACCAATCTTATTTTAATGCATTGGAGTTATAAGGATGGTGAGGTTAGGTATTTGTTCCCATGATCCAGCCAGAACCGGAGGGATCTTCCCAGGGACAATCCTCTAATTAGAATAGAAGTCCTTAGGAATGATTAAAAAGGAGAAAAGTGAATAAGGGAAGAGTGCCGACTGAGATGGAGCTAGCACTGGAACTAACCCAACAAGGTGCTAGTTATGAAGTCTCGGTAAGCACTGAAGGGGTTGAAGAATGAAAAAGAAATGTAAAGATAAAGGGTGAAAAGAAAGAAGCCCTCCTTACATCTTAGGCAGAAACCGGGTCAATACATATGCTGTCAGAATCACTTAGTTGATTGCTGACATTGAAGACAAAGTATCATGGACCCAGTGATACGCTGCACAACCCTCCCTAGCCACTCAAGGTCCCTCAAAGGACTCTTGTTTCACTTGTCACGGAGATCAATACATTGCTATCGTCTCTCTCACTCCGAGTTAGATGATATTGAAAAGGTGGCAGTCCTCTCCAGCCTCCGATCACTAAATCAAAATGCACTATTGAGTCTAGAGCCAAGAGATCATCAATTAATCTCATTAGGACACATTTCCAATATGCTTGCTGTTTCATACACCGTGAAAAGCAAGAAAATATATATGAAGAGTCCTACGCATTATCCTTGTGGTATTGCCAGAACATCCGAGTGATACTTAAAGTAATCACAATGAAGATGGAAATCCTTCTAGAGCCAACATCAAACGAGCTCTTGGTGGGTGACATGTGAGATCCTTCATGGATCAAACCTGTGACAACTGGAATGAAACAATGGGGCGATTCACATTTGAATCAAACTTGTTCCAGGAAATGGATTGACGGATGCTTTTGGAAAACCCTTCAATGTGCTCATCAAATGAATTTCGAGCTCATTGATTGTGAAAATTTTCAAACAAAAGTATTTATGACAGAAATGTGATTTAATGTGTAAAACCCTCGTTGTGTTACATAAAAATTGTTTATCTAGTAACACGCGAGTGATTTTTCTAATCAATTTCTCATCAATCAGTGGGTATTCAATTCACTGATTCACTCAACCGTGTTGTCTGCTTTGAGACGTTCCGGTATGAGAACATGCTTGTAAGACGAGTCCAATGTTAGTTCATTGAATGAGTCTTTACAACAAGCTGGAAATTCCTGTCAAGGAAAATTCTCTTTAAAGGGAATTCTACCTGATCACAGGTCGGTCCTCACGGATCCGAAGGTTAATCTAACCACACCGAACGAATGACAAAGCCATATCCGTTCTCCAACTTTATTGCTAACTGTTTTATTTCAGGTACATATAAAGATGGTGATGGTGGTTCCTGATTCCAGTATGTGACATGTCAATTCACACTCCATGCTCACACTCCCAACTCATTATTAAAGACATCATGATAGCTAAAAGACCTTCAACACAGCTTCCGCAACTCTGATGATAGCTATCATGATCCAGAAAAGTGTGAGCATGCGGGCCCAACGGTCACAACAAATCACATGGAGGCATTACTACAATGGATGAGCTCAGAGATTTTCGGTGGCTGATGATCTCAAAGAAGGCTCCAAGATCACAACTTCTCATGATGACGAAGCCACAAGATGACTTGAAGACGCATGTTGGATGATAACTTCAAAGAATACTCAAAGATCATCCAAAACAAAGAACAGTCATCACAAGTTCACTGCTAAAGGCACAAAGATTCTAGACGTTGAAGAATCAAGGTCTACGAGCTATGAAGTCAAGATTCAAGGATGAAGTGCTAGAATTCAGAACATTACTTCCGGGGTGACCTCCCTTAGGGGGAGATTGTTAGGAATATAAATATTCAGTTGAAGACTCGGTCACCCCGAGTACTTAGTAGCACATCATAGCTCGTAGGATCATTAGTAATATTATTAGTAGTTTAGTTATTATTAATATTGTGGAGTGGGTCGGGTCTTTACCCTCTGTCAGCTTGCTCCACAGCCCGCTAGGGGCATATTATGTAGTAAGTATAAATACCCCTTCCCTTGCAAGGGAAGGGTTGGACCTTTTGAAGCTAATATTACACTAGTTACTTTCTCTCTCTAAAGGCTCCCACTTCTCTCTAGAAATTCTTCCATTCGATCCATAACAAGCCTCAAACTAGTGTTTCTTGAATTGTGAATACCCTACAAATCATAATCATAATGGCCATAGTAGATAACAAATAAGGGACGGAGCAGGTCATCACTCACCTGCCCTAGAGTCATGTCAAAGGTGCATCAATGACATGGACATGAAACCCTCATGCCTAGTGATTGGCTCGGATATCAGACTGTAGGTCAAAGGTCAGATGTACTATCAAAATAATCAAAATTCATATCTTAAGGGTACATGGCAAAAGGCTCATGTCAAGTAGTTCAGAATTAAATATCAAAGGTTCAAATCAGAGTTTATCAGATTAAGTTTTATATCAAAGTTTAAGTTCAGATTAAAAGGACTATATCAAATGGTTCAGAAAAGAATTTCACAGGTTCATAATTAAAGTTCGTAGCAAAAGTTCATTTTAGAAGTTCCTGTCAAAATTTCATTTAAAGCAATCCTTTAATAATGGTTTTCAATAAAATGATCTTTCAGAATAGTTTTCATAAAATAATCTTGCAAAACGGTTTTTCATAAAAATATTCTTTAAACTAGTTTCCACAAAAGTTAACAAATGTCATATAAAAATAGTATCATATCATCATTCATAATCATTCTTTTAAAATAACTGATTTTTCTCAAAACATTTTTAGGTCATAATTAAAAAGGTTTTCACATAACAGATTTTTATATCAGAGGTCGTAACAAAAGGGAATCATGCAAAAAGGTTCAAAGCAAGAGGATTATAATAAGGACATCAACTCAGAAGTAGAACAGATCAGAACATGAGAGAGATCATAGAAGGCTCACAAAACAAAGAGATCACATGAAAGGTTCACAAACAGAAGGGAACATAGCAATGGTATAGGGAATCCTAATAAGGAAAATGAAAAACTGAAAGAAAAGGAAATGAAAAACCCTTACTGAAAAAGGGCAAAATATATGTACCTTAAACCGGGCACACAAATTAAAGCAATGAAACGAATAGAGCAGGGGATCACTCCTTCTTCACCCGATCTATAGATAATCATATGGTTCTCTTATAAGTTTTCTTAGTTTCATAATCAAAAGGTTTCATTTTAGTTTTCTTTCCAATTCAGGTAACTTCCCATTTTTAGTAACTTTCCAAAAATAGCAACTTTCCATATTCAGTAACTTTAGTTATTAACATTCCCGTTTATCAACTTAAAGTATTAAAGATGACCATATTCGTAGTTTAAGGTTCGTAATGTCATTTACATAAGTTTTAGGGTTCATAATGTAGCTTCATAAGTTTAGGGTTTATTATGTAACTATATCAAGTTTAGGGGTTTTAGTGTCATTATGATAAGATTAGGGTGAAAAATGTAAATATTACCAAGTTGCATGTTTTTACAAGTTAAGTCCTTTGGTTTTAGAAGAATGACCATTTAGACACTTTAGTTTGGAAATTAAACACCTAACACCCTTTTAATATCTTTTAAACTTTTCACAGATTTTACACATAAATAGTACTGTTTTGTTGGATTTTTCATCCTTAAAAGAACTCAGAATAAAAATTCCCAAAAATTCATACGCGTACCTACATGACTTAAGAACTTACCCTAATTTTTCCAGAATTTATTATTAAGTATAACTATAGTACAAAAATCCCTTTTGTCAAGTCGTCCAGATTTCTGATCAGTTTTAACATACGAAAACTTTGCAGTTCAAAGCCCTATCAAATAAATTTATAAAAATCTGAAAAAATTACAGAAACTAACTTATATCCCAAATATTATACTGTATAAATGTTAGGTCATAAATCGTTATAGATTTCGAATGAAAAATCATAAACTACAGGTGAATTTTCGTAACCCGAATTACAGTTTTGACACCCGATCTCATAAATTCAGAAAAAGTGCCTTCCCGACCTCAAAAAAATACAAGGTTAATTTCTACAGAAAGCTATTTCATTGTACTTCATTATAGACTCAAAAACCACCTAAAAACACTTCGTTATCATTTAGATACAGGTGATTAAAGTCGGACTAAATTTCAGATCAGCAGCAGATTCAGGATTTCATGCAAGTATTTAGGGTTTTGCCATTCCAATCTTTAGTTCTTGACACAAAACGATTATTGATGAGTTTAATACGTATCTAGGTCGATTCTTACATATTTTTAACAGGTTCATATCAATTTAATTCCAGATTCGTATACATATTCGATTCAAAATTAGGGTTTGTGAATTCGTTATTTTATGTGGCTTGATTCTATCATTTTATGTGATATTACCCACGACATAAACATCAAAATGGTAGCAAGAATCAAACGAGGAGAGTGATATAAAACAAGGATTGATACGTTACCCTCGTAGCGTGATCAAAACACAAAAACACGAGCACACGAATCACCAACACTCCTACCTTCTTCTTCTTAAGATCACACGACAGAAACACAACCATGAAGCATGGATCGGTTAGGGTTTTTGTTCAAGAATTCGTATGGATTAAACTTATGCAAGAGTGATTACCTTACGTGTGAATGAAACAAGAACAAGATCATGAATCCTTCTTCTTTTCTCCTTGAATGTCGACTAGGCAATGGAGCTTTAGGGTTTTTTTAACCGAATGAATGAGGGTGGAGATAAAATTTTCGGTACAAACTTTTAAGGGAAAAACCGTGTTTTAGTTTTGGGTAAATAAGGAAGGGATCAATTACCATTATGGGCCAATGAATTTGTTACCAATCATGAACTTGGACCACTTTGTGGTCAAAGGGGGGGGGGGCGGCATATTTAACATAGTTTTCTTTTCCTTTTTTTTTTGTACAAACATTATATTGTAAGGTTTTAATTTGGTGCTTAAATAATTGGTAACTTCACATCATATTAAAGTGCAAATAAATGTTACTTATGTGATTTCTACAAGTTCTCAAAATTTTAATTCGAGGGCATTTTTGGTCATTTCAGATTGTGTTAATTTTAGGGTTTTACAACTCTTCCCCTCCAAAAGAAAATTTTCGTCCTCGAAAATTGAATTGAAACGAAACGGAAGCACAAAGGAACGGAAACGGAAATGCGAATAACTTGTTTCTTATAACTCCATCTTGATAATCAAAAAAAAATTTGGTTTCTTCAGAAAGGACGTACCATACTGAATCCAGATCAAAAGAATAATATACCCAACTTGACAGATGATAATCGTATTCTCTCGGGGGGATACAGGGAATACGTAGGATTTTGACGGATACGCCGTCCATAGAATTTGATTAGACAAATCAGATGAGAACGTACAGAAAACAGATTGTCAATAACATCAACCAGTAGGAAGTTTTATGACAGTACTTAAGATTCTTATTGGAAGTGCAGAGGTCGGCAAAATGCGTGACGAGAATCCAGACGTATCAATTCGCATAACGGTGAAAGCAGTTTACGCGCGTAGGTAGAATGAACTTAAGTCTCACTAACGCAGATAATCTCAAACAGTTATCAAAATTTCTAAAGCTCTAAGGCACTCCTCGAAATATCCTATGCCCACAACAAGTGCACGTTATATGATGTAAGTATTATCACGTTGGCCAGACGTCATAATACTGGGATCATATAAATATGCCCTCATGATGGTCATACTCTATCTCAAGTCGTGAACAAAATAACTTATCTTAATCCACCTAATCCAACTACAGTCTCAGAGGTCATCAAAATCAAACATCATAACTAAGATGAGAACGAACTACTCGAAAGAGTATCAGAAAAGATCTAGAAGGTTTATCAGAATTGGATATGTCGCTAATAGCATCAGATCATCCATAATTCGTCAAAATTCGCATAACAAAAACCATCATCCAACATACGCAGAATGAACACAGAACGGAATTACTAATATAGAACCTCATCATTCAAAGGATCTTATTATCAGTTAACGGAAATTTAAGTAGGTCAAGAGGAAATGAATTACGTCATCCATAGCTTCATCCTTCACAGAATCAAATCTTCCAAGCACAAATGTTCGCTTCAGAATATCATACATTCATTACATGATTTTAAACCTTCTTCCAAGTCCAAGCAGTCTGTCTACGTCTGTCCATATGATCATAGGGTGGAAAGGAATTATAAACTTGAGTCTGGTCCCTCAAGCCTTCGGCACTTCTTATGGACAATGTGGTGTGGAACGTGAATCTCTGGCATGGTCACTGTGCATCTTCCCTTCGCGAGTCTGCTTCTGCTCTCAATTCATCCTAGTACAACTAAGATGAATAGAGAAGCAAGAATGCGTGTCTTGACAGGTCTTCTAGCACAGTTCGAAATTCGCCAACTCAAACTGCTGTCAACACAGGATACGGGGTAGTGTTGTCTGCTACAATCTCTGGACGCGAATCAAATCTTCTTCTTCCAGAATAAAGGGTCATTTTACAAGATGATCCACATGCTCCTCGTTCGTCTCTGAGTACAAACACACTGTCATACTATGACGATTGTCCAAATACTCTCGAAGACATGATTCAATTAGCCAATACAATTGGCATTATTTAAAACTCATAATGGTCACAACGAGTACAAAAACAGCTTCATGAATCATTTCAGGGAAAACTTCATATCTACTTCACATCACCAATCTCCCTCTTCATGCATAAACCGAAATGCTTCACGGAGGTTACTCTCAGTTAGTCATCTCCCTTCTTAGAAGTTTTTGTGGTTGCTTCTTCAGTCCTTCAACTTAAACGAGGCCGTCCGATACGGAGTTTCAAAGATAAAACAAATCAATCATCGACACGCAGAAATGAAACATGATCACGGTAGTGACGCTGACTCAAAATTTTCTCTTTCTTCTTCATGAACTAGTAGGGGTATTCAAAAGGAAACACTGAGGTGAACAAAATCATATTTCATCAGCTTCTTCAATCTCTCCACTTCTATAGCATCATGGTTCGTCGACTGAGATCGGTTCAAAGTCAATTTTACTTCTCAACAGGAGGGAAACCCAAAAGTTTCATCAGAAAACATCAGAATATTGGTACAACAAAACTTCCAATGCCAAAGTTTTCTAAGGGTGGATATTAATAGGTGTCAGGAGAAATTTGACAATCAAATGAGATCGAGGTAACTGTTTACATAGCAGCATTAAGCTTAACAGATTTGAGCGGTTAAAGGTTATCATAACAAAAGTAGGATGCAAATAGATTTCTGAAGTCACATATCGGATACGGTAATCCCTGGCAGCTTATGAGGGCCAGCCAATCCATAACTTAAAGACCTCAAAATCGAATATATCAAAAGTAAACGGATTCGTAGGATGAGCACGGTCGCCAAGCCAGACGGATAGTTCATATATCAAGGTCAAGTACATGGTTCATCAAAGTGTGGAAATAGATAAGCGAACAATTCAAGGTGTTGGAGTTTTGTTTAGCTATTTAGCATAAGTGGCAGGTAGGTTGTGAATCATCGGTAATACGAATATCGTATAACTGTCAAAAGTGAGGCGTATAGAAGCTCAGTTAACAATTTCATATCGAGACAAAATTATCGTCATGTCCTTCCAAAGGAAACTAGTTGACGGCAAGATTCATTATTCAAAGGGAGGGAATAACTTCCTATATCCATGGTTAATAATCACCAGAGTTCTCATGGGTTTTGCAAGACAGAGTAGTATCAGATGATACATTTATATCCAGCACTGAAAATGAATTAATAAGATGTGTCAAACACATTGGGGTTAAATGACCTTTGGGATGGTCGGTGAGGTATCAAACTGTTTGTCAAACAGATCAGAAGTGAAGATCAAAATCAGGTAGTGAAGCACGCCCAGAAGATATACTTAAGCAAACTCACTTCCTGGTCTTCGGTTGCTGCTCTTCCTGGTTGTTCAAATCAACTGGTATGATCCGAAAGACATCTTCTCTTGGCGGCTAGACAATCTATCGGTATCATGTCAAATCCTACTTCACATTCCAGTGGAAAATTTGGTGGTTCAACCAGGAATCATATTCGGAAAACTCAGGGTGCCAATTAGTTCTCAAGATAAGGTTCATTCATTGGTGTATGAAATGGTTTCTAGGAGGACTTCATAACCGCGAAAGTAACACGCGAGTCTCCAGAGTAATAGTGATAGCAAGGAGTTTAACAATCGGTAATCATGGTAGGAAGTTCAAAATTGTTTCAACGCCAAAAGTGAGACATAGGAGGATAGTTGTCAATATTGAATGGTCAATCAACCAATCCTTTATCAGAATAAAATCAAAGTTAACTATCCAAGGAAAAATAGATCGACAAGCAAGTCTTATCGTTCAAAAGCGAAAGGAAAACATTCTTACACTCGTGGTTAAACACCACAAGGCTTCTCATGGGAACAGAGATGGTTAAGACGAAATCAATTTGTGTCAGATAATTCATAGATGATTATCAAAAGCAAGAGAGAAATAACAGAATATATCAAGTATATCATCATCATGGAGATTCTCAGAATGCCCGAAGAGGCATCAGAATGATTAACAAAAGGTTCAGAGGTTGGAGTCGGAATCTGAAGACAAGGATCAGATATTGTCAGGCAATTACTATGCAATTCTCAATGCTTTCAAGATTTAATTGGGTTTCAAATCTTAGATGGTGCAAGGCATAAGCTTTCAATTTCCAAAAGTGATCTCCACAGGCTTTAACCAAAACAAGGCACGAATCTGAGTGATGCGGAAGCAATGATACTTAAACAAATGCCTTATAGTCTACCCATTCCTTACCGGTCAGAATCTTAAGTTCCAATAGGGAAATCCTAAAGCAATTTCTTACAGGTTATCTTATGAGCACCTACAGTGGAAACTTAGTGGTCCAAACTTCACAGGCCAAGGGTAAATGTATTACAAGTCGCAGCCTGTCTCTGATACCATAAATTGTAACACCCCAACCCGATAAAGGTAAAGATATCACAATAATGGTTTCATATCAGATCAAAACAAAGCATACATCTATAGTAATACAAGAATTCTCAAAGGTTACAAATGAGATACAGAAACTAAAAGGTTACAAATGAAACTTCCGATAAATACTAATTCTAAAATATAATAACTTCTAATCATCTCTAATCCAGAATAGCTATCAAATCTTCTAAGTCCAAGGTACTCTCCACTCATTCCCAGCTTCCTACTAAAACCTGCCGCAGGAAAAGAAACGCGGCTGAGCTACGAGAGCTCAGTGAACAGATATAACGATAACAAAGCAGTAGTGGAGAAAAGTACAACGTAATAGAAATAAAAGTCATGCAGATGTAATATGGGTTAAGGAATAAGTAAAGGAATAAGGATAAAGGAAAAAAGAAAAAGGAACGGTAATCCACCACAAGCCCAGAATAGATAATATCAGAACAATGTAACCATATAAGCAATCCAGAGGGGATACCTCTCAAGTAACCAGATAATATGAGGGGTGTCCTCATGTATCAAATGGAGTAGCTAGCTCCCAGATATGTGAAAGACGTGTATCGCACACACCATCAGTCACAAGATATATATAACAGATAAACAAATACAGATAACAGAAACAGATCAAATCTAGGATGCATCCATACGCCCCCGCAGACAAATCATAATCATAATGGCCATAGCAGATAACAAATAAGGGACGGAACATTTCATCACTCTCCTGCCCTAGAGTCATGTCAAAGGTGCATCAATGACATGGACATGAAACCCTCATGCCTAGTGATTGGCTCGGATATCAGACTGTAGGTCAAAGGTCAAATGTACTATCAAAATAATCAAAAGTCATATCTTAAGGGTACATGGCAAAAGGTTCATGTCAAGTAGTTCAGAATTAAATATCAAAGGTTCAAATCAGAGTTTATCAGATTAAGTTTTATATCAAAGTTTAAGTTCAGATTAAAAGGACTATATCAAATGGTTCAGAAAAGAATTTCACAGGTTCATAATTAAAGTTCGTAGCAAAAGTTCATTTTAGAAGTTCCTGTCAAAAGTTCATTTAAAGCAATCCTTTAATAATGGTTTTCAATAAAATGATCTTTCAGAATAGTTTTCATAAAATAATCTTGCAAAACGGTTTTTCATAAAAATATTCTTTAAACTAGTTTCCACAAAAGTTAACAAATGTCATATAAAAATAGTATCATATCATCATTCATAATCATTCTTTTAAAATAACTGATTTTTCTCAAAACATTTTCAGGTCATAATTAAAAAGGTTTTCACATAACAGATTTTTATATCAGAGGTCGTAACAAAAGAGAATCATGCAAAAAGGTTCAAAGCAAGAGGATTATAATAAGGACATCAACTCAGAAGTAAAACAGATCAGAACATGAGAGAGATCATAGAAGGCTCACAAAACAAAGAGATCACATGAAAGGTTCACAAACAGAAGGGAACATAGCAATGGTATAGGGAATCCTAATAAGGAAAATGAAAAACTGAAAGAAAAGGAAATGAAAAACCCTTACTGAAAAAGGGCAAAATATATGTACCTTAAACCGGGCACACAAATTAAAGCAATGAAACGAATAGAGCAGGGGATCACTCCTTCTTCACCCGATCTATAGATAATCATATGGTTCTCTTATAAGTTTTCTTAGTTTCATAATCAAAAGGTTTCATTTTAGTTTTCTTTCCAATTCAGGTAACTTCCCATTTTTAGTAACTTTCCAAAAATAGCAACTTTCCATATTCAGTAACTTTAGTTATTAACATTCCCGTTTATCAACTTAAAGTATTAAAGATGACCATATTCGTAGTTTAAGGTTCGTAATGTCATTTACATAAGTTTTAGGGTTCATAATGTAGCTTCATAAGTTTAGGGTTTATTATGTAACTATATCAAGTTTAGGGGTTTTAGTGTCATTATGATAAGATTAGGGTGAAAAATGTAAATATTACCAAGTTGCATGTTTTTACAAGTTAAGTCCTTTGGTTTTAGAAGAATGACCATTTAGACACTTTAGTTTGGAAATTAAACACCTAACACCCTTTTAATATCTTTTAAACTTTTCACAGATTTTACACATAAATAGTACTGTTTTGTTGGATTTTTCATCCTTAAAAGAACTCAGAATAAAAATTCCCAAAAATTCATACGCGTACCTACATGAATTAAGAACTTACCCTAATTTTTACAGAATTTATTATTAAGTATAACTATAGTACAAAAATCCCTTTTGTCAAGTCGTCCAGATTTCTGATCAGTTTTAACATACGAAAACTTTGCAGTTCAAAGCCCTATCAAATAAATTTATAAAAATCTGAAAAAATTACAGAAACTAACTTATATCCCAAATATTATACTATATAAATTTTAGGTCATAACTCGTTATAGATTTCGAATGAAAAATAATAAACTACAGGTGAATTTTCGTAACCCGAATTACAGTTTTGACACCCGATCTCATAAATTCAGAAAAAGTGCCTTCCCGACCTCAAAAAAATACAAGGTTAATTTCTACAGAAAGCTATTTCATTGTACTTCATTATAGACTCAAAAACCACCTAAAAACACTTCGTTATCATTTAGATACAGGTGATTAAAGTCGGACTAAATTTCAGATCAGCAGCAGATTCAGGATTTCATGCAAGTATTTAGGGTTTTGCCATTCCAATCTTTAGTTCTTGACACAAAACGATTATTGATGAGTTTAATACGTATCTAGGTCGATTCTTACATATTTTTAACAGGTTCATATCAATTTAATTCCATATTCGTATACATATTCGATTCAAAATTAGGGTTTGTGAATTCGTTATTTTATGTGACTTGATTCTATCATTTTATGTGATATTACCCACGACATAAACATCAAAATGGTAGCAAGAATCAAACGAGGAGAGTGATATAAAACAAGGATTGATACGTTACCCTCGTAGCGTGATCAAAACACAAAAACACGAGCACACGAATCACCAACACTCCTACCTTCTTCTTCTTAAGATCACACGACAGAAACACAACCATGAAGCATGGATCGGTTAGGGTTTTTGTTCAAGAATTCGTATGGATTAAACTTATGCAAGAGTGATTACCTTACGTGTGAATGAAACAAGAACAAGATCATGAATCCTTCTTCTTTTCTCCTTGAATGTCGACTAGGCAATGGAGCTTTAGGGTTTTTTTTTTTTTTTTTTTTTTTTTTTTTTTTTTTTTTTTTTTTAACCGAATGAATGAGGGTGGAGATAAAAATTTCGGTACAAACTTTTAAGGGAAAAACCGTGTTTTAGTTTTGGGTAAATAAGGAAGGGATCAGTTACCATTATGGGCCAATGAATTTGTTACCAATCATGAACTTGGACCACTTTGTGGTCAAAGGGGGGGGGGGGGGCGGCATATTTAACATAGTTTTCTTTTCCTTTTTTTTTTTGTACAAACATTATATTGTAAGGTTTTAATTTGGTGCTTAAATAATTGGTAACTTCACATCATATTAAAGTGCAATTAAATGTTACTTATGTGATTTCTACAAGTTCTCAAAATTTTAATTCGAGGGCATTTTTGGTCATTTCAGATTGTGTTAATTTTAGGGTTTTACAACTCTTCCCCTCCAAAAGAAAATTTTCGTCCTCGAAAATTGAAGTGAAACGAAACGGAAGCACAAAGGAACGGAAACGGAAATGCGAATAACTTGTTTCTTATAACTCCATCTTGATAATCAAAAAAAAAATTTGGTTTCTTCAGAAAGGACGTACCATACTGAATCCAGATCAAAAGAATAATATACCCAACTTGACAGATGATAATCGTATTCTCTCGGGGGGATACAGGGAATACGTAGGATTTTGACGGATACGCCGTCCATAGAATTTGATTAGACAAATCAGATGAGAACGTACAGAAAACAGATTGTCAATAACATCAACCAGTAGGAAGTTTTATGACAGTACTTAAGATTCTTATTGGAAGTGCAGAGGTCGGCAAAATGCGTGACGAGAATCCAGACGTATCAATTCGCATAACGGTGAAAGCAGTTTACGCACGTAGGTAGAATGAACTTAAGTCTCACTAACGCAGATAATCTCAAACAGTTATCAGAATTTCTAAAGCTCTAAGGCACTCCTCGAAATATCCTATGCCCACAACAAGTGCACGTTATATGATGTAAGTATTATCACGTTGGCCAGACGTCATAATACTGGGATCATATAAATATGCCCTCATGATGGTCATACTCTATCTCAAGTCGTGAACAAAATAACTTATCTTAATCCACCTAATCCAACTACAGTCTCAGAGGTCATCAAAATCAAACACCATAACTAAGATGAGAACGAACTACTCGAAAGAGTATCAGAAAAGATCTAGAAGGTTTATCAGAATTGGATATGTCGCTAATAGCATCAGATCATCCATAATTCGTCAAAATTCGCATAACAAAAACCATCATCCAACATACGCAGAATGAACACAGAACAGAATAACTAATATAGAACCTAATCATTCAAAGGATCTTATTATCAGTTAACGGAAATTTAAGTAGGTCAAGAGGAAATGAATTACGTCATCCATAGCTTCATCCTTCACAGAATCAACTCTTCCAAGCACAAATGTTCGCTTCAGAATATCATACATTCATTACATGATTTTAAACCTTCTTCCAAGTCCAAGCAGTCTGTCTACGTCTGTCCATATGATCATAGGGTGGAAAGGAATTATAAACTTGAGTCTGGTCCCTCAAGCCTTCGGCACTTCTTATGGACAATGTGGTGTGGAACGTGAATCTCTGGCATGGTCACTGTGCATCTTCCCTTCGCGAGTCTGCTTCTGCTCTCAATTCATCCTAGTACAACTAAGATGAATAGAGAAGCAAGACTGCGTGTCTTGACAGGTCTTCTAGCACAGTTCGAAATTCGCCAACTCAAACAGCTGTCAACACAGGATACGGGGTAGTGTTGTCTGCTACAATCTCTGGACGCCAATCAAATCTTCTTCTTCCAGAATAAAGGGTCATTTTACAAGATGATCCACATGCTCCTCGTTCGTCTCTGAGTACAAACACACTGTCATACTATGACGATTGTCCAAATACTCTCGAAGACATGATTCAATTAGCCAATACAATTGGCATTATTTAAAACTCATAATGGTCACAACGAGTACAAAAACAGCTTCATGAATCATTTCAGGGAAAACTTCATATCTACTTCACATCACCAATCTCCCTCTTCATGCATAAACCGAAATGCTTCACGGAGGTTACTCTCAGTTAGTCATCTCCCTTCTTAGAAGTTCTTGTGGTTGCTTCTTCAGTCCTTCAACTTAAACGAGGCCGTCCGATACGGAGTTTCAAAGATAAAACAAATCAATCATCGACACGCAGAAATGAAAGATGATCACGGTAGTGACGCTGACTCAAAATTTTCTCTTTCTTCTTCATGAACTAGTAGGGGTATTCAAAAGGAAACACTGAGGTGAACAAAATCATATTTCATCAGCTTCTTCAATCTCTCCACTTCTATAGCATCATGGTTCGTCGACTGAGATCGGTTCAAAGTCAATTTTACTTCTCAACAGGAGGGAAACCCAAAAGTTTCATCAGAAAACATCAGAATATTGGTACAACAAAACTTCCAATGCTAAAGTTTTCTAAGGGTGGATATTAATAGGTGTCAGGAGAAATTTGACAATCAAATGAGATCGAGGTAACTGTTTACATAGCAGCATTAAGCTTAACAGATTTGAGCGGTTAAAGGTTATCATAACAAAAGTAGGATGCAAATAGATTTCTGAAGTCACATATCGGATACGGTAATCCCTGGCAGCTTATGAGGGCCAGCCAATCCATAACTTAAAGACCTCAAAATCGAATATATCAAAAGTAAATGGATTCGTAGGATGAGCACGGTCGCCAAGCCAGACGGATAGTTCATATATCAAGGTCAAGTACATGGTTCATCAAAGTGTGGAAATAGATAACCGAACAATTCAAGGTGTTGGAGTTTTGTTTAGCTATTTAGCATAAGTGGCAGGTAGGTTGTGAATCATCGGTAATGCGAATATCGTATAACTGTCAAAAGTGAGGCGTATAGAAGCTCAGTTAACAATTTCATATCGAGACAAAATTATCGTCATGTCCTTCCAAAGGAAACTAGTTGACGGCAAGATTCATTATTCAAAGGGAGGGAATAACTTCCTATATCCATGGTTAATAATCACCAGAGTTCTCATGGGTTTTGCAAGACAGAGTGGTATCAGATGATACATTTATATCCAGCACTGAAAATGAATTAATAAGATGTGTCAAACACATTGGGGTTAAATGACCTTTGGGATGGTCGGTGAGGTATCAAACTGTTTGTCAAACAGATCAGAAGTGAAGATCAAAATCAGGTAGCGAAGCACGCCCAGAAGATATACTTAAGCAAACTCACTTCCTGGTCTTCGGTTGCTGCTCTTCCTGGTTGTTCAAATCAACTGGTATGATCCGAAAGACATCTTCTCTTGGCGGCTAGACAATCTCTCGGTATCATGTCAAATCCTACTTCACATTCCAGTGGAAAATTTGGTGGTTCAACCAGGAATCATATTCGGAAAACTCAGGGTGCCAATTAGTTCTCAAGATAAGGTTCATTCATTGGTGTATGAAATGGTTTCTAGGAGGACTTCATAACCGCGAAAGTAACACGCGAGTCTCCAGAGTAATAGTGATAGCAAGGAGTTTAACAATCGGTAATCATGGTAGGAAGTTCAAAATTGTTTCAACGCCAAAAGTGAGACATAGGAGGATAGTTGTCAATATTGAATGATCAATCAACCAATCCTTTATCAGAATAAAATCAAAGTTAACTATCCAAGGAAAAATAGATCGACAAGCAAGTCTTATCGTTCAAAAGCGAAAGGAAAACATTCTTACACTCGTGGTTAAACACCACAAGGCTTCTCATGGGAACAGAGATGGTTAAGACGAAATCAATTTGTGTCAGATAATTCATAGATGATTATCAAAAGCAAGAGAAAAATAACAGAATATATCAAGTATATCATCATCATGGAGATTCTCAGAATGCCCGAAGAGGCATCAGAATGATTAACAAAAGGTTCAGAGGTTGGAGTCGGAATCTGAAGACAAGGATCAGATATTGTCAGGCAATTACTATGCAATTCTCAATGCTTTCAAGATTTAATTGGGTTTCAAATCTTAGATGGTGCAAGGCATAAGCTTTCAATTTCCAAAAGTGATCTCCACAGGCTTTAACCAAAACAAGGCACGAATCTGAGTGATGCGGAAGCAATGATACTTAAACAAATGCCTTATAGTCTACCCATTCCTTACCGGTCAGAATCTTAAGTTCCTATAGGGAAATCCTAAAGCAATTTCTTACAGGTTATCTTATGAGCACCTACAGTGGAAACTTAGTGGTCCAAACTTCACAGGCCAAGGGTAAATGTATTACAAGTCGCAGCCTGTCTCTGATACCATAAATTGTAACACCCCAACCCGATAAAGGTAAAGATATCACAATAATGGTTTCATATCAGATCAAAACAAAGCATACATCTATAGTAATACAAGAATTCTCAAAGGTTACAAATGAGATACAGAAACTAAAAGGTTACAAATGAAACTTCCGATAAATACTAATTCTAAAATATAATAACTTCTAATCATCTCTAATCCAGAATAGCTATCAAATCTTCTAAGTCCAAGGTACTCTCCACTCATTCCCAGCTTCCTACTAAAACCTGCCGCAGGAAAAGAAACGCGGCTGAGCTACGAGAGCTCAGTGAACAGATATAACGATAACAAAGCAGTAGTGGAGAAAAGTACAACGTAATAGAAATAAAAGTCATGCAGATGTAATATGGGTTAAGGAATAAGTAAAGGAATAAGGATAAAGGAAAAAGAAAAAGGAACGGTAATCCACCACAAGCCCAGAATAGATAATATCAGAACAATGTAACCATATAAGCAATCCAGAGGGGATACCTCTCAAGTAACCAGATAATATGAGGGGTGTCCTCATGTATCAAATGGAGTAGCTAGCTCCCAGATATGTGAAAGACGTGTATCGCACACACCATCAGTCACAAGATATATATAACAGATAAACAAATACAGATAACAGAAACAGATCAAATCTAGGATGCATCCATACGCCCCCGCAGACAAATCATAATCATAATGGCCATAGCAGATAACAAATAAGGGACGGAACATTTCATCACTCTCCTGCCCTAGAGTCATGTCAAAGGTGCATCAATGACATGGACATGAAACCCTCATGCCTAGTGATTGGCTCGGATATCAGACTGTAGGTCAAAGGTCAGATGTACTATCAAAATAATCAAAAGTCATATCTTAAGGGTACATGGCAAAAGGTTCATGTCAAGTAGTTCAGAATTAAATATCAAAGGTTCAAATCAGAGTTTATCAGATTAAGTTTTATATCAAAGTTTAAGTTCAGATTAAAAGGACTATATCAAATGGTTCAGAAAAGAATTTCACAGGTTCATAATTAAAGTTCGTAGCAAAAGTTCATTTTAGAAGTTCCTGTCAAAAGTTCATTTAAAGCAATCCTTTAATAATGGTTTTCAATAAAATGATCTTTCAGAATAGTTTTCATAAAATAATCTTGCAAAACGGTTTTTCATAAAAATATTCTTTAAACTAGTTTCCACAAAAGTTAACAAATGTCATATAAAAATAGTATCATATCATCATTCATAATCATTCTTTTAAAATAACTGATTTTTCTCAAAACATTTTCAGGTCATAATTAAAAAGGTTTTCACATAACAGATTTTTATATCAGAGGTCATAACAAAAGAGAATCATGCAAAAAGGTTCAAAGCAAGAGGATTATAATAAGGACATCAACTCAGAAATAAAACAGATCAGAACATGAGAGAGATCATAGAAGGCTCACAAAACAAAGAGATCACATGAAAGGTTCACAAACAGAAGGGAACATAGCAATGGTATAGGGAATCCTAATAAGGAAAATGAAAAACTGAAAGAAAAGGAAATGAAAAACCCTTACTGAAAAAGGGCAGAATATATGTACCTTAAACCGGGCACACAAATTAAAGCAATGAAACGAATAGAGCAGGGGATCACTCCTTCTTCACCCGATCTACAGATAATCATATGGTTCTCTTATAAGTTTTCTTAGTTTCATAATCAAAAGGTTTCATTTTAGTTTTCTTTCCAATTCAGGTAACTTCCCATTTTTAGTAACTTTCCAAAAATAGCAACTTTCCATATTCAGTAACTTTAGTTATTAACATTCCCGTTTATCAACTTAAAGTATTAAAGATGACCATATTCGTAGTTTAAGGTTCGTAATGTCATTTACATAAGTTTTAGGGTTCATAATGTAGCTTCATAAGTTTAGGGTTTATTATGTAACTATATCAAGTTTAGGGGTTTTAGTGTCATTATGATAAGATTAGGGTGAAAAATGTAAATATTACCAAGTTGCATGTTTTTACAAGTTAAGTCCTTTGGTTTTAGAAGAATGACCATTTAGACACTTTAGTTTGGAAATTAAACACCTAACACCCTTTTAATATCTTTTAAACTTTTCACAGATTTTACACATAAATAGTACTGTTTTGTTGGATTTTTCATCCTTACGAGAACTCAGAATAAAATTTTCCAAAAATTCATACGCGTAGCTACATGACTTAAGAACTTACCCTAATTTTTCCATAATTTATTATTAAGTATAACTATAGTACAAAAATCCCTTTTGTCAAGTCGTCCAGATTTCTGATCAGTTTTAACATACGAAAACTTTGCAGTTCATAGCCCCATCAAATAAATTTATAAAAATCTGAAAAAATTACAGAAACTAACTTATATCCCAAATATTATACTGTATAAATTTTAGGTCATAACTCGTTATAGATTTCGAATGAAAAATCATAAACTACAGGTGAATTTTCGTAACCCGAATTACAGTTTTGACACCCGATCTCATAAATTCAGAAAAATACCTTCCCGACCTCAAAAAAAATACAAGGTTAATTTCTACAGAAATATATTTCATTGTACTTCATTCTAGACTCAAAAACCACCTAAAAACACTTCGTTATCATTTAGATACAGGCGATTAAAGTCGGACTAAATTTTAGATCAGCAGCAGATTTAGGATTTCATGCAAGTATTTAGGGTTTTGCCATTCCAATCTTTAGTTCTTGACACAAAATGATTATTGATGAGTTTAATACGTATCTAGGTCGATTCTTACATATTTTTAACAGGTTCATATCAATTTAATTCCATATTCGTATACATATTCGATTCAAAATTAGGGTTTGTGAATTCGTTATTTTATGTGACTTGATTCTATCATTTTATGTGATATTACCCACGACATAAACATCAAAATGGTAGCAAGAATCAAACGAGGAGAGTGATATAAAACAAGGATTGATACGTTACCCTCGTAGCGTGATCAAAACACAAAAACACGAGCACACGAATCACCAACACTCCTACCTTCTTCTTCTTAAGATCACACGACAGAAACACAACCATGAAGCATGGATCGGTTAGGGTTTTTGTTCAAGAATTCGTATGGATTAAAATTATGCAAGAGTGATTACCTTACGTGTGAATGAAACAAGAACAAGATCATGAATCCTTCTTCTTTTCTCCTTGAATGTCGACTAGGCAATGGAGCTTTAGGGTTTTTTTTTTTTTTTTTTTTTTTTTTTTTTTTTTTTTTTTTTTTTTTTTTTTTTTTTGAACCGAATGAATGAGGGTGGAGATAAAAATTTCGGTACAAACTTTTAAGGGAAAAACCGTGTTTTAGTTTTGGGTAAATAAGGAAAGGATCAATTACCATTATGGGCCAATGAATTTGTTACCAATCATGAACTTGGACCACTTTGTGGTCAAAGGGGGGGGGGGCGGCATATTTAACATAGTTTTCTTTTCCTTTTTTTTTTGTACAAACATTATATTGTAAGGTTTTAATTTGGTGCTTAAATAATTGGTAACTTCACATCATATTAAAGTGCAATTAAATGTTACTTATGTAATTTCTACAAGTTCTCAAAATTTTAATTCGAGGGCATTTTTGGTCATTTCAGATTGTGTTAATTTTAGGGTTTTACAATAACCCTGCTGCAGCACCAAAATCAACAGCTTCTACCATTATTGATTGTTTTTTCACACCGCATCTTGGAATCGAGGTTTTGATAAGAATAAGAAAAAGAAAGGCGGTGATGTGTGTGGTGGATTCTAGAGGTTTCAGGTTTGTATAAACTACCTGTATCAATAGGTACAAAAAAAGCCAAAAAGAAGGAATGGACCGGGCTAAGAAACGGGCCGAAATGGGCTCCCGTATGCTGATGTCATGGTCGCGTCAGATACGGGCATAAAAACGACACCCTATTAAACGGTGAATTATATATATATATATATATATATATATAATATATATATATATATATATATATATATATATATATATAACGGAAACCCCAAAACAGAAAACGGCGCAGCAGCTACACCCCTGATTTCATAAAAACACTTATATTAAAATGGAACCCAAAATTAATACGAAACCGTAATTGTACAATACAAACAACTAAAATTAATAATAAAAAAATTATCTAAGTAACATCAAACATGTTTTCAAACCAAGCATCTTCTGAATCATGAATCTGTTCTTTTATATAACTACGGAAATCCGAAAGTTACAACCCGAATTCACTTACCGCAAAAGACAGGCTTGAAGATGAGACTTATCACAGCCATAACCCAGCTGCAGCACCAAAATCAACAGCTTCTACCATTATTGATTTTTTTTTCACACCGCATCTTGGAATCGAGGTTTTGATAAGAATAAGAAAAAGAAAGGCGGTGATGTGTGTGGTGGATTCTAGAGGTTTCAGGTTTGTATAAACTACGTGTATCAATAGGTACAAAAAAGCCAAAAAGAAGGAATGGACCGGGCTAAGAAACGGGCCGAAATGGGCTCCCGTATGCTGATGTCATGGTCGCATCAGATATGGGCATAAAAACGACACCGTATTAAACGGTGAATTATATATATAGTAATGTATCAATATTACTGGCTCAGCCCACTTATGCTTGTTCTAGAGTCCTTTGTGTAACTAGGGTAAAGGAGAGTTAAGATTCGTGAACAAATTTTCGCTATTTATTTTTTTCATTAAAATGGAAAAAAAGTTCATTGTTCATTTTCGTTTTTAAAATTAAATATTTTGCAAACGGTAATCATTAAGCACAAAAAATACATCTTTACGATGAGAATTTTATTATTTATCACTAGACAGGCACTTTGATATACTTTCGTCTTTCGACGAACTTTTTTTCGTTTTTTCTTGGTGTTAAATTTTGCGCCTAAGAAAATCACATGTGATTTGTCATTTAAGAAATCACGTGTGATTTCACAAATCACATGTGATTTTTCCTGACGTAAATTTCAACACTCAACAAAAGAAGTCGAAAAAATGTTCGTCGAAACTATATAGAAATGTTCTCTGTTTGTTGAAAGATGATTTAATTCTCGTGGGTGATAGGTATGATTCGTTTCACTTAACGATTAACGATTTGTAAAATATTTAAATATTTGAAACAAAAAGATAAAAGTGAGTTTTTTTAATTTGATAAAAAATAAACGAAGGATTCGTTAATTGAAATATTTATAGAAGAACCTAAACCACGACCATTACGACTTACAAATATGACCCTAAAAACCATTTCCTGCAAAAACGACCACGAACCTTGCTGGGAATCAAGGGTTCAAAATTGATTAAATTCTGAAGGTTATGATGGAGAGGCTGGAGAAGTGAGAAGGGAAAAGGAAAGGGTCTAAAGGGAGGTTCAAATTAAGGTTCAGTTCATAAAAAGAGGTTCAATCCATATTAGTTTTCAAAGGCTCAAAAAAGTGTTATCCAGACTGTGTTTTAAATATATATGCACCAACACTTTTTGGCCCTTTGTAAACTAATATAACCTTTTTGATGAACTGACCTTAAAATTGAGCACGTCTCAACCCTTTTGAACCTCTTTTTTCGACCCTTTCCTCTTCCCTCCTCAATTCTCCAGCGGTCCAGCCAACATAGCCTCCAGAATTATGTCAATTTTGAACGTTGATTATAAAAAAAGGCTCAAAATCAAATATTGCAAGTATTTGATGCCCCTTAAATTGTTTAATATGTCCTTTTACAGAAGTCAAAATAGGGGTAATCTTTTAAAGAGCTTATTAAGCACTTCTATTTTTAAAATTTTTTTTAATACTCAAACTATTTACGATTCACTTCAATTCACAAATCATATGGTTCATGTGAGCATTAAAAAGCGTCATGGGTTCAGTTCAATGACAAAAATAGCGGGGTCTTTTATTGGTTAAATAATTATCTTAATTTCCTTTTGTTTCTGTTAATCACAGTATAAGCATTTCATCAGTTTGTTCAAACTTTAAAGGTTTATCTATGGGAGCGTTTAGGATTGATTACTTAAGTGCTTATTTTAAGCATATAAGCAGTTTCAAGTGTTTGCCATAAAAAAAATGCATGTATGAAATAAACTGTTGGGTCAAGAATTTGACCAAGTACCCTGGCAAGATTTGAACATAAAATAGCCTAACTCACTAATAAAATAGTGAGTTACTCACTGATAAAGAAATCAGTGAGTGTTGTAAAAAGTTCGTTGTTGAAGAAACACTTTACTTACTGATACGGTGTCAGTGAGTAAAGTATACGAGCTACAAACAACACCAGTATCACTGAGAATTGACAAATGTCTCAGTGACCCTAAAGATGCTATCTCTACAAGCAGACTGATAAATATGGGCGCGAACTTCTACAAGAAAAGATAGAAGTCAGACAAAGAAAAAAGAGGAAGAAGAAGAGGGACCACTTGGTGGATGACAACTCACACCAAGTGGATGACAACTCACAACAAGTGGATGTCTACTCATACCTACCCCACATGTCTTAGTCTAGTTACCTGTGTATATATTGTCTGTGTTGTAATAGAGATAGCATGCTTTCCTAAACAAACAAAATAATACACACTGTATTAGTTGATAGGAGCATCCTCTCATTGAATCATCAAGCATACCTTGGATCAATGAGAGTTTATTTGTCACCCAAAGGGGATACCATACCGAAAGTATCCCCTTTAAGAAGTTGAAGATGTTATCATGTAGTCTAGTGGGTTTTAAGTCATCTTTGTAACAATTGTTCATTATCAATGAATATGTTCTTGTTTTACTCAATTTCATGGACCAACAAGTGGTACCAGAGCCTAAGGTTCATTCTTATGAGCCAGATCCATGTATAACTACTGATAACATTCTTCAAAAATTAATAAATGTGATCTTCAAAAACTGCTACTGATATAGCAATTTTTGAGGGGGAGAAACACATTTATTGGTGACTGACAAACACCAAACCCCTCCCTGAACCCCTACCCACCACACAAATCTTATCCCCACACAAAACCCAACACAACCCACACCACACAAAAAATCTTATCCACACAAATAAGATTAACCAAAAACCCAATACCCAGATCTATCACAAAAATCCCACACAAAAAAAATCTCTCCACAAACACATCAAAAAAAAAAACAAAAACGACACTCATTATCCAAAACCGGATCTTCATAAAAAAAACACAAACCCAGATCCTCTCACAACAAAAATAACACAGTCGATCTATCATCAAAAAACTCTATCGAAAACAAAACCCAATCGATCTACAATAAAATCATGAATCACAGATTCTACAAAAAATTGTAAATTGATACTCACATAAAACCCACATCGAACCCAGGTCAGAAACTGAGATGGGGTTAGATCGAATGTGTAGTTTGGGATTAGGTTTGAATCGATTTTGATGGGTTTTCTGAAGTTGATAAAGTCACTGTTGGTGGTGATAGAAATTGATTCAGGGTGTTGATGACTCAAGCTGAGATGGTTTGGGATTATTATTATCGAGGTGATTAAAAAAAAAGGATAGGATCAAATGTGTTGTGTAGGATTAGGAGTGTTAAGAGAGTGGGTCTGAACGAAGGTGGTATTAAGATGTGTTAAAGATCAGTGTTTATGTGGGTGTCAGGATGTGCCTGATCAGGTTGAACCTGAATCAAGGGAATGAATGCAAGTCAGTGGGTGTTAATGTGGTTTGCAAGCTGAGCCTAAAAATGACCCTGAATTGATGAGATAAACCTGAGTGTGGAATATGCATCAGGGTGTGGTGAGATAAGTGTGAATCAGAGAGTGAAAAGTGGGGTGACTGATAAAAATCAGGGAGCTATGGAGATCAGTTTGTATCTTCAGGCTTAGCCTGAATGTGGTGGCATCAGTAAGTGATGAAGCGAAAAGTGTACCGCTTTTAAGGGGTCATTTAAGCCCTAAATCGTATTTATTTGATCAAATATCGCCCTAAATCGTTCCTTTTGTCATTTTAGGTACTTTGGAGAAGAAATCTGGAAAAGGAAGCATTTTGGACGTTTTTGGAGCATAAAAGTGAAGAAAACGACAAAGTCTCAAAAATCGGCTAAAAGTTACCTTTGACGGCGTCAGGATTTACTCCAGACGGCGTCATGGATTGGCAAGAAAAGGTGGATGTGAAATTTACTCATGATAAGCCAGTGAAAATTGCATGTGAATTCTGACGGCGTCACGCTTTAACCTGATCAAGGGCGTCACGGCTTAATTTAGAGAGGGACGGCGTCACATTCAAGGTCTGACGGCGTCAAGCCTTGATAAGCCAGAACGGATTTTGGAGAGCTAAAGAGGGACGGCGTCAAGAAGGTCATCCGGGAACCCTAGAAGCGGCGAGGTGACGGCGTCACACTCCATAACGTGACGCCGTCAGATGTAAAAATCTATATATAGTTTTGCAATTCTTTGTCATAAGTGTGGAACTTAGTGTGGAATTTTTGGGAGAAAACCCTAAGACGATTTTAGCATCTTTTTCAAGGCTTTTTGCCTTGAGATCTTCCATGTTACATTGAAAGATAAGTTATCAATTAATCATTCAATATGTCTATGTGTTGTTTGATTTTATCTTGTTCTTGTCTTTTGTTTAACATGTTAGGCTAGATTTATCTTGTGTTTGCTTAGATCTAATGAAACCTAGCTATTGATTATTGGTTATTAGTGTGTTATTAGTTGTATTGGATGATTGTTTATCTATGTTAGGCTTAAGAAAACTGGCTAACTTCCTATTCGGTAACTTGCTTGAACGTCTTAAGAAACATGAACCAAATGCGTACTAAAGGTTTTTATGGTTTTATTTAATGCACAAGCGAATTCTAGTGATCCCATGTTAGGAGCTTCCTAGCCGGCTCGACATAGGAGTGAAGTAGGAGCTTGTAGAGTTGGGGAAGTACGTACGCCACCCCACGATTGGTATTAAGGAATACACCCGTCATCCACGCGACTAATACACACTAATCAACCGGTAAAAGATAGTTAGGGAGTAAGGAAATCTAAGTAAACACATTTCTCTACACTTAAGTTTTCACCAACTTTTTATTTTCAGTTATTTATTTTATTTGCATTCGTAGTAATTTGGGTTAGTTGACTAGCAACTAATTCCGCCCACTCTTTCAAACCCGAGATTTTACTTGCTTTCATAAAAAATATAAAAACATAAAAAAAGAATCTTCCTCAACCCTTAGACCTATTAGAGTAGTCTTTCATACCTAACGAACACTATTCCCTGTGGAGAACGATCAATCCCCCGTACTTACCACTACACTATACTACATCGGTCAGGTACACTGCCTGGTGGGGTTGTAAGCCTCTTGAGATCCCTCGAGAGGTAAAACCTGTTGTAAGGTTGCAAAACCACGCATCAAGTTTTTGGCGCCGCTGCCGGGGAATAGTTATTGTTTAGGTTGAATTTTTTACTTTATAGGTCTACTCACTAGATTCCTTTCTAGTGAGATTTTTTTTTTCTCTAGGTCTTCTTTAGTCTATCTTTTTTTTTTCTTCGTGCTTTTGTTCGTAACAGATTTTCATTGACTATTCAGTTTGCCATTATGGAAAACGCGAATCCACCCCTTACACCTGGCGAAGTGGCTTTGTTGCGGAGCCAACTTGAGAATGAGATTAGTGAGCTCAGGGAGCTCAGTAGAATGATTGATATAGAGCTTGACCATGCCTTGAACCACTTAGGGACCGCCATATACTCAGATAATTACTTAGAACGTAATAATCTTACGGTTGATAAGTTGATTGAGAAAATTGATGAAGTGAAGGTAGATCCTAGGTTTGATGATTATTTCAATGAATACCCCACTAAGGAGGAGATTGCTTACTATAACAACCTAGTTGATAACCCTCGACCACCTTTTGTTAGAATTGACCCAAAGATTAAGAGGGGTGATCCCGGGAATGTGAAGATACCATGTATGATTGGGTACCAATACGTTGAGCATGCTTACATTGACTGTGAATCCCCAATCAACGTGATGTCCTCAGGCCTTTATAGCCAGATCATAAACACACCACTTGAGCCTAGGATGGACCCCAAGTGTCCAGGCGGAGTTTGCAACTTCGTTGGAAGGATTAAGGATATGCATATCCTTGTTGGGAATTTTACCTTTGTCACCAACTTCATGATCTTAGAAGATTTGGCATGTGTTGTTGACTGCCGCCTATCTCGCGTGGTGTTAGGTAAGCCATTTATTGAAGCATCCAATTTAAGGTATGATCGTTTGAAAGGCACGGTTCAGTTTTCTAATCACATAGATAGGATCACATATAGGATGCCTTATCGGGTAAATGAATTTCGTTTTGTGCCTCGATTTGACATGGACAACATTGGTGCGATTGAGGACATCAATGAAGAGGATAAAGAAAAAGGCATGGACTATGTTTGGAATAAGAGAAGCCTTTATTATAAAGATTGCTTAAACCTTGGACCTAAATACAAAATTGATATGGAGGTTGTTAGGATGATTAGAGGGGCAATTGAGAAGCAAAACGGAAAAACGTAGAACACGTGACTTTGAGTCTAGCTACAAGACTCGTTAATAAAGAAAAGCGCTTCTTGGGAGGCAACCCAAGCTTTATTTGCTTTGTGTGTTTATTTGTTTGTTTGTTTGTTTTTATTTGTTTCCGTATATGTGTTTAATTTTTATTCTTATTGATTCATGTTCAAAAGTAATTTGTGAAAATGCTTTATTTTGTTTTTAACTTCGTCTTAACTACATATAAAGGTATTTTGCAAAAGATAAGTGTAAGGGAAATCTAAATTGGTTTATTAGAACACATATGAACACGAATCGTAATAATATTAAATTAACATACATATTAGTATTTGTTTGAGTCAAATGCTTGTATCGAGTCATAATGATGTTTTGCAGGATTTCCAGGAAGTAAGGTAAAGGTTTTTCTAGAAATTTTCCAGAAACTTAAAATGAAAATTTTTGTCAGGTCATTTCTGACGGCGTCAGGGTTTATAACCTGACGGCGTCAGATTTAATTTTCAGAAATTTTTGAAAGTTTTGTTTTCATAAAAAGTTTTTATTAAAATCTCCAACTTATAATCTCCAGGAATCTGCAAAGTTATCATTCCACAAGCATTATATCCTTATATATAGATTTCATCCCGCCGATGTTATGCAGGTTTTCGTGTTTGTTTTCTCAGGTTTAACAGGTTATTTTGGACAAGGAAATGTTTTGAATCAAGCTTATGGCGATGCATTAGTCATGGAGCTTCAACATTACTTTGGAAGAAGATTTAACCGTGTTACTTCATTATCCACCGAGCGAATCAGGGGAGTATTTGATTTCATTCTTTTACTTTATGCTTTTACATCTTGTTATTTGAACATTGGGGACAATGTTCATCTTAAGTGTAAGGGGAGGGTAAAAGTACGATTTTAGAGAATACAATTGCGCTTGATTTTTGTTTGTTTAATGGTAGATGTGTAATAAAACTGAGAGAAATACTTGTTAAGGTAATTTTAGTGCCAAATTTAAAATTTTTTACAACATATAGGAGTGAAACTTTGATCTTAATGAGCGTCTCACGGATAGGAGTTATATGACTAGCACAAAAACCGTACCACTAAAAAATTTTCCACCCCCAAATATGTGAGGTTCGCCCCTAGAATTGGTAGGAAAAGCATTTATGCTATGATGTGTGTACCGGTAGCACTTAGATTCTAGAACTTGCGTTAGGACCATTCCGAGGCCACAAGTGAGACTACATTCGTGTAGTTAGATTTACTACATGATAAGAGGCATTAGGATTAACCCATTGTTTTACACCTGTGTTTTTGTTATAATTACTTTGGCTACATTGGTCAAGTAATTCTCCCACACCCTTTGCGTTGTACTCATTTTTAGTACACGATACCCCTAGTACACCCCTCAGAGCCTATCTTTTCGTTTCGACCTTTAAGCATTTTACTTAAAGGAAGAATTTGTTACACCCCACTTAAATGTACACCCAAATCGCCTTAGCCTACCTTGTATGCACTCATTTTTAGTGCATTATTGTGACAACATTTGTTTAAACCCAAGTTAATTATCTAGTTGATTACATGGTTGCTAAGTCGAGTCATATCCTTGTACATATTGTTTTGGGACGATTGGGACTCATGGGTAAAGTACTAGTGTAATGGAGTAATGGGGAAGAACATCATTTATTACCCCCATATGTGCTAAATATTTTAAAAGTACTCCAAGTTTTTCGATTATCTTAATTTGAGTCATTAGAATAGTTTTTTTTTTTTTTTTGTAAAGTTATGTAAAAGTTCAAGTGTAAGGGGGATGCAATGCCCCTATGATGTATTATTTTGGATGGTAGGGCAAAAATGTATGCAAAAAAAAAAAAAAAAAAAAAAAAAAAAAAAAAATCGAAAAAATCAAGAAAAATACAAAAAAATGAGAAAAAAGAAAAGTAGAAAAAAACATACGGACTACCATCCCGTTTTATTTTATGTTTATTTTATGTTTTTGTTATTTTCTTTCATTAGCTTAAGATTGAGTCGAGTCTTGGCTTAGCAACATTGTATAGTACATGTAATTGATCAAGATCTTTAACTCGCCACCAGTAAAATATCCTTTATCCAACAAAACCGTGTTTTCCTTTTCCCTACACCTAACGTTATAACCCACTTAAAAGCCCTCTTTGATAGTTTATCTTTGGTGCTTACGCCTAGTGGAGGAGGTTTTCGATCCTTTCCCAAGCCTATGGTAATCTATTTGCTATGACAGGTAGTGAGAGATATTATCCGTTTTCATTTATGAGATTTATTTTGATGACACTTGAGAGATGTGAGTATCTAAACACTACTTGTGAGGTGCTAGTTTATAATCTCCGTGCTTATTATGATTAAAGTGGAACGATTATTTGTTGTAATTACTTTTATGTTTGCATTAAATGACCCCTAACTTGTATTTTGATTAGAATAAAAGCGCATTTGCTTGAGGACAAGCAAATCTCAAGTGTAAGGGTATTTGATGAAGCGAAAAGTGTACCGCTTTTAAGGGGTCATTTAAGCCCTAAATCGTATTTATTTGATCAAATATCGCCCTAAATCGTTCCTTTTGTCATTTTAGGTACTTTGGAGAAGAAATCTGGAAAAGGAAGCATTTTGGACGTTTTTGGAGCATAAAAGTGAAGAAAACGACAAAGTCTCAAAAATCGGCTAAAAGTTACCTTTGACGGCGTCAGGATTTACTCCAGACGGCGTCAGGATTTACTCCAGACGGCGTCATGGCTTGGCAAGAAAAGGTGGATGTGAAATTTACTCATGATAAGCCAGTGAAAATTGCATGTGAATTCTGACGGCGTCACGCTTTAACCTGATCAAGGGCGTCATGGCTTAATTTAGAGAGGGACGGCGTCACATTCAAGGTCTGACGGCGTCAAGCCTTGATAAGCCAGAACGGATTTTGGAGAGCTAAAGAGGGACGGCGTCAAGAAGGTCATCCGGGAACCCTAGAAGCGGCGAGGTGACGGCGTCACACTCCATAACGTGACGCCGTCAGATGTAAAAATCTATATATAGTTTTGCAATTCTTTGTCATAAGTGTGGAACTTAGTGTGGAATTTTTGGGAGAAAACCCTAAGACGATTTTAGCATCTTTTTCAAGGCTTTTTGCCTTGAGATCTTCCATGTTACATTGAAAGATAAGTTATCAATTAATCATTCAATATGTCTATGTGTTGTTTGATTTTATCTTGTTCTTGTCTTTTGTTTAACATGTTAGGCTAGATTTATCTTGTGTTTGCTTAGATCTAATGAAACCTAGCTATTGATTATTGGTTATTAGTGTGTTATTAGTTGTATTGGATGATTGTTTATCTATGTTAGGCTTAAGAAAACTGGCTAACTTCCTATTCGGTAACTTGCTTGAACGTCTTAAGAAACATGAACCAAATGCGTACTAAAGGTTTTTATGGTTGTATTTAATGCACAAGCGAATTCTAGTGATCCTATGTTAGGAGCTTCCTAGCCGGCTCGACATAGGAGTGAAGTAGGAGCTTGTAGAGTTGGGGAAGTACGTACGCCACCCCACGATTGGTATTAAGGAATACACCCGTCATCCACGCGACTAATACACACTAATCAACCGGTAAAAGATAGTTAGGGAGTAAGGAAATCTAAGTAAACACATTTCTCTACACTTAAGTTTTCACCAACTTTTTATTTTCAGTTATTTATTTTATTTGCATTCGTAGTAATTTGGGTTAGTTGACTAGCAACTAATTCCGCCCACTCTTTCAAACCCGATATTTTACTTGCTTTCATAAAAAATATAAAAACATAAAAAAAGAATCTTCCTCAACCCTTAGACCTATTAGAGTAGTCTTTCATACCTAACGAACACTATTCCCTGTGGAGAACGATCAATCCCCCGTACTTACCACTACACTATACTACATCGGTCAGGTACACTGCCTGGTGGGGTTGTAAGCCTCTTGAGATCCCTCGAGAGGTAAAACCTGTTGTAAGGTTGCAAAACCACGCATCAGTAAGCGTGACGCAATGTACCAGAGAAAATCAGGTTACTCAAAGGGTGTGTTGTGCTTGATTGGATAGAGGCAGTGAGCCATCAGGCTACTGATCAAAACTCAGGGGGTTGACAGTAGAAGTGACTTAGTGTCACTGGAAGAGACTCAGAGTCACTGGTAACTAGGGTGACTGAATGGGGAAGAAGAGTTAAAAGTCCTAAATATGAAAGGAGGTGGTTGAGAGAAAACAAAATATTTTTTCTCATCAGGTTGTTAAGGGTGTAAGGAGCTGAAGAGGGAAAGGATGAAAATCAGGGGGCTGTTTTTGGTGTTGTTTTGGGCTGAGCCTAATCAGGGAGTTAGTATTTATGCTTCAAGTAGTGATTGAAGATTGGTGATCAACTGAGTAAAGATCATCAGTATACTGAAACAAACTCAACCTGGTCTGTGAACCTATCATTAAATCCCTGAACCTAGTAACTAAAACCCAAGTTACTGAACCCCCAGGAACCTGAACCCTCAGTCAACTGACCTCCTGAACACTGAACCTTTCAAGACCCTGAACCCTCAGTGACTAAACCTCAGGTCACTAAACCTCCTTTGGTGACTGAACCCCCAGTCCTTGAACCCTCAGTTACTTAACCTGAACCCTCTCAGTGAGACAAACAATGAACCAGTCAAAGTGAACCTTCAGGACCCATGAACCCTGAACCCTATCACTGAACCGGTCATTGAACCCCTGAACCCTACTCACTAAACCCTCAGGAACTAAACCCAAGTTTCCTGAACCCCTCAAACCTCAGGAACTAAACCCAAGTCCCTGAACCCTTGAACCTCAGGAACTAAACCCAAGTCCCTGAACAAGCAGGTTTGAACCCAGGCTATTTGTATATTCAAATAGGGGGAGATTGTTGGGTCAAGAATTTGACCCAAGTACCCTGACAGGATTTGAACATAAAATAGCCTAACTCACTAATAAAATAGTGGGTTACTCACTGATAAAGAAATCAGTGAGTGTTGTAAAAAGTTCGTTGTTGAAGAAACACTTTACTTACTGATACGGTGTCAGTGAGTAAAGTATATGAGCTACAAACAACACCAGTATCACTGAGAATTGACAAATGTCTCAGTGACCCTAAAGATGCTATCTTTATAAGCAGACTGATAAATATGGGCGCGAACTTCTACAAGAAAAGATAGAAGTCAGACAAAGACAAAAGAGGAAGAAGAAGAGGGACCACTTGGTGGATGACAACTCACACCAAGTGGATGACAACTCACAAAAAGTGGATGTCTACTCATACCTACCCCACATGTCTTAGTCTAGTTACCTGTGTATATATTGTTTGTGTTGTAATAGAGATAGCATGCTTTCCTAAACAAACAAAATAATACACACTGTATTAGTTGATAGGAACATCCTCTCATTGAATCATCAAGCATAGCTTGGATCAATGAGAATTTATTTGTCACCCAAAGGGGATATCATACCGAAAGTATCCCCTTTAAGAATTTGAAGATGTTATCATGTAGTCTAGTTGGTTTTGAGTCATCTTTGTAACAATTGTTCATTGTCAATGAATCTGTTCTTGTTTTACTCAATTTCATGGACCAACATAAACACTTTATAAATATGCTGGTTGATACCAGATTCATTTTAAGCAGTTCTAATAAAATAAGCACTTTTAAATAATCAATACCAATATATCACTTTAATACTTACTCACTCTACTAAGTTTAAAGTTTACTTTTATTTCAAAATGATTCATGATCAAAATGATAATTATTTATCATTTACACTTTTCACTCTTAACAATTATCGTTTTCGTCTTTCGTTCAGTTCAAACACTCGCTACATCTCTCAGATTACTCATTCATGTCATTTTATCACACACGTTCTTATTTGCAGTTAAGCTTCTTTTAACTTAAGCTGCAAACTTAAATGATTGTTAAAATGGTATCATTATGCATCTACTTTTGTCTATGAAATGCGAAGCTTGTATACTGTTTTCACTATGTTATTTATCATCTTAGACAGGGCGGGTTATTGAAAAAAGAAAAAATTACACGTTTGGTCCCTGTGGTTTTCTCAGATTTCATGTTTAGTCTCTAAGTCGTTTTAATTACACCAGAGATACCTATTTTTTAAACCTCTTACTCATTTAGTCCCTATTTTGGATGGGCCGTTAGTTTGACCGTTAAGTGTTTAAATAATATTTTCCCGTTAGTCCCTCCGTTAATATATTTTGCACCGTTAGTCCTCATTTTCTAAAAAGAATTAAAAAGGGCATCATGGCTCGAACTCAGGTCTTGTTGCCCAAAAACCAACGCCCCAACCACTGGACTAAGCGTCCATGTAACACCCCCAAAATCTGGCTTTGTGGAAGCATTCGGGTCATGGGGTGCTACTAAATTGATAATCACAACACAAGGTAACAAAGAACGGAATACATACTCCGTTTTAATTCATTAAATCATGAAAATATTGTTTACAACATCGTTGAGTTAATAAAGTGAGGCCCACAAATTCTGTTGTCCCAGACAAAAACAAGTTGATAACGCTCAAATTGTGCATGTTTTTAGTAGCGTTATTCGTGCTTTTGTATATGTTATTTGGTTATATTTATATGCTTTTGTTACTTAATCGCACCAAAGTATGTTTGCAAAGTATATGTAGCCAAAAACAGGAAAAAGGAAGAAAAAGATGAAAGATTGAGGAAGAAGGAAATATTTATGATCATACGAAGATTCCCATGTCCAGTACCACATTCCAAAAAGGCATTTCAGAGAATAAAGGTCCAAGTATTTAAGTTGACAAGTTTCAAGACAAAGAAAGAATCAAGTTTGGATGAAGAACCAAGTGCTATGAGAAAGAAATAAACCAAAAGCCAAAAGTCCAAAAATGAGTCTACATCAGCACTCCATCCGATCGGATGCAGCCCGCAACCGATTCGGATGGAGGCCACATTTGAAGACCAACCGATCGGTTGGAGCCAATACCGATCGGTTGGACGTTGTCTGATTTCCCAAATTTCATCATTAAGTATTGTGTCTTAATTCCAACGATTCTAGACCCTTCCCATGTGTCTTCTAGGCTATTCTATTTTACTTGGAGGCCAAGATGAAGCATTAAAGACCCTAGGCCTTGAGAGTAGTATAAATAGGGCCATTTGTGAAGTATTTAGACACCAATTTTAGAGGAAATCAATCCCATTCTCATCAATTAACTAACCACTCTCAAAAGTCCTAAATTCGTTCTTAGAAGTCCAGGAAGCTTTAGAGGGTCAAGAAGTCAACATTTGGAAGTCAAAACCTCAAGAAGTCAACACCAATACTTTGGGTATCATTACATTATCATTTGTAATCTCATTTCAATCATTGTAAGACTTTTAATCATGATTTCTAATGTTCAAAATTCTGAGTTTATGTTCATGTTTGCTATGAGTGGCTAGTGCCTTTGTGCACTTGCTTAGATGATATTTATGACTTAATGATTTGCGTATGATTGTAATAACATATTTTAATTCAATTTCAAGTTAATTCTAAGATCCAATTGTGGTTAAGTTTCATAGTGACATTTGTTAATCAAGTTTGACTAGTTGTTAATAATGTTAAGGGTCGAAAGATTTATTGTTATCCAACTAGTTATAATCATTTGTCTATGAATGATTGTTATCACCCATTATTCTTGGTTTAACAAAGAGACTTAATTGTGGTTGTAATAAGAATGCTTTTGTCTATAAAATTGGATTGATTGAAAACAACTTTAAGGGTCGAAAGATTAGTTGTTTGCAATCAATTGTGACCTTTTGTCTATGATCGGTTACCTTTTGTATTGACCATTTTCTGAGCATATTTGATAAAACAAAATACTATTTTTGTGTTTAAGTTTGTTAATTCAAACTTATGAACCTCAAATTGATCTTGAATTGATTGGTTAAACTTAATGCTTGTTTTTATGAACTAAAATCTTGACGAAGGTTTAACTTGTAAGAACAATAGATTAGTTCACCAAACTAATTATCATAACCAACATGTTATCAAAAGTTATCACAATCCTGTTTATCATGAGTAGTAAACTAGTCCACGCAAGTGTAGTTTTAATCATTTAAAGTATTATATTTTCATCATTGTTTGTTTAAGAGATTTACTTTTAGTAGCTTACAATCCGATTCACTCACAAATCCCTGCGAACGATCCCGACTTACCATCATAATCTTGCTATAACGGACGAGTTCACTTGCTCGTATGTGTTATTTTTAGATTCGGTAATTCGACCTTTATAAATTTAAAACTTGCACACACACGTAACACATCAAGTTTTTGGCGCCGCTGCCGGGGATTTTGATTGTGTTTCTGTAAGTTTTAGAAGTCCATTTCTTTCCGAGTTCATTTTCGAAAAAAAAGAAAAAATTCGAGACTCCCATCCGATCGGATTCTCATCCAACCGATCGGTTCCCAAAATAAAATGTTTTCCGAGCTAACCATCCGATCAGAAGTCCTTGTATCCGATCGGTTTTCATCCAAACCACGTTTTACCGAGACTTCCATCCGATCGGTTTGCCATCCATTCGATCGGATCACCAAATCTGATTTTCCAAACTGTTTTCATTCTTCGCTCGTGTGTTTAGACATTGCCTCGATTCTCTTGGAATTGTATGAACACTCGTTCAACTGGAGTAGAACCAATTTCACCTCTTTCCGATCTCGAAAGTTTAATTCGAACAAGAAGAAGAAGAAGAACACCCTTTGTTCCATTAGCCAACCGTGTACCAAGAATACGAAACCCACCGTTTGAGAACCTTTTCGAAGCCAAAGTCGTTTATAACCCATTCACTGATCAACCTTTTCCTATGGCTGACGATCAACCCATGTGGGCCGCCAATCGAGCCGTAGCACCCACTCCTGGATCTACTATCGTTCCTGTTAACCTTGGTAACAATTTCACCGTAAAAGGTCACCATCTTTCTATGATCAAATACCGTCAATTCGATGGCCATTCGAGGGCCGATCCTCACAAACACATTGCCGAATTCATCAAAATTTGTGGCATGTTCCGATATGGCGACACCGATGTCAACGCCATTAAACTCAAACTTTTTCCATCATCACTTGCCAGAGATGCAAAAGTGTGGTACAACGAATTAACCCCAGGAATTATCAATACTTGGGAGGAGATGAGGCAAGCTTTTGTAAGCCGATTCTTTCCACCTGCCATGTTTGACCGACTCATGGGAGAAATTCATGCTTTCACACAAAATCCTAACGAATCACTCGTTGAAGCTTGGCTTCGTATGAAAGATTTGCTTCGTAGTTGTCATAGACATGGTTTAGGACGAGGAACCATTATCCAAATCTTCTACCATGGACTTGATGAAACATCTCAAGGAATCCTTGATGCTGGAGGAATTATTCAATATAAGACTCCTAATCAAGAATATCAATTGCTTGAAGACCGAGTCCTTCTCAAACTCGATTGGTCAAAAGATTCCAAAACCAAACCCTTACGAAAAACCGTTGCTTTTGCCGGAAGTTCCGATACCTCTAAACTCATGAAGAAAATGGAAGCCTTGGTTTCCAAAATCGACTCGCAATGCAAAGATCTTAAAGGAGAAATGAAAGAAATGTGAGACGGTTGTAACAACTGTGGAGGTAATCACCCATCATCAGAATGTGACGATCAACCAATGGATATACCTAAAGAAGGAGAAGCCAATTATGTCCAAGGAGGATACCGTGGAAGCGGTTATCGTGGAAATTATTACCGAAGAAATTCTGTAAATTGGCAAGATCGCCAACAAAGGGATAACAACCGTGATTCTCAACCACGAGTAGATAATCAAACTCCACAGACCTCTGATAAAAAACCGGAAGAATCCGATTTTGAAAAAATGATGAGAGAATTCGTGACTGCTCAAAAATCAGACAATGAGTTCATCAAGAACCAATTTTTCAATCTTAAAACCAAAGTTGAGCAAGGTCAGAAAAATCATCAAGCATCTATTCAAGATCTTGAAAACAAGTTCGGTAGACTTTCTGATCAAATTTCTTCCCGACCATCTGGTTCGTTACCAAGTAATACCCAATTCAACCCCAAAACAACATCATCTAGATCAAATGATAAAACTTATCGTCCACCACAGACTAGAAATGAGCATATCAATGATGTATTCACAAGAAGTGGTCTCTCTTATGATCCACCACCCAATCCGAATAATACCACGATCATCCATGATGAGAGTGAGGATGAAGCTATAGAAGCTGAGAAGGAAAATACTCCAAACACACCCACCAAAGAAAAACCCATCCCACCAGTCAAGGCGTACACACCAAAGACTCCATATCCTCAACGCCTTAAGAAAGAAAAGATGGAAGTGCGTTATAAGAAGTTTGTTGAAATGATCAAAGAGGTTAGACTCAATGTACCCCTCGTTGATGTTCTAGCTGGAATGCCCAATTATGGGAAATTTTTAAAGGAACTTCTGAATAACAAGAACAAGATGGAACAAATATCCGCTACCTTTCTCAATGAAGAATGCTCAGCCATTGTTCAAAACAAAATTCCACCAAAACTCGAATATCCCGGAAGTTTTCTGATTCCATGCACATTAGGAAACAACATCACATGCGATGCTTTAGCCGATCTTGGTGCAAGTATCAATTTGATGCCCTATTCGTTGTATTCTAAACTTTCAATCAATACTTTGAAACCTACAAGGATGAGTATTCGATTAGCCAATCATTTTTACCAGTATCCTATTGGAATTGCTGAGAATATGCTTGTCCAAGTTGGTAAATTTGTTTTTCCCGTGGATTTTGTGATCTTAGAAATGGAGGAAGATATTAGAGTACCTCTTATTTTAGGAAGACCTTTCCTAAACACCGCTGATGCGATCATCAAAGTAAAAGGTAAAGAACTCAATCTTGGAGTTGGAGAAGATAGAATTACCTTTTTAAACGATAAAGCAATGCAATATCCATATTCCAGTGATGACACTTGTTTTAACATTGACGTAATTGATGAAGTCACTGATGAGGAAGTAGATGCATTACTTGACGATTCTGATCCATTCATGACTACTTCGGAGAAAATTAGTGAAATAGACCTTGATAAAGAATTCGCTGATTTTATGGAAGTAAAATTCGGAGAAGAAGTTGAAGAAGGAGAAATAGTAGAAGAGAATTTTGAAGAAATCACCTTTAATGATCAATTGGGGATCAAAACCTCTCTTCAAGAACCACCAACTGATCTTGAGCCGAAACCACTCCCTGATCATCTTGAATATGCTTACTTGGAGGATAATTCACTTCTTCCAGTAGTCATATCTTCGTTGCTCAATGATAAGGAAAAAGAATGTCTCATCTCTGTTCTCAAGAGGCATAAAAGAGCTTTTGCGTGGAAAACCTCTGATATTCCAGGAATTAGCCCTGATTTTTATAAACACAAAATCAATTTTGAAGAAGGTGTTAAACCCGTTGTGGAAAGACAACGTCGACTCAATCCCAACATGAAAGAAGTTGTTAAGAAAGAAATTATCAAACTTCTTGATGCCGGTATCATTTACCCCATCGAGGATAGTCCTTGGGTGAGTCCAGTTCACTGTGTTCCGAAAAAAGGAGGAATAACTGTTGTGACTAGCGAATGGAATGAATTAGTTCTTGCTAGAACGGTCACTGGATGGCGAGTATGCATTGATTACAGAAAATTAAACAAAGCCACCATAAAATATCATTTTCCTTTACCTTTCATGGATCAAATGCTTGAGAGATTAGCAGGGAACAAGTACTTTTGTTTCCTTGATGGTTTTTCAGGATATTTCCAAATTCCTATTGATCCTGCCAATCAAGAAAAGACTACGTTCACATGTCCCTTTGGAACCTACACTTACCAGCGTATGCCTTTCGGTCTTTGTAATGCACCTGCGACTTTTCAAAGGTGTATGATTGCAATATTCCAAGACATGCTTGAAACATCCATGGAAGTTTTCATGGATGACTTTTCAGTTTTTGGAAGCTCATTTGAAACTTGTCTTTCTAATCTCGATAAAATGCTCGAAAGATGCGAAGCTGCATATCTTGATCTTAACTGGGAAAAATGTCACTTCATGGTGACTGAAGGTATTGTGCTAGGACACAAAATTTCCAGTGCCGGAATGGAGGTTGATAAAGCAAAAATCGATGTTATCACCAAATTACCACTGCCAACAAACGTTAAAGCCGTTAGAAGTTTTCAAGGACATGCTGGTTTTGTAACACCCTAACCCGATAAGGGTAGAAGTATTATGTTATGGTGAAATATCAAAGCAAACACAAACATATGACTTAAATAATACAAATGGATCTCAAAGGTTACAAAGGGAAATTCTGAAATACAAGGTTACAAATGAGAACAACAATAAATACTAAGTCTGAAAATGTAACACTTCTAGTCATCTCTAATCCAGAATAGCTATCAAGTGTAGTCTTCTAAGTCCAAAGGTACTCTTCACTCATAACCCAGCTTCCTACTAAAACCTGCCGCAGGAAAAGAAATGCGGCTGAGCTTAAAAAGCCCAGTGAACAGATATATATAAACGAAACCAAAAGATAAGGAACGAACATATAAAGTATGGTGCATTGGGAAAATATCATAAGGTATAAACAAAATGAAAGAATAAAGAGTAGGGTAGGACAGTAATCCAACACGAGCCCAGAAACATAACATATCATATCATAATCCATAAGTAACCATTGTATTCGGAGGGGTGACCTCAGAATACCAGATGTAGTAGGAGGGGAGACCTCAAATAACCATAAGTAACCATAGAGGAGCGACCTCTCAGATATGTGAAGGGCATGTATTGCACACAGTACCAATCACCAGACATATATCAAATCATATAACAGATAATCCACTAACAGATAACAGATCTAGGATGCGTCCATACGCCCCTGCAGATAACATAGTGGCCAAACATATACTTGAGCTCATAACATATAACAGATAAGGGACGGTGTGGAACATCACTCAACCACACTAGAGTCATGCCATTGGTGCATTAATGACACGGACATGGAACCCCCATGCCTAGTGAAATGGCTCGGGTATCAAACTGAGAGTCAGATATCATATCATAATCAGAGTGTCATATCAAAGATTCATATCAAAAGGTTCATATCAAAATAATTCAGAAGATCATATCAAAAGTTCATAATCAAAGTTTCATAGCAAAGGTTCATATCAGAGATTTATAACAAAAGGGATCATAACAAAGGTTCAAAGCAAAGGGGATCATAGCAATGGCATCAAATCAGAAGCTAAACAGATCAGAATCTGAAAGAGATTATGAGAAACCCTAAGAGAAAGGTCAGAATATATGTACCTTATTCAAATAACAAAGCAGACAAATGGAGAAGAGTCACAAACGACGGATCACTCTCGCTTCATGGAACCTATACGAATTAAATACCAAGTATTACTTTAAGTTCAATTGAATTAGGTTATTCTTTTTAGTATAATTGGTTATTATACTCATTAATGGTAATTTAGGGTTTTTATCTTACTTAAACATGTAGTAGTCAAATTGAATACTCTATTAGGTTATATAAAGATCGTAGGTAGTTCATTTACTGTATTAAACACTTAATTAAAGATTCATTATGATTAGGTTACACATATTAATGATATAATAGGTTTTAAGTGTGTAATTCAGCCTTTTAAGAAAACTCAGCTTTTAGTATTAAACATGCATCACATTTCCGGTATTTTGAGGTATACTTGTGCATCTCCTGGAGCCTTAGCAATGTTACCCCAGGTAGATACATATGTTGACTACTTTGTGTAATTTTTGTAGAATTTTCCAGGTAGTATAACTATAGAACAAATATTCATTATCAAAACTAGTCCAGATTCGTTAACAGATTTGAGACCCAAAAAGTAAGCAGTTATAAGACCATGTTGTGCTACTCTAAAAATTCCACCAAAAATCACAAAGACCAAACACATCCTATATTTAGGCCCTGTCAAATTATAGCTAAAAATTCCTTACTGATTTCAAAACAAAAATCATTTACCAAGTTTGAATTTCGGATTTCTAAATGACAGTTTTAACACTTGAACTTGTAAAATCAGAAAGGACATTCTCCCGACCTCCAAAAATTCTAAGGCTTGCATATTCAGAAAGCTCTTTTCCTGAACTTGATTTTTGACCCAAGAATCATTCAAAAATACGTTGATATCATCAAGATAGAACCCTTTCAATTCGACATTAATTTCTATCAGCAACTAGAGTTTATAATTTCATGTGATCGGTTTTAGGTTTATTTATTCCAACGATTAATCTCTTGATATAAAACGATTATGAATGAAACCAAAACAGATATAGGTCGACTTTTATGTCGTGATAACATGTGTAAACAACTCGAAGCAAGGCAATAACATTAAGCCGATTACATAGGGTTCCAAGTCATGATTTTATGTGAATGCTAGTTATGATTTTATGTAAACCTTTTTTTTCTAGGATTTTATGTGTTTTGCAAATCGACAAAACAAACAAGGAATGAATCGAACATAGTAGAATTTGTATAGAACAAGAAGGGATTGTTACCCTTGATGCGTGATAAGGAGAAACAAAAGAACAAGGTCGATTCACCAAGAATTCCCAGCCGAAACCCTAACCAAAATCCCCTCGAAAAGCTTCAACCCACGATCACACTTTCCACCTCGAACCTGCTGAAACACCACGACCAAAACCACCAAGTAGAGGCCACGAGAATCCCCTTTTCCGCCTTGTTGAATCGAACAGGAAGGAGGCAAGAAGTAGCAGCCGAGTTTTTTTGTTTTGTAGTTTTTAGGGTTTGCAAAAGAGGATGACAATGTTCGGTATAAAAAAATAGTGGGGAAACCGACAATAGAGAGGAGGAAAATGGGCCAAGGTTTGTATGGTATCTTCAAGTCTTAAGGTCCAAGGATTTAGTGTTTGTGTGACAAAGTAAATTCGGCCTAAAGGAAACACCAAAAAAAAAAAAAAAAAAAAAAAAAAAACGTGTGAAAGTCATAAGTAGTAGCTTTTGTGTGTTAAAGTTAGGCTTTAACTTAGTTAAGTCATAGTTTAAAGTTTTTATAATCTTATTAGTGATTTAAGGATTTAATAATTTAGGTTTTTGATTTCATGATGTTCTTATAGATTCAAGGTTAGAGGGGCAAATTAGGAATTTCAAATGTTTTAGATTTTAGGGTTTTACAACTCTTCCCCTCTAGAAAAAAAAATTTTCGTCCTCGAAAATTGAAGAGAAACGAAACGGAAACACAAAGGACCGTGAACGAAAATGCGAATGACTTGTTTCTCATGACTCTATCTTGTTGATCCAAATAGCTTCGGCTTCCTCAGAAAAGACATACCATACTAGATTTAGATCAAAAGAATAATATACCGAACGTAACAGATGATAATCATATTCTCTCCGAAGAGATACAGGGAATACGTAGGATTTGACGGATATATCGTCCGTGGAATTGATTAGGCGAATCAGATGAGAATATCTCGAATTGTAGCAAACATGAGGGTGATATAAATGTTTAACTCTTCAGATTTCAAATAATCTCGTCATCAATGTAACCTTTCCAAGGTATTCTCATAACAGACAGGTCTTGTTTTCTCAGAATCCCAAAATCTCATATCTTAATTCATAACAGATCATCATGAACAGATTCATCGAATGTGAGACGTATACATAGCAAAGCATAGGTGTACTCCTTCATAGTAACAGATCGAATCCATACTGACAGAAAACAGAAGGCAGAAAGCTCTACAACAGAACCTAAGATTCTTATCGAAAGTATAGAGGTCAGCAAACGCATGTCGAGTATCCAAACGTATCAAATCGTATAACGGTGAAGGCAGATTAAGCGTGTAGGTAGAATGAACCTAAAGTCTCAATCAAATATCAGAAATTCTAAGGTTTCTAAGGCACTCCTCGAAATATCCTATGTTCACAATAAGTGCACGTTATATGATGTAAGTATTATCACGTTGGCCAGACGTCATAATACTAGCATCATATAAATATGCCCTCATGATGACCATACTTTATCTCAAGTCATGAAGTAAGCAACTTATCTTAACCACCTAACAGTCCTTCTACCTCCTAGGGTTGGTCCGAATCGATCATCATTACGGATTCGAAATCAAAGAAGCAGAATGTACAAATAATGTAACGGAATTAGTAAGCATCAAATGAAGTACGTCATCAAAAGCGTCAGGTCTTCCACAATTCATCAAAGTTCTCATAACAAAACCATCATCCAACAAACGCATAATGAACACAGAACATAATTTCTAATAGGGAACATAAATCATTCAAAGGATCTTATTATCAGGTAACGGAAGCTTATAGGGGTTAAGCAGAAATGAATTACGGTAATAATAACTTCATCCTTCACAGACTCAACTCATCTAAACACAAATGTTTGCTTCAAAATTCGTCCGTTCAAATACAAGATTTCAAAATTTCTTCCAAGTCCGAGTAGTCTGTCTACGCTTGTCCATCTGATCATACGGTGGAAAGGAATTACAAACTCGAGTCTGGTTCCTCAAGCCTTCGGTAAATCTTCTTGGAATTATGGTGTAGTAACGCGAATCTCTTACAAGATCACTGTGCATCCCTCCATCCACAAGTCTGCTTCTGCTCTCAATTCATCTTAGTACAACTAAAATGAATAGAGAAGCACGACTGTGTATCTTCAACAGGTCTTCTTGCACAGCTCGAAATTTGCCAACTCAATTTCATTCTCCTTCTATGTTCGCCACCATGTTTGTCTTGCAAGCACTGTCTTCCAGGCTTTAAGGTAAACACCGTTGCTGTCGACTCCAGGTTGTGTGTTGAACAGTTCATCTCTTACGGTCTGGTTGTCTTGATGCCCGAACTGAAGTCTCCACGTACTGCATGATGTATAATCGAGTCCCATCTCAGTTTCTCTCTTCCTCTTATATGCTTCTTCCACAGTAGCGCCTGTCGCGAACACCTTCTACTACTCTTCTACAAGGTTTCTAACTTCGATAACGGTCTTCAATCTCGGTCCTTTATGTGGGAAACTCTGTCTTCACAGGATACATGGTAGTGTTGTCAACTACGATCTCTGAACGCCGATCAAAATTTTCTCTTCCAGAACAAGGGTCATTCTAACTTAATACAACAATAATATCTATGTTCCTCTTTCGTCTCTGAACATAACACAATGTCATACTATGACAATTTGTCCAAATACTCGCGAAAACATGATTCTATTAGCCAATACAATTGGCATCATTAAAACTCATAATGATCACAACGAGTACGAAAACAGCTTCAGGAAACGTCTTAGGGAAACTTCATATCTACTTCACATCACCTATCTTCTTCTTCACGAATGAAACTAAAATGCTTCATGGAGGTTACTCTCAGATAGTCAACTCCCTTCTTAGAACTTCTTGTGGTTGCTTCTTCAGTCCTTCAAACTTAAATGAGGTCGTCTGATACGGAGTTTCAAAGATAGACCAAATCAATCATTGACACGCGGAAATGGATAATGATTACGGATAGTGATACGGTTAAATTTACGATAGTCGATACACCGTCGCATACTTCCCTCTTTCTTCTTCATACCAACAGGAGTATCCAAAGAGAAATACTGAGGTGAACAAAATCATATTCCATCAGTTTCTTCAATCTCTCAACTTCTATGGCACTATGGTTTCGTCAACTGAGATCAGTTCAATGTCAACTCTACTTCCCGAGCAGGAGGGAGTCCTAGGAGGTTCGTCAGAAAATACTGGAAAAATTTTCGTACAACAAAATACTTCCAATGCCAGAGTTTTTCAAGGGTGGATACTAATAGGTGTTAGGAGAAATTTGACGATCAAATGAGATCGGAGTAAGTGTTTCCATAGCCGTATCAATCTTAAAAGATTTAGGTGGTAGAGAGCCATCATAACAAAAGTGGGATGAAGCAGATTATTAAAGATCACAAATCAGATACGTTAGTCTATGGTAGCTTTATGAAGGGTCATCCAATCCAAAACCAAAAGACCTCAAAATCAAATATATCAAAAGTAAACAAATCCGTAGAACGAATACGGTCATTATACTAGACAGATAGTTCATATATCAGAGTCAAGTACATGGTTCATTACGGTGTTGAGATAGATAAGTGAACAGTTCAAGATGTTGGAATCTTGCTTAGCTCCTTAGCAAGATGACAGGTAGAGTGAGTATCATTGGTGATACGAACATAGTATATTTGTCAAAAGTAAGATGTATAGGATACCGTTGTCAACATCGTCATGTTCAGTTAACAAATCCATAGTATTAACATCATATTCTTCCAAAGGAACTGATCGGCAAACAAAGTTCATCATTCGAAGGGAGGGATCAAATCTCCATATATATGTTGTTAACAATTACCAGAGTTCTTATACGAGTAGTAATGGATTATGTAGATTCAAGTAGTATCAGATGATACATTTCATATCCGGCATGAGTAATGAATTCATAGAATGTGTCAAACACATTAGGGTTGAATGACCTTCGGGATGGTCGGAAAGGTACCAAACTGTTTATCAAACAGATCGGAATTGGAGATCAAAATCAGAAGGTGAAACTTAAATGGTGTAAGGTATCCATGTAGTTCCCGAGGTATTCCAACTTACTTGGTGACTAAGCTTAGGTTGCAGAACTTTCTAGTTTCTGAAACAAATGTTCTTATAAGGTATAGCTAAAGGAAGAGGCACGAATCAGAGTGATGCGGAAGCAATGCTACTTACATAGATGTCCTAGTCTACCCATTCCTCACCGGAAATAACTTATGTTCCTATGGGGGAATCCTAAAGAAAATTCTCAAAGGTTTTCTTATGAGCGCCTACAGTGGAAACTTAATGGTCCAAACTTCACAGGTCAAGGTTTAATGTACTACAAGTCGCAGCCTGTGGCTCTGATACCATAATTGTAACACCCCAACCCGATAAGGGTAGAAGTATTACGTTATGGTGACATATCAAAGCAAACACAAGCATATGACTTAAATAATACAAATGGATCTCAAAGGTTACAAAGGGAAATTCTAAAATACAAGGTTACAAATGAGAACAACAATAAATACTAAGTCTGAAAATGTAACACTTATAGTCATCTCTAATCCAGAATAGCTATCAAGTGTAGTCTTCTAAGTCCAAAGGTACTCTTCACTCATAACCCAGCTTCCTACTAAAACCTGCCGCAGGAAAAGAAATGCGGCTGAGCTTAAAAATCCCAGTGAACAGATATATATAAACGAAACCAAAAGATAAGGAACGAACATATAATGTATGGTGGATTGGGAAAATATCATAAGGTATAAACAAAATGAAAGAATAAAGAGTATGGTAGAACAGTAATCCACTACGAGCCCAGAAACATAACATATCATATCATAATCCATAAGTAACCATTGTATTAGGAGGGGTGACCTCGGAATACCAGATGTAGTAGGAGGGGAGACCTCAAATAACCATAAGTAACCAAATAGAGGAGCGACCTCTCAGATATGTGAAGGGCATGTATTGCACACAGTACCAATCACCAGACATATATCAAATCATATAACAGATAATCCACTAACAGATAACAGATCTAGGATGCGTCCATACGCCCCTGCAGATAACATAGTGGCCAAACATATACTTGAGCTCATAACATATAACAGATAAGGGACGGTGTGGAACATCACTCAACCACACTAGAGTCATGTCATTGGTGCATCAATGACACGGACATGGAACCCCCATGCCTAGTGAAATGGCTCGAGTATCAAACTGAGAGTCAGATATCATATCATAATCAGAGTGTCATATCAAAGATTCATATCAAAAGGTTCATATCAAAATAATTCAGAAGATCATATCAAAAGTTCATAATCAAAGTTTCATAGCAAAGGTTCATATCAGAGATTTATAACAAAAGGGATCATAACAAAGGTTTAAAGCAAAGGGGATCATAGCAATGGCATCAAATCAGAAGCTAAACAGATCAGAATCTGAAAGAGATCATGAGAAACCCTAAGAGAAAGGTCAGAATATCTGTACCTTATTCAAATAACAAAGCAGACAAATGGAGAAGAGTCACAAACGACGGATCACTCTCGCTTCATGGAACCTATACGAATTAAATACCAAGTATTACTTTAAGTTCAATTGAATTAGGTTATTCTTTTTAGTATAATTGGTTATTATACTCATTAATGGTAATTTAGGGTTTTTATCTTACTTAAACATGTAGTAGTCAAATTGAATACTCTATTAGGTTATATAAAGATCGTAGGTAGTTCATTTACTGTATTAAACACTTAATTAAAGATTCATTATGATTTGGTTACACATATTAATGATATAATAGGTTTTAAGTGTGTAATTCAGCCTTTTAAGAAAGCTCAGCTTTTAGTATTAAACATGCATCACATTTCCGGATTTTTGAGGTATACTTGTGCATCTCCTGGAGCCTTAGAAAAGTTACCCCAGGTAGATACGTATGTTGACTACTTTGTGTAATTTTTGTATAATTTTCCAGGTAGTATAACTATAGAACAAAAATTCATTATCAAAACTAGTCCAGATTCGTTAGCAGATTTGAGACCCAAAAAGTAAGTAGTTATGAGACCATGTTTTGCTACTCTAAAAATTCCACCAAAAATCACAGAGACCAAACCCATCCTATATTTAGGCCCTGTAAAATTATAGCTAAAGATTCCTTACTGATTTCAAAAAAAAAATCATTTACCAAGTTTGAATTTCGGATTTCTAAATGACAGTTTTAACACTTGAACTTCTAAAATCAGAAAGGACATTCTCCCTACCTCTAAAAATTATAAGGCTTACATATTCAGAAAGCTCTTTTCCTGAACTTGATTTTAGACCCAAGAATCATTCAAAAATACGTTGATATCATCAAGATAGACTCCTTTCAATTCGACATTAATTTCTATCAGCAACTAGGGTTTATAATTTCATGTGATCGGTTTTAGGTTTATTTATTCCAACGATTAATCTCTTGATACAAAATGATTATGAATGAAACCAAACAGATATAGGTCGACTTTTAGGTGGTGATAACATGTGTAAACAACTCGAAGCAAGGCAATAACATTAAGCGGATTACATAGGGTTCCAAGTCATGATTTTATGTGAATGCTAGTTATGATTTTATGTAAACCTTTTTTTTTTCTATGATTTTATGTGTTATACAAATCGACAAAACAAACAAGGAATGAATCGAACATAGCAGAATTCGTATAGAACAAGGAGGGATTGTTACCCTTGATGCGTGATAAGGAGAAACAAAAGAACAAGGTCGATTCACCAAGAATTCCCAGCCGAAACCCTAACCAAAATCCCCTCTAAAAGCTTCAACCCACGATCACACTTTCTACCTCGAACCTGCTGAAATACCACGACCAAAACCACCAAGTAGAGGCCACGAGAATCCCCTTTGCCGCCTTGTTGAATCGAACAGGAAGGAGGCAAGAAGTAGCAGCCGAGTTTCTTTCTTTTGTAGATTTTAGGGTTTTACAGGTTTCTACCGTCGTTTTATTAAGGATTTTTCCAAAATATCTCGTCCAATGACAAAACTTCTTGAAAAAGATTCTGTTTTTGACTTCAATGCAGATGACATGAAGGCATTCGAAACATTAAAAATTCAACTGACTAGTGCACCCATTATGGTTTCACCTAATTGGTCACTACCATTCGAGCTCATGTGCGATGCAAGCGATTTTGCTGTTGGAGCTGTATTAGGACAACGTGAAGGAAAACATTTCTATCCTATATACTTCGCTAGCAAAACACTCAACAATGCCCAACAAAATTACACGGTTACGGAGAAGGAGTTGTTAGCCATTGTTTTTGCTTTCGACAAATCCAGATCTTATCTTGTGCTTTCAAAAGCAATTGTGTTTACTGATCACTCAGCGCTCAAATATCTGTTTACCAAACAAGATGCAAAGCCGCGTCTTATCCGATGGATTTTGCTACTCCAAGAATTCGACATCGAAATCAAAGAAAAGAAAGGAGCAGAAAATCTAGCTGTTGATCATTTGTCTCGTCTTGAGAATCCAAATTTGGAAGAGTTAAAGGAAGATGAGATTGACGATTATTTCCCTGATGAAATTCTCATGATTGTTGATATAGTTGATAAAAACGAAATTCCGTGGTTTGCAGACTTTGCAAATTATCTCGTTGGAGGAATTCTCAGAAAAGGATTAACTCACGCCCAACGAAGTAAATTCTTCTCAGAACTAAAACACTATTATTGCGAAGAGCCCTATCTTTTCAAGATGTGTCCCGATGGGATGATCAGAAGATGTGTTTCTGGTTCCAAAACAAGAAGAATTCTTGATGAATGCCATCATGGCCCAACTGGGGGACTCTATGGTCCTTCCACCACAGCTAAAAAAGTTTTTGACGCTGGATTCTATTGGCCGACAATTTTCAAAGAAGCTCATACTCTTGTTCAAAACTACGATGCTTGCCCAAAATCCGGTAACCTTTCTCGTAGAGATGAAATGCCTCAAAAGAGCATTCAAGTCTGCGAAATATTTGATATTTGGGGAATCAATTTTATGGGACCATTTCCTAAATCGCACAAATACGAATACATTCTCATTGCTATTGATTATGTTTCAAAATGGGCTGAAGCCGAAGCTCTACCCACAAATGATACACGAGTTGTTGTTAATTTTCTCAAAAAGCTTTTCGCTCGTTATGGAATTCCTAAAGCAATAATAAGTGATAGACGAACCCATTTCTGTAATAGACAAATGGAGAAAATTATGAAATGATATGGAGTTCATCATCGTTTTGCTACCGCTTATCACCCACAGACCAGTGGTCAAGTCAAAAACAGCAACAGAGCCTTAAAGAGGATACTTGAAAAAAGGGTCAAAGATAATCCTGCCGTTTGGTCGAGAAAACTCGATGATGCTCTGTGGGCATTTCGTACGGCTTACAAAACTCCAATTGGTACAACACCATACAGACTTTTGTATGGGAAAACATGTCATTTGCCATTCGAAGTCGAACATCGCGCCTACTGGGCACTCAGAAACTGTAACCCTGATCTCAAAATAGCTGGAGAGAAGAGATTTTTGCAATTGCATGAACTCGATGAACTAAGACTCCAAGCTTACGAGAACTCAAGGCTTTACAAAGCCAGAACCAAAGCGTATCATGACAGAAAGCTTAGAATTCGGAGAGAATTCAAAGCTGGAGAAAAAGTTCTGATTTTCAATATGAAATAAAAGTTTAAAGCTCCTAAGCTAAAACCGAAATGGTTCGGTCCGTATATAGTGAAACATGGATTTCCATCTGGATATGTTGAATTATATGACAAACAAGGTGGAAGTTTCATTGTCAATGGTCACCGAATTAAATTGTACTATGATAAGGAGTAAATGAATAAGATTTCTATCAAAGAAACTTGATGTGCGTGTGTATTGCTCTAATTTTTATATCCACGGTGTGTCGTTGTGGTTTTAGCAGTATTCAAGTTTTAAATTTATATTTTGCCGACTTATCAATATAACACACACTTTAACGAGTAGTGTACCCCGTCAGTATGAATATAATGGTAAGTAGAGTGTCGATCACCAAGAGTGGAACGTATTATCTAGTTATTCTAATCAGTATTTTAATATCTTAAGTTAGCTATACAACCTAATCTAACGCAAGGGGGTTCAGCCTGAGAGACTGGCACGGTTTGGTTATGATTAAATAATAAACTAAACTAATAAGCACGAATCAGCGATTAGCACACACGTACACAGATAGATACTTGAGACAATAAGAAGACCTGTCCTGATAATTAAGTAGCTTGTCAATTGTTTTATTGCTAGTTTTATATGAAGTGTATAGTTCAATGCAACGCACCGAGATTTAACCCTTTCTCGTTGGCTCTAATCTTATCGGCGAGTAAACCCTTAATGATTACTTATGTCTATCCTTTTTATTAAAGACACGCTAAAATAAATAGGCGAAGAAGGGGCATGGCGACCCAAGCAATGCTCAGCTAGACACAGAGGTTATCAATGCACTAATAAAAGTCACCAAAGACATCAACATATAAACTTTAATTAATGGGGAAGCAATTTTAAGGGGTGCCCATGGTTTTCCGTAGTCACATGGAATCGGCCCATCAATCCTGATGAATTAAAGTGTACTAATACAATAAAACAAAACTACTTAATGAATTGAATACATGCAGGACCTTCTTACAGCTCTTGTATCTTCGTTTAGGGTGTGTCTTGTACAGCTAACACGTCTGACTTCGTCCTAGGGTTTCTGTCTTTCGCTAAGTCTCGTACTCCGTATATTGCACTGTCCAACCTCTGAAATTCGTCTGACCTTGGGGTATTTATAGTTTCTGTCTGAGGGTTAGATGTGGCGCATTGACTTAACTTCGCGTGGGGTCCAAGATTAATATATTCAGGAATATTCGTACACCGCCAGAAGATGCGGCGTAACTTCATTTCTCTATGCGGCGCATGTCCTTTGCCGTCTTGGATTATAACTTGTGAAATCTTGATAGTGATGTGCCGTATGTGCGAAGTAGGATGCGGCGTATCTGGTGCAGAATGATCTTGATCTTGTACATTTCAGTAGACTCTTAACTTCTTGCTTGTTTTGCTCCATAATTAGTCCAAAATCGCCAAGTTTCACATAGTACTTGTTTTTACCTGAGAATTACAAAAGTAAACATTAACGTATCAATTCTCACAGATAATATAATAAAACAAGTCAAATAAATAAGATAAATGATGGTAATAAAATATACTTATTTGAGTTCATCAAATATCCCCCCCCCCTTGAACTTTACTTGTCCCCAAGTAAACCTTAGAATGAATTTTATGAAAATGTATCCTAAAAGATATTAGGATTTATTTTTTTATTTAAGCATGTATTCATTTTGTCATAATCACACAACCAAACACTTAACGAATTAGAAATAAAATAAAATATTTTGATAAAAGCAAATCTAATCGTTTAACTGTCCAGTCGTGACGAATATTCTATCATAAGCTTGGCAAGTATACGCATCTCCTCCACTAAAGCCAAGGAATAACAAGTCTAAAGCGGTAAAAAGGGTTTGTAGGTTAAGGGTTAATCATTCTTCTTAATCTCTATCGATCTCAAATTCCAGAAAAGGCGACAAAATCACAAATACATGATCGAATCCACGACCACGATACTTGCAATTGCTCAAATCCTTAACTCGAATAGGCTAAAGATAGGACCAAGTAATCTTCACCAATAATATTATATCAAAAAGGGCGACAAAATCATAAATACATAGCCGAATCCACGACTACGATACTTAAGATTGCTCAAATCCCTAATCTCAATAAATCAAAAGTTTGGATAAAGAATAATATAGGGTATGGATAATATTTGGGATACAAATTGTTGTAAAATGAAAAATAAACAAAACAGATAAATTAAAATCCTAAGTGTGGTAAATTACTTTCCCAACCATCCCATGAATAAGACTCATATCATTGAATAACTCACGCTTTAACACTTGAAACACACGCTTTAGGTAGACACGAATTATACTCAACAAGATCTCAAACAAAGAATAACCTTAGTTGGCGTTCCCATAACGGCCAACTCCCATTAAATCCATAAATATAATATATAACAAATAGTGGTGATATCGACCACTTAATACAAAACTTTACATAAGTTGGTTAAAACAAACTTCCAACTTTTCATTTTTCTTTTTCTTTTCTATTTTTTCGATTTTTTTTTTTTTTTTTTTTTTTTTTTTTTTTTTTTAGACTTTAAAACATAAACATAGATGTGTAAAATTTCACAACTTTTCTATCACCATTTTTCCGGATAATTTTATCCATAATTTTCATACTTTCAGAAATAACTGTAATAGCGAAAGTAGTAAACACACGAAAAATAAACTCAAAGATATACAATATCTACTTTCACTCCAATTGCATTGTGCAATTTCCTGACTCAACCAAAGATAATGAATTACGCACGCGAACACAGGTAATGTAAGGAAACACACTTTGCCTAAAGCAATTAACCACGGATTTTAATCTACAGGGTAGGCTAAGGTGTAAGGGTGTAACGAAACATTATAACAAAGGTGTAAGAAACGAAAGGAATGGCTCTGAGTGTTTTTCTAGGGGTATCTTACTCTAAAAGTGAGAGTAACAAAAGGTTTATACGGGGGTTAACTAACCAGTGTAGTTAGCTAATATCACATAACATATAAAGGCTATTTGGGTGTAATCCTAGAAATTTACCAATTTAGACAAGTCATTCCAATTATGTAGATAATACTTATTATGGTGGTCTCGAATAGTATACAAGCCAAGTTCTAAAGTTTACAAGTCACCGGCACACTCATAGATTTGTGAATTTTGAAAAGTTCACAATTTTTGGAAATAATGTTATGTGTGCAGCTATGTAATTTAGACTTTAAACAAAAACATGCTAAAAATTTTAAATTTTGATATATTAAGCGCATTTTAAGCATATTTTGAAAAAGTTAAGGACAAGTAAGTGTTCTAATTCTTCAATCCCCCCACTTAAGTTAAACAACGTCCTCGTTGTTTGGGTCAAAGATTAAAAACTGGAAAAAAAAAGAATTAAAACAGAAAAACTCCCCTGAGATTTGCTCGGTATGATCCTCCATTATTTGTTTAAGAGCAAAAATCAACTTTCTTGTGGATGAAAACGTTTAAGCTTCAAAAATGATGTATCCACAGAAATGCAGGAATCTATAATACCATTCAGACTTTAACACACCTGAGTTAAGAAGATTCAAACTTGCATAATACATTAGTAGTTAGTAAAAATAAAACTTAAAAAATTAAAATGAAAATCATCAGGTCAGTCGATACGCCGTATCTTATAGAAGAAGATACGCCGTATCGAGCCTGGAATAAGTACGAATAAGAATAGAAGATGCGTCACATCCTTAACCAGGGATGTGCCGCATTAAAATAAACTGATAGAAAGTTTTTAAAGTCAAAAATAAAAATGCAGAAAATTAAATAAGATATGAGAATTACAGTTGATACGCCGCATCCTATGATGGGGATGCGCCGCATCAACTGCAGGTCTGACAAACTCAATACGAAATCAAAAAATTAAATAAAATAAAAGATAAGCATGGGTTGCCTCCCACGAAGCGCTTGTTTTTGTTCGAGTCACGAGCCTGACTCCACCCTTATTTACTGCGTAATAGGGTGTTGTTCCCCCCACTTGGGATCAAGTGCGGGTGATAGTAGCAATAAACACGAAAAGAGTGTAAATTTGCTAGTAAAGATGGAAGAAATAAATAAAAATCATACCTTGGCAATATATGTACATCTTTCCTATCCTTACCCGGTTTGGTTGATAAATTGGATGACTTGACCATTCCATCAGAAAGAGTAGTGTGTTGAGGAAAAATGAGTCTCCTTTCTTCTTGGTTAGTTTCTTTGGTAGTAAGGCGTCCCTTGACTTTCGCGGAAGATGAGAAAGGGTCTTTGGCAAGTAAAAGTTCGAGTTCCTCTATATACTTCATAGGGTCCAAATCATCATCTTCATCAATCATAGCAATGTTTAAGAGCTCATCAAATTCTTCCTCGAGCTCCACCAAAAACGGGTTGATCACAGGTGCTTCATGTGCTTCAATAGGTAGTGTAATAAATTCGAACTCATCATTCTTTTGTTTTGCAACCTGTTTAGGAAAACTAGCAAGATTATTAGTAACGGGATAAATAATATTAAACAAATTTGTACCACTTTGTGTTGTAAGTGACTCCAATTCATCTTGTGAATCTCCATCTTTAACTAGTGGTCTTGCAATTTCAGCATCGTCCCGAATTTTATCCTTAAATAAGTAATCCCAGATTTCTTCAAAATCCCTCGTTGGGTCAAAATCTGGTTGAGGTATGTCATCATAAACTATGGCGTCAAATGGTTCGAAATCAAAATTAGAATACTTTTCATCTTCATCCGTTGGATTGTTTAATGGTGGTAATACGATTGCAGAATATTCTTCAACATAAGGTTCCGTATACACATCATCTTGTGCAATCTTCGGAGAAAAAGTACGATCAAGAACAATTGCCGAAATTGGTTTCATGGTATATGAATCTTCTTCATCATCATTCGACATACACCAAGTGTGTTGAAATGACAATTTGTTTCTTTCTTTCCTTGACTTTTCTTGTCCTAAAATCAAGTATTCTTCCATAGTGATTTCTTTCGTCTCAATGACTTGTGCACCATATCTTGCTCTTTTCCAATCGTAGATCCCATTATTGCTCAAGGCTCTTTCCTCTTCAAGTCTGATATATTCTTCCATTGTAATATCCGGATCGTCCATCTTCCTGAAATAAAACTTACTCGTGCAAAAGAAGAGTGAAACAATCAAAGTAAAATAAAAGTTGCTGATATCAGTAGACGATGCGCCGTATCCAAAAAGTTGGATACGCCGTATCTTATAATCGTTAAAATTTAATCAGACTTTTATTCAGAAAGTAGATACGCCGCTTAGAATTTTAGAATGCGCCGTATCAGTTTTAATTATCAAAAATCAACGTATCTAATTTTAGCAAATATAACCGATTTTTGATTTAGAAGATGCGCCGTATCGATAAAAATCGATGCGTCGTATCTGTTTAATAATTCGAAAAACTGTTTTTAATTTAAATAGACAATACGCCGTATCTGTTAAAACAGATGCGTCGTATGGCGTTACAGTTTAGAAAAATTTCTTATTAAAAACAGAATACGCCGTATCTTGGGGAAAGATGCGTCGTATCGAATTTATTAAACGCGTTGTATTTTATAAAAATTAAACGCAATACGCCGTATCTATGAAAATAGATGCGCCGTATCGTTTGAATCAGCTCAGTGCAACGATAGCAGAATACAGAAAAACAGAAAAATAAAAACAAAAATAAAAACAAACGAAAAGAAACAAAAATAAAGAAAATAAAAACACACAAAACAGAAAATATGCAAATAATACAATGAATGCAATTTATCTAATATACAACGGGGTTAGTGGTTAGAATTTAAAAATTTAGAAGAAAAACCTAATTAAAATACAAATCAAATTAACAGATAATAATAATTCACTCCCCGGCAGCGGCGCCAAAAACTTGATGTGCGTGTGTATTGCTCTAATTTTTACATCCACGGTGTGTCGTTGTGGTTTTAGCAGTATTCAAGTTTTAAATTTATATTTAGCCGACTTATCAATATAACACACACTTTAACGAGTAGTGTACCCCGTCAGTATGAATATAATGGTAAGTAGAGTGTCGATCATTAAGAGTGGAACGTATTATCTAGTTATTCTAATCAGTATTTTAATATCTTAAGTTAGCTATACAACCTAATCTAACGCATGGGGGTTCAGCCTGAGAGACTGGCACGGTTTGGTTATGATTAAATAATAAACTAAACTAATAAGCACGAATCAGCGATTAGCACACACGTACACAGATAGATACTTGAGACAATAAGAAGACCTGTCTTGATAATTAAGTAACTTGTCACTTGTTTTATTGCTAGTTTTATATGAAGTGTATAGTTTGATGCAACGCACCGAGATTTAACCCTTTCTCGTTGGCTCTAATCTTATCGGCGAGTAAACCTTTAATGATTACTTATGTCTATCCTTTGTATTAAAGACACGCTAAAATAAATAGGCGAGGAAGGGGCATGGCGACCCAAGCAATGCTCAGCTAGACACAGAGGTTAACAATGCACTAATAAAAGTCACCAAAGACATCAACATATAAACTTTAATTAATGGGGAAGCAATTTTAAGGGGTGCCCATGGTTTTCCGTAGTCACATGGAATCGGCCCATCAATCCTGATGAATTAAAGTGTACTAATACAATAAAACAAAACTACTTAATGAATTGAATACATGCAGGACCTTCTTACAGCTCTTGTATCTTCGTTTAGGGTGTGTCTTGTACAGCTAACACGTCTGACTTCGTCCTAGGATTTCTGTCTTTCGCTAAGTCTCGTACTCCGTATATTGCACTGTCCAACCTCTGAAATTCGTCTGACCTTGGGGTATTTATAGTTTCTGTCTGAGGGTTAGATGCGGCGCATTGACTTAACTTCGCGTGAGGTCCAAGATTAATATATTCAGGAATATTCGTACACCGCCAGAAGATGCGGCGTAACTTCATTTCTCTATGCGGCGCGTGTCCTTTGCCGTCTTGGATTATAACTTGTGAAATCTTGATAGTGATGCGCCGTATGTACGAAGTAGGATGCGGCGTATCTGGAGCAGAATGATCTTGATCTTGTACATTTCAATAGACTCTTAACTTCTTGCTTGTTTTGCTCCATAATTAGTCCAAAATCGGCAAGTTTCACATAGTACTTGTTTTTACCTGAGAATTACAAAAGTAAACATTAACGTATCAATTCTCACAGATAATATAATAAAACATGTCAAATAAATAGGATAAATGATGGTAATAAAATGTACTTATTTGAGTTCATCAAAATTCCACCTGAATCAAAATATGAATCTATCACATTTCTGACACCTTTTCCAACCGACTACAAGGAAAATGCTAAATTTATCTATGATGTTCTTCCTCAAGCTTGGGAAAGAGTGAAGTTGGAAGACATAGATGAAACTGGAGAAGAAATAGTGATAGGAAACGTGTTGTATGTTCCAAAATTTTCAAAGAAGAAACCAAAAATTACACCAACGTAGCGAGAAGGAAGTTTGAGTCAAGCTGATGACTCGTTAATAAAACAAGTGCTTCTCGGGAGGCAACCCGTGTACTAGCTATTTTTACTTCTTAATTTATTTTTCAAAGTGATTACATCCAAGGTTTCTCTAATCCCTTAGTTGAACTTAAGTGTGGGGGTATACCACTGACTTTTGAATAAAACATAGAAATATTTCGTGTGTTTGTTTTGTTTGTTTTAAGATTACTGCAGGTAATGATTACAAAGCTTGGACGCTTGGATCAAAGAATCATAAGAAGGACGGAAAATATGGTTTACTCTCTTATTTCCCTATTTTCATTCCTTGAAGTTCATTTATCACATTGAGGACAATGCTTAACTTAAGTGTGGGGGGTGAATAGGAAAATAAGGATAGATTGTAAATTTCGAGCTAAATTTTAAATTTTGTTTGCCCTTGTGATCTAGTTGTTTGTCATCTTTAGGATAATATATTAGAATAACTGGATCTATCCACTGGTAAAACCTGTAATTTTTGAAAAATTGAGATGTGTCCCGATTAATATTGCAATCCATTCTGGGATCGATAACATTAGCTAGCACATATTATAGCCCTTCCACCTAAATTGTGAGGAATTAAGCTGTCATGTATTTAGCATATATCTTTTATGCTTTGATTCTTTTGCTATGAGTGTGTCGGTGATTTTATTTATTCTAGAACTTGTGCTTGTAAATCATTACGAGACCGTTGTGAGATCACACTTCGTGTGTGACGTAAGTGTATATGTGTGATAAGAGGCAACCTTAGGATTGAACCCAAATAGCCTTCCAAATTGATATTTAGCTAGTTACACTGACTAGTTAACCACCGATATAAACCCTATTGTTAGCGTTTATCTTTAACGCTAGATACCCATAGTTACACCTTCTGAGCCAATCTTTTCTTTTGATAAAATCCAGAAAAATACAAAAAGATTTTACACTTTTTAGCCTAGCCTTACCCTTAGTCAAGTCTTGGTTGGTTGCTAGCTATTTGGCAAGATGGATGTTATGTGGGAAATCATGAAAATTCAAAGAAAGTTGCAAACTCCAAGTTAGCAAAGTAAAGTGAAAGAAAAGTCATCGCAACTATAACATGACAAGTGAAGGTTTATGTTAAAAAAAAAAAAAAAAAAAAAAAAAAAAAAAAAAAAAAAAAAAATCTTCGCAACTATAAGGTGACAAGAATAGCCAATGAGCTAATGAATCATGTATGCATCAATAAAGTATGGAGTTTCACAAGATTTCATGATAGTGGTTCGTAATAGCTAGCAACATTTGGTTAGTAGACTTTGACTATTTTGCATATTCTTTATCATCAACCTTTCTAAACATATCCCATGTCTGATCCTTACCTTTTGACTTTGTGGAATTATCAAGTGTATTGACATGTAGTGACCATCCGATTTCTTAAGGAATTAGATAGCGCGCCAGCGATCTAGTGTGTATTTTGGTGACCATCCGTTATGTGAATAGCGCACCAACGATCCAAGATATGCCCTAGTGACCATCCGTTATTTGGTAATGCAAGAATTCGTGCCAGCGATCTATTATGTTTTGCATAAGATACTTTCACATAAGTCTGATATAACCCTTGAAGCCTTAAACCCGAATAAAAGACCTCTTTGATATATATACTTGGTGCTCACGCCATATCGGTGTAGTTTTGTTTCTTGTACAAGCCTATGGTAATATTTAAATCATGACTGAGCAAATGAGTGTGATTTCTATTATATACTCCACCAACCATACAAATGAGTGTTTTGAGTGAATTATATTTCATTTCCTTTTCGTGAGGTGATTAGTAATGTTTATCAAGCAAGAAAATCATTTGGGTATTGTCAAACATCTCGATGCTTCAACCATAAAAGCTTAAAATGACGAATCTAACTTGTACTTGTACTTGATAGGTTTGCATCACATTTTTCTAATCATACTTGTATACCATGTTGATAATTGTTTTTACTTCCAGATTTACTTGAGGGCAAGCAAAGTTTAAGTGTGGGGGAATTTGATAACGCTCAAATTGTGCATGTTTTTAGTAGCGTTATTCGTGCTTTTGTATATGTTATTTGATTATATTTATATGCTTTTGTTACTTAATCGCACCAAAGTATGTTTGCAAAGTATATGTAGCCAAAAACAGGAAAAAGGAAGAAAAAGATGAAAGATTGAGGAAGAATGAAATATTTACGATCATACGAAGATTCCCATGTCCAGAACCACATTCCAAAAAGGCATTTCAGAGAATAAAGGTCCAAGTATTCAAGTTGACAAGTTTCAAGACAAAGAAAGAATCAAGTTTGGATGAAGAACCAAGTGCTATGAGAAAGAAATAAACCAAAAGCCAACAGTCCAAAAATGAGTCTACATCAGCACTCCATCCGATCGGATGCAGCCCGCAACCGATTCGGATGGAGGCCACATTTGAAGACCAACCGATCGGTTGGAGGTTGTCTGATTTCCCAAACTTCATCATTAAGTATTGTGTCTTAATTCCAACGATTCTAGACCCTTCCCATGTGTCTTCTAGGCTATTCTATTTTACTTGGAGGCCAAGATGAAGAATTAAAGACCCTAGGCCTTGAGAGTAGTATAAATAGGGCCATTTGTGAAGTATTTAGACACCAATTTTAGAGGAAATCAATCCCATTCTCATCAATTAACTAACCACTCTCAAAATACTCTCTCAAAAGTCCTAAATTCGTCCTTAGAAGTCCATGAAGCTTTAGAGGGTCAAGAAGTCAACATTTGGAAGTCAAAACCTCAAGAAGTCAACACCAATACTTTGGGTATCATTACCTTATCATTTGTAATCTCATTTCAATCATTGTAAGAATTTTAATCATGATTTCTAATGTTCAAAATTCTGAGTTTATGTTCATGTTTGCTATGAGTGGCTAGTGCCATTGTGCACTTGTTTAGATGATGTTTATGACTTAATGATTTGCGTATGATTGTGATAACATGTTTTAATTCAATTTCAAGTTAATTCTAAGATCCAATTGTGGTTAAGTTTCATAGTGACATTTGTTAATCAAGTTTGACTAGTTGTTAATAATGCTAAGGGTCGAAAGATTTATTGTTATCCAACTAGTTATAATCATTTGTCTATGAATGATTGTTATCACCCATTATTCTTGGTTTAACAAAGAGACTTAATTGTGGTTGTAATAAGAATGCTTTTGTCTATCAAATTTGATTGATTGAAAACAACTTTAAGGGTCGAAAGATTAGTTGTTTGCAATCAATTGTGACCTTTTGTCTATGATAGGTTACCTTTTGTATTGACCATTTCCTGAGCATATTTGATAAAACAAAATACTATTTTTGTGTTTAAGTTTGTTAATTCAAACTTATGAACCTCGAATTGATCTTGAATTGATTGGTTAAACTTAATGCTTGTTTTTATGAACTAAAATCTTGAAGAGGGTTTAACTTGTAAGAACAATAGATTAGTTCACCAAACTAATTATCATAACCAACATGTTATCAAAAGTTATCACAATCCTGTTTATCATGAGTAGTAAACTAGTCTACGCAAGTGTAGTTTTAATCATTTAAAGTATTTTATTTTCATCATTGCTTGTTTAAGAGATTTACTTTTAGTAGCTTACAATCCGATTCACTCACAAATCCCTGCGAACAATCCCGACTTACCATCATAATCTTGCTATAACGGACGAGTTCACTTGCTCGTATGTGTTATTTTTAGATTCGGTAATTCGACCTTTATAAATTTAAAACTTGTACACACACGTAACACATCACAAGTCATAATTAAAAAGCCACAATATTCATACAGTAGTCTATGACCCTTGCCCTGCCACCACCTTGTCATATCAGTCAGCTTAAACACCTGAGAAAAACATGCTAAAAGGTCAGCAATAAGCTAGTGAGTTCATAGGTTTATCAATAAGCAGTAAATCAGCAGTTGGACCATGAGTTTAGCATATGAACATTACAACCCAGGTAATGCCATATAAAATACAGTCTATTACGTTAACACTAAGTTCATGCAACCGAAGCTATAACTTGTGTGCATGCTCTAGAAGCATGTTAAATATCAGGGCCCGGCAAGAGTTTATCCCAGACACTTGTAGTTTCGATATGGTATACGTTCGTTTGCCTATCCGGTCAACCCGAACGGGGACGTTACTCCCAATAGATCTATTTATAACACTCGCGCTTCCCAGCAGGAATTGACGTTTCATAAGTTGGGCATAGAGGGACATAACAGGGCTTAGGCTAAACCACGTAATAGCATAGACAATAGTTTGGTCCTTAAAACAGTTTAGGCATTTTTCTCACCCCAATAGTAAACAAGTTTAAATAGTGTGGGGCTATAAACTCACCTTGATAAATAGCAGTCAGGTCACAAAATAGTTCAGACAATGATCAGCACTGACACGCGACCTAGATTAGTAAGGTTTATTTTAGTTCACAGTTCGAATTCAAAATTTCCAAATGTTTTAAAGAGTTCATGTTGTTGTTGCTGGTGTGGCAGCATTTAAGTGGGAACAATGTTTTTAACGTTTGTAGATATTGGCTCATTGGAAGTGTATATGTTTACAGTAGAAAAGATCAAAATGAGTAAGCCTTCGGATTGACAGAAATCGGAAAGCTACGTACAGAGGACAATTATTATCGTATGTCAAACGTGAACGACATATGGTACGTTGTTGTTAAGTGTGTGCATGTGTGTTACATGAGTAAGTGTGAGTACGATGGTGTGTGTATATACATGTTCGTATATACATATAGAGTAAGTGTGAGTACGATGGTGTGTGTATATACATGTTCGTATATACATATGGTTTTTTGTAAATAATGTTACGTTTGAAAAAGTTCTCATCATTGTTTATATCCTTTCATGATGTGTTAATAGTTCGTGTCTACAAGAAAATCATTGTCTTAATAAAATAACCGTTTTCATGATCTAATGTCTTATAAAAGTTTTGATGAAACGTTTCGAGTTATATGCCAATAAAACGACAACTTTTTATATTTCAAATTATTGTGTTTCGACTTGTTTATATATATATATATATATATATATATATATATATATATATATATATATATATAATATATATTGACATGAAAATCGGTTTTCCATTGTACGTGCTAAACAATCAAATTGATTTGTAAATTTAAAACGTTTGTTATAAGTTCACTTTGGATTTTTAAATTTTCCCGTGAGATAAATATATATTTGTCGAGTGATTATTTTATGACATTTAACGAAACAATATTAGTTGCGGTGTTTTAATATAGAGTTGTAATGATTTTTTTTAACGACTATTTGTACGGTAATGACCACGACTTAGTAAATTCGGGACGGATTATTCCAAAGTCGCCAAAATATTTTATGTTCGTGACGGAGTGGGCTGTGGCCCACGCTTTATAATAAGCAGACCGAATTTTGTTCACCCTCCTTGGGCTGCAATGACCAGCGGCCTGTTGCCTTATATTTCCACATGGGCTTCGGCCCAATCTTTGGTTATTAATAAGGACTCAAGAGGAGTTGGTCTGATGGACTATTACACCAGCCCATTTAAAGTTTAAGGGAACTCGGCCCACTTAAGGGATTCAAATTCCAGTGTACATAAGTTTTAAAAGCAGTAAGGGAGTTGGTATATTTTCGATTGGAGCAGCCTTGGGAGGAAGAAAATGGTTCGAACTTGAGTTCGACCAAGACATGATTTACAAGGGTTTTAGCCTCATGGTGTGTGTCCGTGGAAGGCCAACGAACCAAGCACCTAAAGGGTGTTGCTAACGGCCAAATGGTCGACTCAACAAAAGGAAGAAGTGTGTGTGTCAACCAAGTTTTGAGAACGATTTCCTTGACCATACACAAGGTTCCTCGGTTTGACATAACAACATATGACTATAACTTTTTTTTACACGCGAGTTCGAGGCTATCTAGACCGATGACTCAAGACCACAACCAAAAAGATATAATCTTGAATGAATATCGAAGACCACATGACATGACTTAGACCACGAGCTCTCGGTTTACCCTTAATTCGAGTACAACTCAACTCACGTATCGTGTACAAGGGCAAGCCAAAACGACTGTAAACGCAAATCTTGCGTACTAACACTTCACCCGGATCGAACTCATATTTTGAGTATGAATTTTACCCCATTCGACCATATTACAAACACCTTGTGAACACGTTTTAGACCACAATTTGACTAATCAAAACTCTTAACGCAAACACAATGATCCGAATCCTAATGAACAACATTCGCTGGGACATATATGTGGATAAACAAAGACGAACAAGATGTGAACTTGACTACAACACATCGATCAAACAGAACCCTAACCACAATGACTCAAGCTCGACTTAGCCTAAACGTTTCTTTATTAGATTGCTAATCACCACATTTGGTTCAGGGTCGACTGAGTGAGATTATCGAGACACCAAACACCATTTTTATCGACATATATACTATGTTCTTGAGCCAAAACCGATCCTTAATCGAGTTACACTAGTTCTAAATTTCAAAATTTCTTTTAACCACACCACAACAACACATCATTCAACCAACTTATTGACTATAAAATTCATATTAACAACAAAATAATACATACGCAGAATTTCAAGAACAACAAAAGCGAATGACAACAAAATGAGATGAATTTAACCTTGCAAGGAAGATGAGAGTCGATTACAGTCAAAAGACAAGAGTCCAACCCGATTTCCAAGCACTCCACACACCCTTTCTTCTCCTTGAACCTTCGATAGGGATATATGATTGAGGTAAGATGGGTTTTGGTGTGGTTGTTTCTCCTGGAATCGGTGGTCTTATGGAACAATTCATGGAAACTCTTTGACTCACTTTCGATCTTCCAAAGATAAGGTTTCACCATTCTTGGCTATCTTCCCTTTCCATGCCTCGAAATTAAGGATGTTTGACCCATTTGGATCGGAATTGAGATCCGACAAAAACATAGGAAGGCACGAAAAGTGTTAAAGGACCGTCTATGGATGGTGATGAGAGATGATAGTAGCGGTGTTCATGGTTTTCTTCACCAAAAAAAAGTCAAAGCAAGATTGTTGTGTGGCTGTGGAGATCGAAAAAGAAGAGAAGACCAGGAAAAGTGAATATAGATGTCACGTGGGTGAGTGGGAAGGGGATGGTTATTGGTTTGTTTTAATTATATAATGTATTATGTATACCCCGTGTTCTGTCGAGCTGAGGTAAAATTGTGGTACCTCGGTTTCACGTAAACGTGAAAAATATAAATCTGGAGACGTTTGTTTAATACTTATATGAAATAAAAAATTTTGACTCCGAAAATGAATTATAAAGTTTAACCATTACTAAAGTGGTGTCGGTACGCGTGTGGTGTCGGTTTTTAGGAAAAACAAGATAACCTCTCATTTTTTGTTACGCTAGTGTCTGTAACTGTCAGAAAGTGATAAATTCACTTTTACTGGTAAATTCAGATAGTTTTGGTAAGTTATTGTATGCTACTGCGTGCGAGTTTGCTTCCCGTAATAGTTATGTAAACACATAGATGTTCAGTTTCACAGTTGTGTAATAATAAATTGGCATTTATTATTAAATTATTAGTTGGAAAATTACCATTTGTCACATCCTCCCCGCCTTAGAAGGAAAATCGTCCTCGGTTTTCACTTAGAGTTACACGATGAATTTGAGAAAAGGTGTGGGTATTTGCGCTTGATCTCATCCTCACATTCCCACGTGTATTTTGGACCTCTTCGAGAGTTCCCGAGAACTTTAACAATAGGAATGCGGCTTTGCTTAAGCCGTTTGATTTCTCGATCCATTATTTTGACAGGTTCTTCAATGAAATTTAGTCTCTCGTACACCTGGATTTCCTCTAGAGGAATGGCAAGCGTTTTGTTTGAGAGACATTTCTTCAGATTGCTCACATGAAACACGTTGTATACAGAGCTGAGTTCTGACAGTAGCTCAAGTCGGTAAGCTACCGGCCCGATTCTGGTGATGATTTTGAAAGGTCCTGTTAGGATTTATTTTAAAGTGATGGTCATTCGTCATTGTAATAGTTTAATTAATGTGTCTTTGTTTGAGTTAGTTAAGTTAATCAACGGGCTTGGGCTTAAGTTTTTTAGTTAAATGTTATATTCAAGTAATCCTTGTAAAAGCCCATCTCAAGCCCAAGCCCACCCAAGTCTAGAATAGTATAAATACCCAACACCCTCCTCACTTGGAAGGTGTTGCTTCTAGGGGTATTCTCATCTTTGTATCTCTCATTCTTTCTCTCTTAATCTAATCTCTAGAAGTGACCATCTCCATCTTTCTATTCTTCTATTATTGATGAACTCAAATAAGTACATTTTATTACCATCATTTATCCTATTAATTTGACTTGTTTTATTATATTATGTATGAGGATTGATACTTAATCGTTTAATTTTGTAATTCTCATTTGAAAACAAGCATTTGGTGAAACTTGGCGATTTTGGACTAATTATGGAGCAAAACATGCAAGAAGTTAAGAGTCTACTGAAATGTAAAAGATCAAGACTATTCTGCTCCAGATGCGCCGCATCTCACTCATTACATGCGCCGCATCACTATCAATATTTCACCAGATACGATCCAAGATACAAGAGGACATGCGCCGCATCCAAAGATGAAGATACGCCGCATCTTCTGGCGGTGTACGAATATTCCTGAATATTATAATCTTGGACCCCACGCGAAGTTAAGTACATGCGCCGCATCTACTTACTAGATGCGCCGCATCTCACCCTCAGACAGAAACTATAAATACCCCAAGACCAGACGAATTCGATGTGCCATATATTAGACCGAAGACCAGAAACCTAGGACGAATTCAGTCAAGGCAGCAGCACAAGACACACCCAAATCAAAGATACAAGAGCTGTAAGAAGGTGCTGCATGTGTTTAATTCATTAAGTAGTTTTGTTTTATTGTGTTAGTAAACTTTAATTCATCAAGATTGGTGGCTTGTGTAATGTGACAACGGAAAGATTGCACTCCCTTAAAACTGCTTTCTCATTAATTAAAGTTTATATGTTGATGTCATTGGTGACTTTTATTAGTGCATTGATAACCTCTGTGTCTAGCTGAGCGTTGATCGGGTCGCCATGCCTCTGCCCTCGCCTGTTTATTAGATGCCTATGTATTCTATGGTCTGTAGAAAAGTAGGAGAAAGATAAACGGGATAGTCATAAGTAATCATTAAGGGTTTACTCGCCGATAAGATTAGAACCAACGAGAAAGGACTTAATCTCGGTGCGTTGCATCGAACTATACACTTCATATAACACTAGCAATAAAACAAGTGACAAACTACTTATCATAAGGACAACCCTCTTATTGTCTCGAGTATTTATCTGTGTACGTGTGTGCTACTTGCTGATTCGTGCCTATTGGTTTAGTTTATTATTTAATTGCAACCAAATCGTGCCAGTCTCTCAGGCTGAACCCCCCTTGCGTTAGAATAGGTTGTATAGCTAACTTAATATATTATAAATACTGATTAGAATAACGAGATAATACGTTCCACTCTTAGTGATCGACACTCTACTTACCATTATATTCATACTGACCGGGTACACTGCTCGTTAAGTGTGTGTGTTATTGATAAGTCGGCTAAATATAAATTTAAAACTTGAGTAGGCATTAAAACTGCTAAACCGCAACGACACATCACGCGCATCAAGTTTTTGGCGCCGCTGCCGGGGAGTGAATTGTTATTATCTGTTAATTTGATTAGTATTTTAATTAGGTTTTTAATTTTTTATCTAACTGCTAATTTTGTTGTGTATTAGATTAATTTGCATTCATTGTACTATTTTGCATATTTTCTGTTTTTGTGTGTTATTTGTTTGCTTTTATTTGTGTTTATTTTCGTGTGTTTTATTTGTTTTTATTTTTCGTATTTTTTGTTTTCTGCTATCGTTGTACTGAGCTAAATCGAACGATACGGCGCATCTGATTTCTCAGATATGGCGTATTGCATTCAATTTTTATAAAATACAACGCGTTTAATTAATTCGATACGACGCATCTTTTCCCCAAGATACGGCGTATCTGTTTTTAATAAGGAAATTTTTTCTAAGCGATAAAGCGATACGACGCATCTTTTCCCCAATATACGGCGTATCTGTTTTTAAGGAAAATTTTTTCTAAACGTTAACGCCATACGACGCATCTGATTTATCAGATACGGCGTATCTATTATTTTAATTAAAAACAGTTTTCGATTAATTAAACAGATACGGCGCATCGATCTCTATCGATACGGCGTATCTTCTGAATCAAAAATCTTATATTTTGGAACGTAACGAAAATACGGCGCATTAACTTTTGTTAATACGGCGCATTTAATTTTAAATAAATATCGATTTTTGATTATTAAAATTGATACGGCGCATTCAAATTTCTAAGCGGCGTATCTATTTTCTGAATTAAAGTCTGATTTAATTTTAACGATTATAAGATACGGCGTATCCAACTTTTTGGATACGGCGCATCGTCTGCAGATATCAGTAACTTTAATTTTTCGTATTCCGTTTTCGTTGTTAATTTTCTGATATACTACTTTCTTGAGCACACCCTACTGATATTTTTGTGTTGATTTCAGGAAGTGCATGACCAGGAGTTCTACGAAGAACTTGATTCAACCCTTCGAAGATCCTGAACGAGTCTTTCATTCGCTTAAAAGGCTTTTCAACACAAAAAGCTTTGATACTTCTAGTTCATTCGAGCTTGACTATTTTTCTGAAGAGAAAGAGGAAGAAGAAACATAAACAATGGGCGAAAACACACCTATGGAGGAATACATGAACAAAACCCGTGCTGATCACACTTCAGGAGTTGCTAGACCAAAGTTTGATGATAAGTCAAAGTTTGAATTGAAGGGTCAGTTTCTCAAGGAGCTAAGGGAAAATGCTTTCAGTGGATCGGAACATGAGGATGCTAATGAACATGTTGAAAAGGTCCTCGAGATTGCGGATTTGTTTACTTCGGAAGGAGTCACTGACGATCAACTCATGCTAAGAATCTTTCCAATCTCGCTAAAAGGAGCTGCTAACAAGTGGCTAAGGAATGAACCTGCTAGTTCAATCACTACATGGGAAGGTTTGAAGAGCAAATTCCTGAAGAGATATTGTCTACCTGCTAGGACTGCTAAAAAGATGGAGGCTATCAACAGTTTCAAGCAAGAGCCTGATGAAACTCTTTATCAAGCTTGGGAACGATTTAAAGATTTACTGATAAAATGTCCTCAACACTATCTAACCCCTATGCAGGAGATAATATTGTTTTATCAAGGATTGGACGTGCCTACTAGACAAATCTTGGATGCTAAGGGAGCTGTGCCTCAAATGAGTGCAACCAATGCTAGGAAAGCGATCCAAGATGCTGCTAATCATTCTCAAAAATGGCACGATGGGACCTCTACTAGATCTAAGAGCAGCACTAATTTTGACGGGATTGCTGCTATTCAAGCTCAATTGGATAAAATTAGTAGAGAGATGAAGAAGCATGATGAAAGAGTGTATGCTGCCCAAGTTGGATGTGAAAAGTGCGAAGGACCTCACTACACTAAAGATTGCCCGAATAAGAATGAAAGTGAGACGTTTGAAGAAGCATATTACACCCAATTTGGACAACCATTCCGACCTTCAGGAAGATTTAGGGAAGCTACCCCGGGATTCTATCAAAAGAACAACTTCAATCCCGCTTATCAAGAAAGGAGGCAGACTTTAGATGACACTCTAAAGCAAATTATGGCCGATGCTGCTAAAAGACATGAAGAGAATACTGCTATGATCAAAGAAATCCGAGCTTCAACGGACACTACTACAAGAAATCAAGGAGCTTCGATCAAAGCATTGGAACAACAAATTGGTCAAATGAGCAAAGTTCTTCAAGAAAGGGGATATGGAAGTTTACCTAGCTCAACTGAAACCAATCCAAGAGATCATGTCAAGGCCATAAGCACCACTGAAGAAGTCACTCCTAACATTCCTTTTCCTAGAAGACCGATGAATGGTAATGATGGCGCAAGACCCGAATTTTTCTTTAATTCTTCAATCAGCTTAAGGAGATTACTAAAAGAAAAGACAAATATTGAACAGGAGATCAAGGCTACAATGAAAGAAGAGAGCTCTGCAACCGACTTTAATGCCTTGCCTCATAAAGAAAAAGACCCAGGAAGTTTTACTCTACCTTGTTCAATTAATGATATATCTTTCAATAATGTGTTAGCTGACTTAGGAGCTAGTGTTAGTGTTATGCCTCTTAAGACATTCACTACCCTAGGACTAGGAAAATTAGCACCAACTAAGTTACTTATTGAATTGGCTGATAAAACGGTAAAACGACCTGAAGGGATTGCTAATAATGTGCTAGTTAAGATTGAGAAGTTTATTTTCCCTGTAGACTTTGTTATATTAGATATGCCCGAGGATGTTAAGGTTCCTTTAATCCTTGGTCGACCTTTCTTGTCTACTGCCCATGCTAAGATTGATGTGTTTAAAAGAAAAATCTCATTAAGGGTAGGGAATAATAAACTAGTCTATAAGTGCCAAGATCCTGTTAAAAGCATAATTAGAGGTGTCTACATGCTAGGATTAAGAGAGCGTATGGACCTCGATCTTGAAGCTAGGATTATGGGGGAAACATTGATTCAAAACAACTCAACTAATCCTAATCATGAGAACTTTGAGGAATTTATTGACCTAAATGTACCTACCGAACTTAGACGCGATGTTGTTAATGATTCTGATGATGAGTGGTATGATTGCGTAGTAATTAACAAACGTAGGAGAATAGTTGAGAAAACGAATTTGAATAATGATGTGTTTATTGAACTACCACCCCACCTTGCTTATTTATGCCTATGTGATAATAAAAATTTCCCGTCTATCATTTTGTCATCTCTGCCCGAAAGGGACAGAACTTTGTTTATACAGATACTGAAGAAGAACGGCGTGGAAATCAAGGAAGAGCAAGGAGTGTTCAATATTACTGAATTAGCAATGAGGGAGCGCGATGTTTCCGACTCCTCCAATGATCGATATTAAAGAGCTGAACGTGAGTCTAACTTGAAGACTCTGGAATAAAGACAAGTGCTTACCGGGAGACAACCCGGATTTATCTTTTAATTTTCTGTTTACGTGTCGAGTCAGTCAGGCCGCCGAGGATACGGCGCATCTCAATTCTGAGATGCGACGCATCTCCTGCAATGGTCATATCTTTATTTTTCTGCATTTTTTATTTTAGACTTTAAAACTTTTTATCAGTTTATTTTAATGCGGCGCATCCCTGGTTAAGGATGCGGCGCATCTTTTATTCTGATCCGTATTTATTCCAGGCTCGATACGGCGTATCTTCTTCCATAAGATACGGCGCATCGACTGACCTGATGATTTTCATCTTTAATTTTTATGTTTTATTTTTACCTAACTACTAATGTGTTATGCAAGTTGAACCTTTCTTATCTTAGGTGTGTTTTAAAGCCTTGGTGGTATTATAGATTCCTGCATTTCCTGTGGATACATCTATTATGAAGCTTAATCGTTCTAATCCACAAGAAAAATGATTTTTGCTCTAATACTAATGGAGGATCATACCGAGCAAATCTCAGGGGAGTTTTTCTGTTCTAATTCTTTTATTTTCCAGTTTTTAACCTTTTATACAAACAACGAGGACGTTGTTTAACTTAAGTGGGGGGATTGGAGAATTAGAACACTTAACACTTACTTGTCCTAAACTTTTCAAAATATGCTTAAAATGTGCTTAATATATAAAAATTAAATTTTTTTTAGCATGTTTTTGTTTAAAATCTAAGTTGCATAGCTGCACACATGACGTTATTTTTAAAAATTGTGATTTTTCAAAATTCACAAATCTATGAGTGTGCCGGTGACTTGTAAACTTTAGAACTTGGCTTGTATACTATTCGAGACCACCATAATGAGTATTATTGATATAATTGGAGTGACTTGTCTAAATTGGTAAAATTTCTAGGATTACACCCAAATAGCCTTATATGTTATGTGATATTAGCTAACTACACTGGTTAGTTAACCCCCGTATAAACCCTTTTGTTACTCTCATTTTTAGAGTAAGATACCCCTAGAAAAACCCTCAGAGCCATTCCTTTCGTTTCTTACACCAATGTTTAAAATGTTTCGTAACACCTTAAACCTTAGCCTACCCTGTAGATTAAAATCCGTGGTTGGTTAATTGCTATAGGTAAAGTGTGTTTCCTTACATTACCTGTGTTCGCGTGCGTAATTCATTATCTATGGTTAGGTCGGGAAATTGCACAATGCAATTGGAGTGAAAGTAAATATTGTATATCTTTGAGTTTATTTTTCGTGTGTTTACTACTTTCACTATTACCGTTATTTCTGAAGTTATGAAAAGTATGGAAAAATTATCCAGAATTATCATTATAGTGATGTGGTGAAATTTTACACATCTATATGTTTATGTTTCAAGTTTTAAAAAAAAAAAAAAAAAAAAAAAAAAAAAAAAAAAAGAAGAAAGTTGGAAGATTGATAAACCAACGATGTAAAGTTATGTAAGTGGTCGATATCACCACTAATTTTTGTATTATATCTATGGATTGAATGGGAGTTGGCAGTTATGGGAACGTCAACTAAGGTTTATTCTTTGATTAAGATCTTGTTGAGTATAATTCGTGTCTACCTAAAGCGTGTGTTTCAAGTGTTAAAGCGTGAGTTATTCTATGATATGAGTCTTATTCATGGGATGGTTGGGATAGTGATTAACCACACTTAGGATTTTAATTTATTTGTTTTGTTTATTTTTTTATTTTACACCAATTTATATCCCAAAAATTATCCATACCCTTTATTATTCTTTGTCCAACCAAACCTTTGATTTATTGAGATTAGGGATTTGAGCAATCTTAAGTATCGTAGTCGTGGATTCGGCTATGTATTTATGATTTTGTCGCCCTTTTTGATATATTATTATTGGTGAAGTTTGGACCTATCTTTAGCCTATTCGAGTTAAGGATTTGAGCAATTGCAAGTATCGTGTTCGTGGATTCGATCATGTATTTGTGATTTTGTCGCCTTTTCTGGAGTTTGAGATCGATAGTTATTAAGAATAATTAACCCTTAAGCCTAAAAACCCTTTTTACCGCTTTAGACTTGTTATTCCTTGGCTTTAGTGGTGGAGATGTGTATACTTGCCAAGCTTATGATAGAATATTCGTCGCGACTGGACAGTTAAACGATTAGATTTGCTTTTATCGAAATATTTTATTTTACTTCTAATTCGTTAAGTGTTTAGTTGTGTGATTATGACAAAAACGAATACATGCTTAAATATAAAAATAAATCCTAATATCTTTTAGGATACATTTTCATAAGATTAATTCTAAGGTTTACTTGGGGACAAGTAAAGTTCAAGTGGGGGGATATTTGATGAACTCAAATAAGTACATTTTATTACCATCATTTATCCTATTAATTTGACTTGTTTTATTATATTATGTATGAGGATTGATACTTAATCGTTTACTTTTGTAATTCTCAGTTGAAAACAAGCATTTGGTGAAACTTGGCGATTTTGGACTAATTATGGAGCAAAACATGCAAGAAGTTAAGAGTCTACTGAAATGTAAAAGATCAAGACTATTCTGCTCCAGATGTGCCGCATCTCACTCATTACATGCGCCGCATCACTATCAATATTTCACCAGATACGATCCAAGATACAAGAGGACATGCGCCGCATCCAAAGATGAAGATACGCCGCATCTTCTGGCGGTGTACGAATATTCCTGAATATTATAATCTTGGACCCCACGCGAAGTTAAGTACATGCGCCGCATCTACTTAATAGATGCGCCGCATCTCACCCTCAGACAGAAACTATAAATACCCCAAGACCAGACGAATTCGGTGTGCCATATATTAGACCGAAGACCAGAAACCTAGGACGAATTCAGTCAAGGCAGCAGCACAAGACACACCCAAATCAAAGATACAAGAGCTGTAAGAAGGTGCTGCATGTGTTTAATTCATTAAGTAGTTTTGTTTTATTGTGTTAGTAAACTTTAATTCATCAAGATTGGTGGCTTGTGTAATGTGACAACGGAAAGATTGCACTCCCTTAAAACTGCTTTCTCATTAATTAAAGTTTATATGTTGATGTCATTGGTGACTTTTATTAGTGCATTGATAACCTCTGTGTCTAGCTGAGCGTTGATCGGGTCGCCATGCCTCTGCCCTCGCCTGTTTATTAGATGCCTATGTATTCTATGGTCTGTAGAAAAGTAGGAGAAAGATAAACGGGATAGTCATAAGTAATCATTAAGGGTTTACTCGCCGATAAGATTAGAACCAACGAGAAAGGACTTAATCTCGGTGCGTTGCATCGAACTATACACTTCATATAACACTAGCAATAAAACAAGTGACAAACTACTTATCATAAGGACAGCCCTCTTATTGTCTCGAGTATTTATCTGTGTACGTGTGTGCTACTTGCTGATTCGTGCCTATTGGTTTAGTTTATTATTTAATTGCAACCAAACCGTGCCAGTCTCTCAGGCTGAACCCCCCTTGCGTTAGAATAGGTTGTATAGCTAACTTAATATATTAAAATACTGATTAGAATAACGAGATAATACGTTCCACTCTTAGTGATCGACACTCTACTTACCATTATATTCATACTGACCGGGTACACTGCTCGTTAAGTGTGTGTGTTATTGATAAGTCGGCTAAATATAAATTTAAAACTTGAGTAGGCATTAAAACTGCTAAACCGCAACGACACATCACGCGCATCAATTATTCTCATAATATTGTTGTGTGATATAAAGTAATATTAAGCTTTAACAAGTGGTATCAAGAGCAAAACTATTAAAGATCTAGGATTATATACGGTTATTTACACGTTACTGTTTCATATATATTTTTTTGTCTCGTTACTGTTCCTTTAGGATTGCTATTGTTATATTGTTTTTGCTTCATATATTTTGTTTTTATCTCTACTGTTCTCTAGCACCATCTTTCATCAAAGCAGCATCAATATAGTCGAACGAGGAGGTTTCATCGAACGAGCAATATAGTCGAACGAGGAGGTTTCATCGAACGAGAAAACTAGTCGAACGACAACTTTTGATCGAACTACTCATTTTGATCGAACGAGCAACATTTCATCGAAGGAGGTTTCATCGAACCAACAATCATCGAACGAGCAACAATTTCATCGAACGAGTCAAGGGTAGTCGAGTTAGACTTACTCTTCCAATTTGATCGAACGAGTCCATTGATCGAACGAGCTTATTGATCGAATGACCACTTTGATCGAACGACAACGTTGATCGAACGAACTCCATATTCGAACGAGCTTCTGTGATCGAAGGAACGAGTTAAGCTTGTCGAACGAGCACTTTGTCGAACGAGCACCTTGATCGAACGAGGTAATCGAACGAGTCATTTGATCGAACGACAAACTTTCTAGTCGAACGAGTGGTTGATCGAATGAGTAAGATAATCGAACGAGTAGGTTGATCAAACGAGTCACTTTATCGAACGAGTTTAAGCTAGTCGAACCAACACCTTGATCGAACGAGAACTTTGATCGAACCAACACCTTAGTCGAACGAGCAACTTTGTAGTCGAACCACTTCACTTCATCGAACGACTTTTATAGTCGAACAAGTTATTTGGTCGAACAAGTTTACTAATCGAACGAGTCATTTGATCGAACAAGTGTTTAGTCGAACCAAGCACCTAGTCGAACCATTTGATCTAGTCGAACAAGGCTCTAGTCGAAGCAAGTTCATTTCGTCGAACAACTTCACCTCATCGAACCACTTCACCTTGTCGAACCACTTTAAGTTGATCGAACCAATTTTCTACGTCGAACCAAAGTTTAATCTAGTCGAACCAACTTAACTTTGTTCAAACCAAAACCTTCATCAAATCACAACTTTCCTCGAACCACTTCACAGTCGAACCACTTCAGTATATGCTGTTGGTGTGTTTCAAAAACACAAGTGTTGTTTCTTGACTTTGAGTTTGTTTTTGTGGTACTAAGCTTGTCTTACATTCTACTATATAACGTATATAAACTTTTTCTTTTGTTTTGCATGGACATGTGTTGCGTGTTTTGCTATTGACGTGTGTTTAAGAGTAAAAGTTGTTTAAGACGTGTTCTTTCACGTGTGTTTGCATTATTATAACATTGAGGTTGTTTTGTTTGACGTGTATTTGCAAGTAAAGAGTGTACATGAAACGTGTGTTAAACTTAACATGCTTTTGCTTTTGACGTGTGCATTATTATATTGAAGTGAATTCATCAACCTTTCACGTTTGCATTATTATATTGAGTTCACGTGCTTTTGTTTCACGTGCATTAGAATAGTGCTTTTGTTAAACTTAACTTTTCACTTTTGTTTCTGCTTTTGGTTTTCACGTCAAATTAAAATTAAAAAAAAAAAATGGCTCTATTTCGTTGAATATATAAACGGGTTATCAATTTTTCTTGTACGACAAAGGACTCAAACCATACATAACTCGTGAACCGTAACCAACCGTATCCTAGTTCTTTAACCGATCCAACATCATCTTTATCATACAACTTTATCAATGGCCGCTCACCAAAACAATATCACAACTGATTTGGTACATGCGTTTGCATTAATCACCAAAGCATTAAACATCCCACCACATAACAACAACCAATGGAACTCACCGTACACTGACAACATGCAGTCATATATAGGTCAAGAAGGACAAATGGTTGACGTTATCGGGAATCAGCAAGGAAATGCTACGGGTATTCAAATGGGGAATCAAATGCAATATGCAGGGCAGTATACGAGAAATCAAATGGATCAGTTTGTGAATCAGAATGGGGTCAATCATAATGAGAATTATTGCTTCATGACTTCTTCTGCAACCCAAAGGAGTGATATAGGTAGAGCTGGTAATGTCCAGGCAATGGATAGGGTAGAAAAGCTCCAGTACATGTTGATGCTAGCTAAAAAGGAAGACTCGGGAATACCTTTGACTGATGAGGAATACAACTTCATGGTTACAACAAGAATTAATGATAATTGTACAGAAGTCACTGGAATCTCCGACCCTATGCCTAATCAGCAAGAATCAACATCATGCAGCGATTCTGACATTCCTCCTACTTATGACACAGAACCACTCCATGAAGCTCCAAATTCAAGTAATGAGGTTAATCCGTTTGTTCATCAAAAGTCAAATTCTGTGCCTCTCGAACCTACTTATGATACATATTTGGACACGCCAAGTTGTAGCAATATTAATTTGGCAACTCCAGATATGGATCCTAATGAAGTTCAAGCTGCACAAAATAATGCTAATGATGAGGAAACTCGTGCTTTATTTGAATCATTACTGAATAATTGTCGTATTGAAATTGAAAAAGTGAAAAAGGTCAATAGCGATCTTAAGACCGCAAATGAGAAATTGACCGCTGAGCTTGAGAGATATAAGGTAAACGAAAAAGCTTTTGAATTTCACCACAAACGACTGTCAGAACTTGAAAATGGTTACAAAGATTCTGTTTCAAGGGAGAAACATTTGCAAATCAAATACGACACTCTTGATGTTAGACTGAACATGCAAATTAAATCCCTAAAAGCAGAAATTTCTGATCTAACCAACCAACTTTCTAAACAAAAATCAATTTGTTCTGATCTTGAAAAAGAAAAGAACGAGTTGCATTCAAAGTTTTCAAAACGAGAAGATGAACTTCTTGATGAAGTACTTGACAAACAGGAAACTATTAAAAAGTTGGAAGAAATTCTTGTAAAAACGGGTCATTCAACTCAAACGATTAATATGTTAATTAACGACAAAAACCCGATTTTATATACAAGAAAGAAAATGGCTCTCGGTTGTGAAAACCCTTGTTATCTCAAGAAAGCTCAGCAAAAACAGAATGTGCTATTTAATGGTAATCTAATAAATGATGTGCATGATCCACCTGCTTGAAAAACAAAATGTAACATATTTTAAACAACTTGATCAGAAAAAAGAAGAATGCAAGTATGACAAATTGTCGTATGAGTGTTCTTACAAAAACATGCAAGAACAAATTGATCTTTTGAAGTCTCAGCTTGATAGTCAAAAAGGGAAGGGTGAGGAATCTAAGTGTACAAAACCAGCAACTTCGGACAAACCTGTTGCTAGACCAAAAATATCTATTTCAACACCCTTGCCTAAGGAAAACGAGAAAGGAAAAGGAAAAGCTGTTGTCAAAAACTCAAATGTGATAGCACCTGATCGTAATAGGATTAGTCCCACTTGATGAAGCGAAAAGTGTACCGCTTTTAGGGGGTCATTTAAGCCCTAAATCGTATTTATTTGATCAAATATTGCCCTAAATCGTTCCTTTTGTCATTTTAGGTACTTTTGAGAAGAAATCTGGAAAAGGAAGCATTTTGGACATTTTTGGAGCATAAAAGTGAAGAAAACGACAAAGTCTCAAAATCGGCTAAAAGTTACCTTTGACGGCGTCAGGATTTGTTCTTGACGGCGTCATGTCTTGGCCAAAGTGGTGGATATGAAAATTACTCATGATAAGCCAGAGAAATTTGCATGGGAATTCTGACGGCGTCACCCTTTGGAGTGATCAAGGTCGTCACGGCTTAATTTAAAGAGGGACGGCGTCACGCTTAATTCTGACGGCGTCAAGCCTTGATAAGCCAGAACGGATTTTGGAGGTCTAGAGAGGGACGGCGTCAGGAAGGCCATCCGGGAACCCTAAAAGCGGCGAGGTGATGGCGTCACACTCCATAACATGACGCCGTCAAATCTAAAAGTCTATATATAGTTTTGCAATTTTTTGTCATTAGGGTGGAACTATTGGGGAACTTTGTGTGTGAAAACTCTAAGACGATTTTAGCAGCTTTTTCAAGGCTTTTTGCCTTGAGATCTTCCATGTTACATTGAAGATAAGTTATCAATTAATCATTCAATATGTCTATGTGTTGTTTGATTCTATCTTGTTCTTGTCTTTTGTTTAACATGCTAGGCTAGATTTATCTTGTGTTTGCTTAGATCTAATGAAACCTTGCTATTGATTATTGGTTATTAGTGTGTTATTAGTTGTATTGGATGATTGTTTATCTATGTTAGGCTTAAGAAAACTGGCTAACTTCCTATTCGGTAACTTGCTTGAACGTCTTAAGAAACATGAACCAATGCGTACTAAAGGTTTTTATGGTTGTATTTAATGCACAAGCGAATTCTAGTGATCCCATGTTAGGAGCTTCCTAGCCGGCTCGACATAGGAGTGAAGTAGGAGCTTGTAGAGTTGGGGAAGTACGTACGCCACCCCACGATTGGTATTAAGGAATACACCCGTCATCCACGCAATTAATACACACTAATCGACCGGTAAAAGATAGTTAGGGAGTAAGGAAATCTAAGTAAACACATTTCTCTCCACATAAGTTTTACCACCTTTTCATTTTCAGTTATTTTATTTTATTTGCATTCGTAGTTATTTGGGTTAGTTGACTAGCAACTAATTCCGCCCACTCTTTCAAACCCGAGATTTTACTTGCTTTCATAAAATTATAAAAATATAAAAAAGAATCTTCTCTCACCCTTAGACCTATTAGAGTAATTTTTCATACCTAACGAACACTATTCCCTGTGGAGAACGATCAATCCCCCGTACTTACCACTACACTATACTACATCGGTCAGGTACACTGCCTGGTGGGGTTGTAATCCTCTTGAGATCCCTCGAGAGGTAAAACCTGTTGTAAGGTTGCAAAACCACGCATCAAGTTTTTGGCGCCGTTGCCGGGGAATAGTTATTGTTTAGGTTGAATTTTTTTTTTTTTTTTTTTTTTATAGGTCTACTCACTAGATTCCTTTCTAGTGAGATTTTTATTTTATTTTTCTAGGTTTTCTTTAGTCTATCTTTTTTTCTTTGTTTCTTTGTTCGTAACCATTACCATCCGACATCATGGAAGGTGGTAATATCCTTGATCCCAACAACCCACCACCACAACCTCCTAGAGCCCGTACCTTAGGAGACTACTCCCGTCCTAGCCACCATGGCTATCGAAACACCATTGAGCTCACTCAAGGAGCCAATGTCACTCCCTTGCGATCCGACACCATCCGGTTGGTGCAAAGCGGATGCGCATTCCATGGACTTCGTTCTGAAGATCCTAATCAACATCTCAAGGACTTTCTCAAAATCATTGATTCTATAGACCTTGATGTTGCCACTCGAGAGACAACCCGACTGCGTCTCTTTCAATTCTCTTTGCGGGACCAAGCTAGTCAATGGCTAGAGCGTCAACCCGCAGGATCCATCACCTCTTGGGATGATCTCACTACTCGTTTCCTTGCTCAGTTTTTCCCACCGGGAAGAACTACCAAGCTAAGGAAGGATATCTTGATGTTTGAACAACGTCGAGGCGAAACCCTCTACGGGGCATGGATTCGATTCAAGGACTTACTCCAAAAAGTCCCTCATCATGGCATAAATCTCTGGCTTCAAATCCAAATCTTCTATGACCATGTTGATTACCACTCCAAGCGTGCCATCGATCGAGCCGCCGGGGGCAGATTGCGCGACAAAAGCGCCGAGGAATCATGGGAGATCATTGATGAGCTTGCATCCGACGATGATGAATTGTGGCAAGTCTCCCACGACGTACGCTCGGCGGTCAAGACATATTCGTCGCCCGATACAGCCAATCAAATCACTGAGGAAAGCGTTAATGAACTTGAGAAAAGGGTTGCATATCTTATGGAAAAGCATAAGAGACCCTTAAGTCCACAAAAAGCAACAATTAACTCGATCTCAAGCGTTAAGCAAATACCATTGTCCGAATCACCCCGTAGGGAAAATAATAAACCCTTCCATAAGCACGCTCAACCCAATTCACCACCTCGGGAACTTAGTCCAACATTCGAAGCTCGAATGAGAGAATACATGTCAAAACACTCCGAACGGTTGGCAAAATTTGAGGAAGCCGTCTACAAACAGAAGGAGGAAATGGAAGAGAAGATGGCGGAGATGATGAACCTCTTGAAAGAATACACAAATACAAAAGCTCCTAAAAATGTGCTAGTGCGAAAAGATGTTGAAGTTCCCAACACTAAATGTGTTAATGCCGTCTCCGTCGCCCAAGAGAGCGAAAATGATGGAAGAGGGAAGTTGATAACTATGGAAGTTAACAAAATTGACCTCATCCCACTTAATGATGGAAACACCAATGCCTACACATGCAATTCCGACAAGGGAAAGGAGGCGCCCACTGAGGAGCGCCAATTGGAAGAACCACCAAAGTCACAACAAGTGAGGCATTACTTGAAGCACGAAATAAACAAGGAAACCATAAACGATTGGGTGGGAAACTATCGACGTACTCATCTACCCAACAAGGAGTCCAAGAGGATGGAACCGGATGATGAATCCGACACATTACCCGGAGGGCAGTTGTATGAGTGCCTCATAAGACAAAAGTTAGTAGAAAAGCAAGAATTCTACGGGGTCTTCGAAATACCATGAAGCATTGGAAAACTCAAGTATCTGGATGCGGTAGCTGACCAAGGTTCCGACGTAAATTTGATGCCTTTATCCGTTTATGTCCAGTTAACCGACGAACTGCCATCCATCACCCGTACTAAACTCTCCTTTGCAAAACATTCTTATGAGTACCCGTTAGGAATTGCGGAAGATGTGTTGGTCAACGTTGCCGGATTCCTGTATCCGGTCGACTTCATGATTATTGAAAGAAATGACATGAATATGCCAATAATCCTTGGGGCACCCTTTCTCGCGACCACTAGGGCACAAATCAATTACGAAAAAAGTACCATCCAAATGAAGAAGGGGAAGAAAACAATAAACTTCCCAACGATCTCACGACATATACGAGATATTGCTCTACAAAAGAAGATGGAGGCGAACCCCAATATAATCCGTGGTAAGGTTCGAGAGAAAATCCGTGCATGGGAGGCAAGGATTAAGAATTACAAGGAAAATGAGATTAGAGAATGTAAGGGCGGAAATGACAATTATATTGAGGCTGATAAGCAGACCAATAACCCCGTGGAATTTACAAAAGGAGACTCAGTACTCCTAAGGCATTCAGAAACAAAAGCACCTACCGATGAACCAAGTCCCTGGTGGTACGGACCATTCACAATTAAAAGTCTACACCAAGATGGGGTAGTGAGCTTGACCAGCAAGGGAGGAGGTGAAGTGACTGTGAATGTCGGGCGATTGAGACACCACCACCCTGATAACAAGGATTATATCTATCAGGGATACGTCATTATGAATGATGGAATCATGTAATGTACATGACTTTGAGTCTAGCTACAAGACTCGTTAATAAAGAAAAGCGCTTCTTGGGAGGCAACCCAAGTTTTATTTGCTTTGTGTGTTTATTTATTTGTTTGTTTGATTTTATTTGTTTCCGTATGTGTGTTTAAGTTTTATTATTATTGATTCATGTTCAAAAGTAAATTGTGAAAATGCTTTATTTTATTTTTAACTTCGTCTTAACTACATATAAAGGTATTTTGCAAAAGTTAAGTGTAAGGGAAATCTAAATCGGTTTATTTAGAACACAAATGAACATGAATCGTAATAATAATAAATGAACATACATATTAGTGTTTGTTTGAGTCAAATGCTTGTATCGAGTCATAATGATGTTTTGCAGGATTTCCAGGAAGTAAGGTATAGGTTTTTCCAAAAATTTTCCGGAAACGTAACATGAGAATTCTGTCAGATCATTTCTGACGGCGTCAGGATTTACAACCTGACGGCGTCAGGTTTAATTTTCTGAAAATTTTTGAAAGTTTTGTTTTCATAAAAAGTTTTTATTAAATCTATAACTTATAATCTCCAGGAATCTGCAAAATTATCATTCCAAAAGCATTATATCCTTATATATAGAGTTTATCCCGCCGATGTTATGCAGGTTTTCGTGTTTGTTTTCTCAGGTTTAACAGGTTATTTTGGACAAAGAAATGTTTTGGATCAAGCTTTTGGCGATGCATTAGTCATGGAGCTTTTACATTCTCTTTGGAAGAAGATTTAACCATGTTACTTCATTATCCACCGAGCGAATCAGGGGAGTATTTGATTTCATTCTTTTACTTTTTTCTTTTACATCTTGTTATTTGAACATTGGGGACAATGTTCATCTTAAGTGTAAGGGGGGGTAAAAGTACGATTAGAGAATGCTATTACGCTTGATTTTTGTTTGTTTAATAATAAATGTGTAATAAAACTGAGATAAATACCTGTTAGGGTAATTTTAGTGCCAAATTTAAAATTTTTTACAACATTTAGGAGTGAAACTTTAGTTCTAATGAGCGTCTCACGGATAGGAATTATATGACTAGCACAAAAACCGTACCACTAAAAAATTTTCCACCCCAAATATGTGAGGTTCGCCCCTAGAATTGGTAGGAAAAGCATTTATGCTATGATGTGTGTACCGGTAGCACTTAGATTCTAGAACTTGCGTTAGGACCATTCCGAGGCCACAAGTGAGACTACATTCGTGTAGTTAGATTTACTACATGATAAGAGGCAGTAGGATTAACCCATTGTTTTACACCTGTGTTTTTGTTATAATTACGTTGGCTACATTGGTCAAGTAATTCTCCCACACCCTTTGCGTTGTACTCATTTTTAGTACACGATACCCCTAGTACACCCCTCAGAGCCTATCTTTTCGTTTCGACCTTTAAGCATTTTACTTAAAGGAAGAATTTGTTACACCCCACTAAAATGTACACCCAAATCGCCTTAGCCTACCTTGTATGCACTCATTTTTAGTGCATTATTGTTACAACATTTGTTTAAAACCCAAGTTAATTATCTAGTTGATTACATGGTTGCTAAGTTGAGTCATATCCTTGTACATATTGTTTTGGGACGATTGGGACTCATGGGTAAAGTACTAGTGTAATGGAGTAATGGGGAAGAACATCATTTATTACCCCCATATGTGCTAAATATTTTAAAAAGTACTCCAAGTTTTTCAATTTTCTTAATTCGAGTCATTAGAATAGTTAATTGTAAAGTTATGTAAGAGTTCAAGTGTAAGGGGAATGCAATGCCTCTATGATGTATTATTTTGGATGGTAAGGCAAAAGTGTATGCAAAAAAAAAAAAAAAAAAAAAAAAAAAAAAAAAAAAAAAAAAAAAAAAAATCAAGAAAAATACAAAAAAATGAGAAAAAGAAAAATAGAAAAAACATACGGACTACCATCCCGTTTCATTTTATGTTTATTTTATGTTTTTGTTATTTTGTTTTTAGCTTAAGATTGAGTCGAGTCTTGGCTTAGCAACATTGTATAGTACATGTAATTGATCAAGATCTTTAACTCGCCACCAGTAAAATATCCTTTATCCAACAAAACCGTGTTTTCCTTTTCCCTACACCTAACGTTATAACCCATGTAAAAGCCCTCTTTGATAGTTTATCTTTGGTGCTTACGCCTAGTGGAGGAGGTTTTCGATCCTTTCCCAAGCCTATGGTAATCTATTTGCTATGACAGGTAGTGAGAGATATTATCCGTTTTCATTTATGAGATTTATTTTGATGACACCTGAGAGATGTGAGTATCTAAACACTACTTGTGAGGTGCTAGTTTGTAATCTCCGTGCTTATTATGATTAAAGTGGAACGAATATTTGTTGTAATTACTTTTATGTTAGCATTAAATGACCCCTAACTTGTATTTTGATTAGAATAAAAGCGCATTTGCTTGAGGACAAGCAAATCTCAAGTGTAAGGGTATTTGATGAAGCGAAAAGTGTACCGCTTTTAGGGGGTCATTTAAGCCCTAAATCGTATTTATTTGATCAAATATTGCCCTAAATCGTTCCTTTTGTCATTTTAGGTACTTTTGAGAAGAAATCTGGAAAAGGAAGCATTTTGGACGTTTTTGGAGCATAAAAGTGAAGAAAACGACAAAGTCTCAAAATCGGCTAAAAGTTACCTTTGACGGCGTCAGGATTTGTTCTTGACGGCGTCATGTCTTGGCCAAAGTGGTGGATATGAAAATTACTCATGATAAGCCAGAGAAATTTGCATGGGAATTCTGACGGCGTCACCCTTTGGAGTGATCAAGGTCGTCACGGCTTAATTTAAAGAGGGACGGCGTCACGCTTAATTCTGACGGCGTCAAGCCTTGATAAGCCAGAACGGATTTTGGAGGTCTAGAGAGGGACGGCGTCAGGAAGGCCATCCGGGAACCCTAAAAGCGGCGAGGTGACGGCGTCACACTCCATAACATGACGCCGTCAGATCTGAAAGTCTATATATAGTTTTGCAATTTTTTGTCATTAGGGTGGAACTTATTGGGGAACTTTGTGTGTGAAAACCCTAAGACGATTTTAGCAGCTTTTTCAAGGCTTTTTGCCTTGAGATCTTCCATGTTACATTGAAGATAAGTTATCAATTAATCATTCAATATGTCTATGTGTTGTTTGATTCTATCTTGTTCTTGTCTTTTGTTTAACATGCTAGGCTAGATTTATCTTGTGTTTGCTTAGATCTAATGAAACCTTGCTATTGATTATTGGTTATTAGTGTGTTATTAGTTGTATTGGATGATTGTTTATCTATGTTAGGCTTAAGAAAACTGGCTAACTTCCTATTCGGTAACTTGCTTGAACGTCTTAAGAAACATGAACCAATGCGTACTAAAGGTTTTTATGGTTGTATTTAATGCACAAGCGAATTCTAGTGATCCCATGTTAGGAGCTTCCTAGCCGGCTCGACATAGGAGTGAAGTAGGAGCTTGTAAAGTTGGGGAAGTACGTACGCCACCCCACGATTGGTATTAAGGAATACACCCGTCATCCACGCAATTAATACACATTAATCAACCGGTAAAAGATAGTTAGGGAGTAAGGAAATCTAAGTAAACACATTTCTCTCCACATAAGTTTTACCACCTTTTCATTTTCAGTTATTTTATTTTATTTGCATTCGTAGTTATTTGGGTTAGTTGACTAGCAACTAATTCCGCCCACTCTTTCAAACCCGAGATTTTACTTGCTTTCATAAAATTATAAAAACATAAAAAAGAATCTTCTCTCACCCTTAGACCTATTAGAGTAGTTTTTCATACCTAACGAACACTATTCCCTGTGGAGAACGATCAATCCCCCGTACTTACCACTACACTATACTACATCGGTCAGGTACACTGCCTGGTGGGGTTGTAAGCCTCTTGAGATCCCTCGAGAGGTAAAACCTGTTGTAAGGTTGCAAAACCACGCATCACCACTATTGCGTCTGCCTCTACATCTCAAACATATAGGGCGATAGACAAGCGTGAAAAAGATAATCCAAAAGAGTCTAGGAATGCTACTACAAATTCAAAGGACAACAAGTTGAATCCTACTATGTGTTCCCCCAGGAATTGCTCACCAAATGTGATCACAAATACTGTTAAAGAATCTGTCGGTTCAAACAACATGGTCTACAATTCCTATCTAGAAAAAGCTAGGAAAAAGGAACATATTCGAAAAGATGGAATTTTAGGAACACCGTCTACGGTGATAAATTCTACAACATTACAAGGCACTGCTAGTAGTTGTAAACCACTACCTAGGAACTCTCAACAAAAGACTAGGGATTGGCCTGCATCTAAGAGTAGTTGCGAAAAAGAAAATGTTAAACAAGTAGAATGCAACACTAAGAATTCCTCTTCGAACAGAAAACAAGCTTCAAATGACTGTAGTGACAAAGTTAAGGTTGCTGTTTTGAACAAGAATGTTGAATTTGTCTGTCCTACATGTCAAAAATGTGTCTTTTCAGCTAATCATGATGCATGTGTGGCACAGTATATCAAGAAAGCAAATTTGCGTGCTAAGGCTCAATCCTCTAAGACACCAAATAGAAACACACCCGTTGATAAGAAGCAAAAAGCTAAGAATTCTACCAAGTGGATCCCTACAGGACGTAGTTTTTCTCAAAATGAGACTTCCGCTGTATCTGAAAAGAAAACAACTCCTAGATCCTGCCTTAGGTGGATTCCCACGGGAAAAGTTTTTAAAACAGTCGGTCTTAGATGGATTCCCACAGGAAAGATTCTTGATAGTCGCACCACAACAAGTAGTAGTGAAAATCATCAGGATAAGGATGAAGAAACTACTACAACCATTGATAGTGAACACCCTCAGAGTGATGATTCATGTGCTGCTAACACTACTATTTGTGCATATTCTTCTTTTGTGGATTTTGTGGATTTTGTGAATGCAGGAACTTGTGAAAGTGCAGATGGTTCATACAACCAATGTGGAAAAGAAGAATTCTATGCCAACATCGCATTTGGAAATCCTGGTCTTATTCCTCTCTTAACTCCACTTCTACTTGTTTATACTTAATTCTTCTTTGTGAATACATTTTTTTAGAAAAAATCAAAAACAAAATACAAAATTTGAAAAACCAACAAAAGCAAAATATAAAAATAGAAAATTTCCAAAAAGTCAAAAACAATATAAAATATAAAATTCAAAAATATTCTTCTCCGGCATGTCTCTCGTATAATCGATATTCTGTACGTACCTAGAAATGTCATTCAACAATGATACGGGCATGTACAGATGCTTGAGCGAGAGTTCATTTTAATGTTTTCAAAACATGTCGTTTCTCAAAATTTACTAAAAATCTCAATGGCTTCGAAACAACTCAGTTTCGGACCCGCGCTTCAAAAGAAAGGAAAGTGCTCAATCAAAACGTTTTCGAGCACTTATCCTAAAAATCTTCACTAGGGCTTTCGTGCATTTCAGTAAGAAACCCGCGCTTAACCCAATGGCTTCGGAACATCTCAGTTTCGGACCCGAACTTCAAATAAAGGAAAGTGTTGTGCAAAACCAATATCTTTTTCCAACACTTATCCTAAAATCAAATGAAGATATTTCTCCTTCCATATCTTCAAAGATTTTCAGAATCATCTCTATCTTGAGCACATTTCCTTCAAGATTTTTCAATAAGATTTTTCAAAATCTTTCATAAAGTGCTCAAGATAACTCCCTCCAATCTTATAGAACCATGATTTATTTAAGGGGGAGTATAAAATTCAAAAGAAAAAATGTTCCAATTTCATGCTAAAATCCGTCTATCTCTCCAAAAAGTTTCATTTTAATCAGTTGATATCAAAAATATCACTACATGCTATTTTTGAGGGGGAGAAGACGTGATTAAAATCTGATCAAAAGGTTTAAAGTTCGTGGAATCTCAAAGTATGCTCACCAGACAGACTCAGCATTAACCCTCGAATTGACGAAAGTTAAATGTCCGTTATCGAAAAGACTTGTCCTGGATGGGTAATAATTTCAAGCTGGTTTTCCAGTGATGTAAGCGTGTCTCGCAAAGGACTTGTCTGAGTAGAATGTACCAATTCGAGAGATAATCAATGAATATGACCAGGACGGGTAATAATTTCAAGCTAGTCCATCTAGTGATGTAAACGTGTCTCGCGAAGGTCATGTTCAATGAAAATCGATCATTTCAAATGTGCGAACTCTACCCAACATGTGCAATTTTTTCTTAAATCTCATGAGCACATGTGAAGGGGGAGTATTTCAAAAATGCAAAACTCTCGAAGTGTTAACTAAATGTGTTTATTCATAAACACTTTGAGAGATTTTCACAAGGTTTTATGGCAAATCTAGGATAGTAAAGAAGTTATAAGGTGACTAAGGTTAGGAAAAACCGTCCTATGATCCGCCAGAGCCGGAGGGATCTACCCAAGGACAATTCCAATAGATTAGAATTAGAAGTCCTTAGGTATGATTGAAAAAGGAGTAAATGAGAAAGGAGAAAGAATGGGTTGAAGAATGAAAAAGAAAAGTTTAATGTAAGGGTGAAAAGAAATAGCCCTCCATGAAAACTTAGGGCAGAAACCGGGTCAATACATCTACTATCGGTATTCACTAAGGTGATACTGATATTGAAGACAAGACGTCATGGACCCAGTGACGCACTGCACCACCCCTCCTAGCCACTCAGATATCTCTTAAAAGATATTTGTTTCATTTCTCACGGAGAACGCTACATAATCTATCGGCCTCTCACTCCGAGATGTGTTGATATTGAAAAGGTGGCACTCTGCTCCATGCCTCCGACGAATAAAACCAAAACGCACAATAGAGTCTAGAGCCATGAGATTCATCAAAATATCTCGTTAGGAACACTTCCAAAATAATACACTTGTGTTCGTCAAAAAGGACACAAGTTGTAAGAGTCTTAATGAGATCCAAGGATCTTGCCATTATTATCATGATGGTTTCTATGCTTCAAACAGTCTACAGTCGTGGGGTGATCTCCAGCGACTCACTGAATTGTAGGTGCACTTCGGTGTGTCCATGTAAGCCCTTTCGGGGGTATCCGGTTCAGAACGGCCTGGGGAAGGATTAGAGAAAGTCTTCACACTATGCTGTTGACAATCTCAAAGTCCCAACCTGTAAGCGTTGGATGATTATTACTAACGGTTTTATACAGCTACCTATAAACATCCATTAACCATCACCACATACATCATTCATCTTCACCTCAGCATACTCATACTTATGAAGAACATCTCCAACAAAGCTCAAGTGTAAAAGTTCAAGACAAAAGAATCAAGTTAAAGACAGAGTGTAACGTCAAAGTCAAAAGGCTAATCAATATGTCAAGAACAAGTTCATATATCAAATGATGAAAGAAAAGGGGAGATTGTTAGCCTAAGTATAAAGTTCAAGATGTATGAGTATGTTGGAGGTCACGACGTCATAATCACATGAAGATGCTGATCGAAGGCAAGAACAACCTCAAAGATGATACTTTGAAGATCACATAGCATGAAGGAATCAAATACAAAGACTGCTATACAACGACACTAAAAGCTCAAAGACATTGAAGACGAAAGACCATCTCACATGGAGCATCATTTGAATGACCATCCCTTAGGGGGAGATTGTTAGGATTTATTTTAAAGTGATGGTCATTCGTCATTGTAATAGTTTAATTAATGTGTCGTTGTTTGAGTTAGTTAAGTTAATCAACGGGCTTGGGCTTAAGTTTGTTAGTTAAATGTTATATTCAAGTAATCCTTGTAAAAGCCCATCTCAAGCCCAAGCCCACCTAAGTCTAGAATAGTATAAATACCCAACACCCTCCTCACTTGGAAGGTGTTGCTTCTAGGGGTATTCTCATCTTTGTATCTCTCATTCTTTCTCTCTTAATCTAATCTCTAGAAGTGACCATCTCCATCTTTCTATTCTTCTATTATTCTCATAATATTGTTGTGTGATATAAAGTAATATTAAGCTTTAACAGGTCCAATGTAGCGGGGATTTAATTTCCCACGTTTTCCAAAATGAATCACGCCTTTCCATGGCGAGACCTTTAACATGACGCGGTCACCAACTAGGAACTCCAGTGGTTTCCGTCTCTTGTCTGCATAGCTTTTCTGACGGTCTCGAGCCGCTTTCATTCGGCTCTTGATTTGCACAATCTTTTCAGTGGTCTCATGTACTAGTGAGTTGGCTTTCTCCGACTTCATTCCAGCATATAGGTGATCTGCACTTTCGACCATAAAGTGCCTCATAGGGTGCAGCTTTGATGCTTGTGTGATAGCTATTATTGTAGAAAAACTCGGCTAACGGCAGATGCCTATCCCAGCCGTTTCCAAAGTCTATCATACACGCTCGTAGCATGTCTTCTTAGGTTTGGATGGTTCTTTCGCTTTGACCATCTGTTTGAGGATGATACGCGGTGCTCATATCGAGATCAGTACCCAATGCATCTTGCAATGATCTCCAGAAATTTGACGTGAAACGACTGTCTCTGTCGGAGATGATAGAAATTGGGACTCCATGTCGAGCAACTATTTCTTTCACATATAACCGTGCAAGTTTATCCATGCTATCATTTTCTTTGATTGGTAGGAAGTGGGCGAATTTGGTGAGACGATCAACGATAACCCAAATGGTGTCGTAACCGCAAGATGTCCTTGGTAGTTTAGTAATGAAATCCATCGTTATGCGTTCCCATTTCCATTCGGGAATTTTGGGTTGTACAAGTAAACCTGATGGTCGCTGATGTTCAGCTTTGACCTTTGAGCATGTTAAACACTGACTGACATATGTTGCAATGCCAGCTTTCATGTTGGGCTACTAGTAGAGCTTCTTCAGATCGAGATATATTTTGTCGGCTCCCGGGTTGATGGAGTATTTAGATTTATGGGACTCGTGCATGATGAAGTCACGTATCCCTCCACAGAGTAGGACCCAACTTCTGTTTTTGAAACATAACGTTCCGTCAGCTCTCTTTACGAATCCGTCTTCGTTTTCAGGTATCCCATAAATTTTCTCGTTAGGTCTGTTTTCTTCCCTGAGTGCCTCGGCCTGAGCCTCAAGGATCTTTGTTGGGAGTGGCGACACTATCGTCATACCCAATGATCGTACTCTAAGGGGTTTCGGTCATTCTTTTCAGCTAAGAGCATTTGCTACTACGTTTGCCTTGCCGAGATGGTATCGAATTTCGCAATCATAATCGCTGAGCAATTCTAACCACCGGCGTTATCTCATATTGAGCTCCTTTTGGTCGAGGATATGTTGCAGACTTTTGTAGTTAGTGTAAACTACACATTTAATACCGTAAAGGTAATTTCTCCAGATCCTGAGTGCAAACACTACTGATCCCAGCTCCAAATCATGTGTAGTAATGTTTTTCTCATGCGTTTTCAGTTGTCGAGAAGCATAGGCTATCACCTTCCCTCGTTGCATCAAGACAGCTCCTAGCCCTTTGTGAGAGGCGTCACAGTAGACCACAAAGTCTTCACTGCCTTCAGGTAGGGTTAAGATTGGTGCGATGCACAACTTATTCTTAAGAATTTGAAAATCCTATTCCGCTTTATCTCCCCATTCGAACCTTACGTTATTTTGAGTTAATTTAGTCAAGGGCTTGGCAATCTTCGAAAATCCTTCGATAAACCTCTTGTAGTACCCCGCAAGTCCTAAGAATTGGCGTATTTCGGTGGGTGTTGTGGGTGTCGCCCAATCCTTTATCGACTCGATCTTTGCAGGATCTACATGTATGCCTTGACTGTCAATCACGTGTCCTAGAAATTGAACAGTTGGAATCCAAAATTCGCACTTCGAGAATTTTGCGTACAATTCTTCTTTCTTTAATAGTTCTAAGATGAGCCTAAGGTGTTCCTCATGTTCCTTTTCGCTCTTAGAGTATATTAGAATATCGTCGATAAAGACGATCACGAATTTGTCCAGATACGGCTTGCACACCCTATTCATTAGATCCATGAATACCGCCGGTGCGTTGGTTAGGCCGAATGGCATAACCTGGAACTAGCGAGTCCTAAAGGCCGTTTTTGGTATATCCTCTTCCCGAACCCTAAGTTGGTGGTATCCGGACCTCAGATCGATTTTGGACTAAACACATGAACCCTGGAGTTGATCGAACAGATCATCGATTCTCGGAAGTGGATAACGGTTCTTGATGGTTATTTTGTTTAGTTCGCGGTAATCAATGCACATTCTAAAAGATCCATCTTTCTTCTTGACAAAAAGAACTGGAGCTCCCCAAGGAGAAGAACTCGGCCTGATGAATCCTTTCTCCGAGAGTTCCGATAATTGGTTTGACGGTTCTTACAGTTCAGTCGGAGCTAACCGATAAGGTGCTCGTGCCACGGGTGCGGCACCAGGTATCAAGTCGATTCGAAATTCGACTTGTCGGTTTGGCGGGAGTCCAGGTAAGTCTTCGGGAAAGACTTCTGGAAAATCTCTTATGATTGGAACATCCTCCAAACGTCTTTCCTCCTGTTCCTTTTCTTCCCGTTCAGAGACTTTTGCTAGGAAGAGAAGGCATCCTTTCTCAAGGCATTTCCGTATCTTAGTGCAAGAGATAAAGTTTAGTCTCGAGGCATTTCTTCGACCTCTTTTGTCACCTTCAACGTTTAAAACCTCATTTCCATAAGGCAGTCGTATGATTTTCTCATCGCAAAGAATGGTGGCATGATATTTCGACAACCAGTCCATGCCGATAATGACATCAAAACTACCCAATTCTACCGGCATAAAATCGATGTTGTATGGGTGGTTTAACAGATTTAGAGTACAGCCTCTTACGATAGTTTCTACTCTTTATACGTTCCCGTTAGCTAGTTCTACATTGTATACGTTATCTAAGGTGGTCGGGGCGATACCAAGTAGTGCACTAAATGCAGTTGAAACAAAACTCCTATCTGCCCCCGTATCAAACTGTAACACCCCAACCCGACAAGGGTAAAGATATCACAAAAATAGTTTCATATCAGATCAAAACAAAGCATACATTTACAGTAATACAAGAATCTCAAAGGTTACAAATGAAATACTGAAATTACAAGGTTACAAATACGAATACAAATTCTAAAAATATAATATCTTCTAATCAACTCTAATCCAGAATAACTATCAAGTCTTCTAAGTCCAAGGTACTCTCCACTCATTCCCAGCTTCCAACTAAAAACCTACCGCAGGGAAAGAAATGCGGCTGAGCTTAAAAAGCCCAGTGAACAGATATATATAAACGAAAACGAAAGCAAAAGGAAACGAACATATATGGTATAGTGCAATGGAATAACACAAGGTATAGACAAAGGTACAAAGTAAGAAAGGGAAAGGGGAAGGTCAGTAATCCACCACGAGCCCAAACAAATCAAATATAGTAACCATCAGTAACCATAGAGGAGTGACCTCTTAAATATGTGAAGGACGTGTATAGCACACAGCATCAATCACCAAATCAAATCATGATATATCCCTCAAAACAAAACAAATCTAGGATGCATCCATACGCCCCCCGAACAATAATATAGGCCATAATAAATAATAAAGCGCGCATGTAGTAGCAAATGTGGACGGTGTGGAACATCATTCAACCACACTAGAGTCATGCCATTGGTGCATCAATGATATGGCCATGTTACCTTCATGGCTAGGAAACAAATTTGGCTCGGTTATCAAACTAAGGGTCAAAGGTCAAAGGTCCAAATCATAGCAAAGGTTCAAATCACTACAAAGGTTCAAAAGTCCCAGTCATCAAATCGTAGTCAAGTCCAAATATCAAATGTTCATGGCAAAGGGTTCATAACCAATATCAAAGTCAAATGAGTCAAAACGAACGGATCAAAGGTTCAAAATCAAATGGTTCATTTAAAGAAATCTTTATCAAATGAATTTCATAAAAAAATGATCTTTAATAACGGTTTTCACAAAAGTAGTCTTTAAAAGTAGTTTTCGTAAAAGTCTAGTAAAATTCCATATAAAAGTGGTATTGCATATTCCATAAGCATCATTTTAAAAATAGTTTTCCTCAAAACATTCACATGTTATAATTAAAAAGGTTTTCACATCTATTTACCAAAATCAAATGAACCTTCGAAGTATCAAGTGTCTCGAATACTAATATCACAAGGTAACGAACGAATATCAAATGGATCATTATAGAGGCTCAAAGCAAAAGGGTCATATCGAACATCAAAGTCAAAACGAATCAAACAAACGAACCAAAGTGTAGGGGAACATAGCAATGGCTTAGGGAATCTTAAAACGAATCAAGATCAATGAGTCATGAGAAAGAAGACACCCTTACTGAAAAAGGGTAGAATATATGTACCTTATACCGCAGGTGAAAACACACAACAGAATAATAAAGATCGGAAGCAAATCTCCATCTTCAGCGGATCTACACGAATACATGGTCGTCTTAATATCTCCATTAAATCAGATTTCTCATTTTAGTCGGCTTTCCATTTTTAGCAGGTTTCCTCAATTAGTAAGTTTCCATTTTTAGAAAGTTTCCTTATTTAACAGGTTTCTAAAATTAGCAGATTTCCATCCTTTATCTTTACGAATTTACACTTTATACTTTTTAGTTTATAAATTTACAAAATAAACCTTATAATTATATGAAATACAATCTAACCCTTTTCATGTTTATTTTTACACATCAAGCCCTCTATTTTACCAAATTACACAATAACCCTTTAATTTAAATAATAATACGAATCAGTCCCATCTTTGTATAAATTACAAAACAAGTCCCTCAAATTTATTTAATTACAAAACAAACCTTTAATTAATTATAAATACATATCCGATCCAATATATTTCCATATTTACACATCTAACCTTCAATTAATCAAAAGTACAATTTATACCCCTCATAATAAAGTTTATGAATCCAACCCTAAATTCCCAGAATTTACAAAATTAGTCCTTTATATTTTACAATTTACAAATCAGATTCTAGGTTTTATACGATTGCAAAATAACCCTTTATCTTACAAATTTTACACAAAATACCCTCATATTATATTTTTCACGACATGCCCCTGGTCCAATATGACTTACAAAAATATCCCTCATGTTTAACAAATGACAAAACACACCCTTTTAGTTTTTATTATTCAATCGATATAACATATTATTTACAAAACCCTAACCCTAATTCTTCCAATCATCAAACAATCATTGCCAATCATTAGATCATCATTAATACATCATTTATAAGCCAAATCCATCCCCAAAAAGTCCAAACCCTAATCGCACGATTTAATCTTCTTTTTCTTTCTCGTTTTCTTTTAAACCCGGTATACAAAATAATTCGACCACGATAATGTAGGCTTCCAAAAATTGATCTAGCATTTTTTCAAAGTGAGGTGGTTCGTATAAAGTTCAAATAAAATAGTTTTTCAACCCAGAAAATTCGTATGGCTTATTATGGAATTTATGTACGTTTTACTCTTTAAAAATTGTAGCGATCAATTAAACTTGCATGGTTCGATTAGACTAATTTATATGGAACATATATGATGTAAAGAACATGAGAAAAATACCAGGTGAGGATTTACACGATCGAATGAGGCGTATATAATTTGTACTTCTCGGCTAGACTAAAATCGACCCAAACTTCCTTCGATCAAACGAACGATCCACAAATCATGAAACCATTTTTCTCAATCTATTGGACGTGAAAGAACCCAGAATATTTATGGGTGAGCCTTCAAAAATTCGGATAGAGGTTGGGAGAATTTTAGTTGTGTCGATGGAGGGTTTTTAGGAACAAATAATAGAAGAAAACACAAAACCGTGTGTTTTTAATTTAGGAGGCAAGATTTTCGGTCCATGATAAGCATAAAAATCAATTTGGCTGATTTGATGTAGTTTCCTAATTTATTTGTGTATATCTTGTATTTCTCTTTTTATTTTTTATTTAAATGAATTAATAAAAATAATAATAATACATGTTAGTATACTAATCGGCCATATGTAAATTTTGTGTGTGATCAAAATTTTTTGTACTTTGCAAAAATGTTAAATTGTAGTAATAAAAATTACTTTGCTTCATATCTTGCTCATTTCCAAATGTTTGGGATTTATTTGGTACTTTATATGCTTATTAATCAAATTTTAAGATTATAGGGGCAATTTGGTCTTTTTGCATGTTTTAGATTTTTGGGTATTACACAAACAATATGGATGCGTAGCGGTTATTTAAAAGGAACGTACACGTCACGACATTCGGGTCATCTTGTGCTTCCGCTTTGCACCTTGCATAGACCCTTCCGCGGGCTCCTCCATCGTTACCACGATTTCCCTGTTCGTGGCGGAGTGGGCTGTGGCCCACGCTTTATAATAAGCAGACCGAATTTTTGTTCACCCTCCTTGGGCTGCAATGACCAGCGGCCTGTTGCCTTATATTTCCACATGGGCTTCGGCCCAATCTTTGGTTATTAATAAGGACTCAAGAGGAGTTGGTCTGATGGACTATTACACCAGCCCATTTTAAGTTTAAGGGGACTCGACCCACTTAAGGGATTCAAATTCCAGTGTACATAAGTTTTAGAAGCAGTAAGGGAGTTGGTATATTTTTTATTGGAGCAGCCTTGGGAGGAAGAAAATGGTTCGAACTTGAGTTCGACCAAGAAATGATTTACAAGGGTTTTAGCCTCATGGTGTGTGTCCGTGGAAGGCCAACGAACCAAGCACCCAAAGGGTGTTGCTAACGACCAAATGGTCGACTCAACAAAAGGAAGAAGTGTGTGTGTGTCAACCGAGTTTTGAGAACGATTTCCTTGACCATACACAAGGTTCATCAGTTTGACATAACAACATACGACTAGAACTTCTTTTTACACGCGAGTTCGAGGCTATCTAGACCAATCACTCAAGACCACAACCAAAAAGATATAATCCTGAATGGATATCGAAGACCACATGACATGACTTAGACCACGATCTCTCGGTTTACCTTTGAGTCGAGTACAATTCAACTCATGTATCGTGTACAAGGGCAAGCCAAAATGACTGTAAACGCAAATCTTGCGTACTAACACTTCACCCGGATCGAACTCATATTTTGAGTATGAATTTTACCCTATTTGACCATATTACAAACACCTTGTGAGCACGTTTTAGACCACAATTTGACTAATCAAAACTCTTAACGCAAACACAATGATCCGAATCCTAATGAACACCATTCGCTGGGACATATATGTGGATAAAAAAAGACGAACAAGATGTGAACTTGACTACAACACATCGATCTAACACAACCCTAGCCACAATGACTCAAGCTCGAGTTAGCCTAAACGTTTTTTTCTTAGATTGCTAATCACCAAATTCGGTTCAGGGTCAACTGAGTGAGATTATCGAGACACCAAACACCATTTTTATCGACATATATACTATGGTCTTGAGCCAAAACCGATCCTTAATCGAGTTACACTAGTTCTAAATTTCAAAATTTCTTTTAACCACACCACAACAACACATCATTCAACCAACTCATTGACTATAAAATTCATATTGACAACAAAATAATACATACGCAGAATTTCAAGAACAACAAAAGCGAATGACAACAAAATGAGATGAATTTAACCTTACAAGGAAGATGAGAGTCGATTACAGTCAAAAGACAAGAGTGCAACCCGATTTCCAAGCACTCCACACACCCTTTCTTCTCCTTGAACCTTCGATAGAGATATATGATTGAGGTAAGATGGGTTTTGGTGTGGTTGCTTCTCCAGGAATCGGTGGTCTTATGGAACAATTCATGGAAACTCTTTGACTCACTTTCGATCTTCCAAAGATAAGGTTTCACCATTCTTGGCTATCTTCCCTTTCCATGCCTCGAATTCAAGGATGTTTGACCCATTTGGATCGGAATTGAGATCCAAAAAAAAAAAACATAGGAAGGCATGAAAAGTGTTAAAGGGCCATCTATGGATGGTGATGGGAGATGATAGTAGCGGTGTTCATGGTTTTCTTCACCAAGAAAAAGTCAACGGAAGATTGCTGTGTGGCTGTGGAGATCGAAAAAGAAGATAAGATAAGGAAAAGTGAATATAGATGTCACGTGGGTGAGTGGGAAGGGGATGGTTCTTGGGTTGTTTTAATTATATAATGTATTATGTAGATCCCGTGTTCTGTCGAGCTGAGGTAAAATTGTGGTACCTCGGTTTCACGTAAACGTGAAAAATATAAATCTGGAGTCGTTTTTATAATACTGATATGAAATAAAATTTTCTGACTCCGAAAATGAATTATAAAGTTTAACCATTACTAAAGTGGTGTCGGTTTTTAGGAAAAACAATATAACCTCTCGTTTTTGTTACGTTAGTGTCTGTAACTGTCAGAAAGTGATAAATTCACTTTTACTGGTAAATTCAAATAGTTTTGGTGAGTTATTGTATGCTACTGCGTGCGGATTTGCTTCCTGTAATAGTCATGTAAACACATAGATGTTCAGTTTCACAGTTGTGTAATAATAAATAGGCATTTATTATTAAATTATTAGTTGGAAAATTACCATTTGTCACATCCTCCCCGCCTTAGGAGGAAAACCGTCCTCGGTTTTCACTTAGAGTTGCCCGATGAATTTGAGAAAAGGTGTGGGTATTTGCGCTTGATCTCATCCTTACGTTCCCACGTATATTCGGGACCTCTTCGAGAGTTCCAGCGAACTTTAACAATAGGAATGCGGCTTTGTTTAAGCCGTTTAATTTCTCGATCCATTATTTCGACAGGTTCTTCAATGAAATTTAGTCTCTCGTCCACCTGGATTTCCTCCAGAGGAATGGCAAGCGTTTCGTTTGAGAGACATTTCTTCAGATTGCTCACATGAAACACGTTGTGTACAGAGCTGAGTTCTAAAGGTAGCTCAAGTCGGTAAGCTACCGGCCCGATTCTCGTGATAATTTTGAAAGGTCCAATGTAGCGGGGATTTAATTTCCCATGTTTTCCAAAACTAATCACGCCTTTCCATGGCGAGACCTTTAACATGACGCGGTCACCAACTTGGAACTCAAGTGGTTTCCGTCTCTTGTCTGCATAGCTTTTCTGACGGTCTCGAGCCGCTTGCATTCGGCTCTTGATTTGTACAATCTTTTCAGTGGTCTCTTGTACTAGTTCGGGACCAGTGAGCTGGCTTTTTCCGACTTCAGTCCAGCATATAGGTGATCTGCACTTTCGACCATAAAGTGCCTCATAGGGTGCAGCTTTGATGCTTGTGTGATAGCTATTATTGTAGGTAAACTCCGCTAACGGCAGATGCCTATCCCAGCCATTTCCAAAGTCTATCACACACGCTCGTAGCATGTCTTCTAAGGTTTGGATGGTTCTTTCGCTTTGACCATCTGTTTGAGGATGATACGCGGTGCTCATATCGAGATCAGTACCCAATGCATCTTGCAATGATCTCTAGAAATTTGACGTGAAACAACTGTCTCTGTCGGAGATGATAGAAATTGGGACTCCATGTCGAGCAACTATTTCTTTTACGTATAACCGTGCAAGTTTATCCATGCTATCATTTTCTTTGATTGGTAGGAAGTGGGCGGATTTGGTGAGACGATCAACGATTACCCAAATGGTGTCGTAACCGCTAGATGTCCTTGGCAGTTTAGTAATGAAATCCATCGTTATGCGTTCCCATTTCCATTCGGGAATTTTGGGTTGTACAAGTAAACCCGATGGTCGCTGACGTTCAGCTTTGACCTTTGAGCATGTTAAACACTGACTGACATATGTTGCAATGTCAGCTTTCATGTTGGGCCACCAGTAGAGCTTCTTCAGATCGAGATACATTTTGTCGGCTCCCGGGTGGATGGAGTATTTAGATTTATGGGACTCGTGCATGATGAAGTCACGTATCCCTCCGCAGAGTGGGACCCAACTTCTGTTTTTGAAACATAACATTCCGTCAGCTCTCTTTACGAATCCGTCTTCGTTTTCAAGCATCCCATAAATTTTCTCGTTAGGTCTGTTTTCTTCCCTGAGTGCCTCGGCCTGAGCCTCAAGGATCTTTGCTGGGAGTGGTGAGACTATCGTCATACCCAATGATCGTACTCTAAGGGGTTTCGGTCGTTCTTTTCGGCTAAGAGCATCTGCTAATACGTTTGCTTGCCGAGATGGTATCGAATTTCGCAATCATAATCGCTGAGCAATTCTAACCACCAGCGTTGTCTCATATTGAGCTCCATTTACGTTTTCGTCCGTTTTTATACGTTTTCAACCATTTTTATCTGTTCTCGTCTGTTTTTTTACATTTTCGTCTGTTTTGTTACTTTTTCGTTCGCTTTTTTTCGTTTTGGTCTGTTTTCAAAGGTTTTCGTCTGTTTTTCTTTACGTTTTCGCCCGTTTTGTATGTTTTTGTCCCTTTTTTATCTTAGCGTCCGTTTTTATATGTTTTCGTCTGTTTTTTAATGTTTTCGTCTGTTTTTTTACCTTTTTTCCTTTGTTATACATTTTCGTTCGTTTTTATACGTTTTTGTCTTTTTTTTTTACGTTTTCGCTTTTATACGCTTTTTTACGCTTAGATTAAAATGGACAAAAACGTAAAAAAAAAAAAAAAAAAAAAAAAAAAAAAAAAAAAAAAATGTAAAAAAATGACAAAAACGTAAAAAAAGGACAAGGACGTAAAAAATGGACAAAAATGTAAAAAAAATGACGAAAACGTATAAAAGCGTTAAAAGAATGGAAAAAACGTAAAAAAATGGATAAAAACGTAAAAAAAGGGATGAAAACGTAAAAAAAACGGACGAGAACGTAAAAAACAGACAAATACGTAAATAAAAAAAACAGACGAAAACGTAAAAATAAACGGGCGAGAATGTAAAAAACGGACAAAATAGGGGTAATCTTTTAAAGAGCTTATTAAGCACTTCTATTTTTTAAAATTTTTTTAATACTCAAACTATTTACGATTCACTTCAATTCACACAAATCATATGGTTCATGTGAGCATTAAAAAGCGTCATGGGTTCAGTTCAATGATAAAAATAGCGGGGTCTTTTTTTGGTTAAATAATCATCTTAATTTCCTTTTGTTTCTGTTAATCACAGTATAAGCATTTCATCAGTTTGTTCGAATTTTAAAGGTTTATCTATGGGAGCGTTTAGGATTGATTACTTAAGTGCTTATTTTAAGCATATAAGCAGTTTCAAGTGTTTGCCATTAAAAAAATGCATATATGAAATAAACACTTTATAAATATGCTGGTTGGTACCTGATTCATTTTAAGTAGTTCTAATAAAATAAGCACTTTCAAATAATCAATACCAATATATCACTTTAATACTTACTGACTCTACTAAGTTTAAAGTTTACTTTTATTTCAAAATGATTCATGATCAAAATGATAATTATCTGTCATTTACACTTTTCACTCTTAACAATTATCGTTTTCGTCTTTCGTTCAGTTCAAACACTCGCTACATCTCTCAGATTACTCATTCATGTCGTTTTATCACACACGTTCTTATTTGCGGTTAAGCTTCTTTTAACTTAAGCTGCGCGCAAACTTAAATGATTGTTAAAATGGTATTATTGTATCTACTTTAGTCTATGAAATGCGAAGCTTGTATATTGTTTTCACTATGTTATTTAACATCTTAGACAGGGCTGGTTATTGAAAAAAGAAAAAATTACACGTTTGGTCCCTGTGGTTCTCTCAGATTTCATGTTTAGTCCCTAAGTCGTTTTAATTACACCAGAGATACCTATTTTTGAAACCTTGCACTCATTTAGTCCCTATTTTGGATGGGCCGTTAGTTTGACCGTTAAGTGTTTAAATAATATTTGCCCGTTAGTCCCTCCATTAATATATTTTGCACCGTTAGTCCTCATTTTCTAAAATGAATTAAAAAGGGCATCATGGCTAGAAACCAGGTCTTTTTTCCCAAAAACCACCGCCCCAACCACTGGAAGTAGTGTAATTATATCAAAAGAAATTCTATTTAACCTTTTTTTGCTCAAACTCGATTTTATCCATTTTCGTCTGTTTTTATACGTTCCCGTTCGTTTTTTTACGTTTTCGTCCATTTCTTTTACGTTTTTATCCCTTTTTTACGCTCTCATCCGTTTTTATACGTTTTCATCCCTTTTTTTACGCTTTTGTCCAAACTTTTTTTACGTTTTTGTCCCTTTTTTTTAATCTTTTTATACGTTTTCGTCCGTTTTTTACGCGTTTGTCTATTTTTTACGTTCTTGTCCGTTTTTAACATTATCATACATTTTTTTACGTTTTCTTCTATTTTTTTACGTTTTCAACCATTTTTATCGGTTCTCGTCTGTTTTTTACGTTTTCTTCAACTTTTTTACGTTTTCGTCCGTTTTTATACGTTTTGGTCTGTTTTTTAAACGTTTTCGTCTTTTTTTCTTTACGTTTCGTCCGTTTTGTATGTTTTTGTCCATTTTTTTATGTTACCATCCGTTTTTATACGTTTTCATTGTTTTTAATGTTTTTGTCTGTTTTTTTACCCTTTTTTCCATTGTTATATGTTTCGTTCGTTTTTATACGTTCTCGTCTGTTTTTTTTTACGTTTTCGCTTTTATACATTTTTTTACGCTTAGATTAAAATGGACAAAAACGTAAAAAAAAAACAGTCAGAAACGTAAAAAATGGACAAAAAAGTAAAATAACGGACAAGAACGTAAAAAAAATGGACAAAAACGTAAAAAAACCAACGAAAACATCTAAAAGCGTTAAAAAACGGACATAAACGTAAAAAACCGTATGAAAACATAAAAAAACAGACGAGAACGTAAAAAAAGGGCAAAAACGTAAAAAAAGGACGAAAACGTAAAAAAAACGGACGGAAATGTAAAAACGGACAAAAATGTAAAAAAAATGACAAAAACGTAAAAAATACGGACGAAAACGTAAAAAAATGTACGAAAACATAAAAAAGGGACGAGAACGTAAAAAAAATGACAAAAATGTAAAAAAACAGACGTAAAATTATAAAAACGTACGAAAACGTAAAAAACGGACGAGAACGTTAAAAAAGGACAAAAACTTAAAAAAATGGACGAAAACGTAAAAAAACGGACGAGAACCTAAAAAACGGACAAAATGGTAAAAAAACGGATGAAAACGTATAAAAACGTACGAAAACGGATGAAATCGTATAAAAAGAGACGAATACGGATAAAATCGAGTTTGAGAAAAAAAAAAGAGGTTAAATAGAATTTATTTTGATATAATTACACCACTGGACGCTTATTCCAGTGGCTAGGGTGTTGGTTTTTGGGTAACAAGACCCGAGTTCGAGCAATGCTGCCCTTTTTAATTCATTTTAGAAATAGATGAGGCTTGTTTGTGTACCTTGCTGCCAAACCGGAGAAACTCTAGATCTTTGTTGAAGAAGAAGTCCGTTTGGATGGTGACCTGACCAGGTGGACCACCCAGAGGGAGTGGGTTGCTAACGTTGAAGTGGCGAATTTCCTCATTCACCTGATCAGTTAGAAGCTTATGACATTCTTCCATCTGGTACTGAAGATGAACTACATCAGGATGAAATGCTTGGACAATTTTGTATGCAGGTCCTTCCAAGTCCTTCGGTGTGAGTTTGGTGAGTCCTTGCTGCTTACAGTACCAATTTATAAAAGCTCCCATGTCACCGATCTGGGCAAGCAATGAATTATCCGGTGGAGGCACGTAGCTCGACATAATAGCATCAGCCCAGTTGCTATAAGGGATCTGCACTCCAGACGAAGGAATGGACCAATCTGGATCAGGTGTTGGTGGTCTGTCATCACTGGAGGTCTTCCACCATGTTTGCTTCATTTCATCAGTAATAGTGGTCTCAGGAGCTGCTGATCTGTCATCCCCGAAAAACTCTCTCCACCAGACGTTGCTGACCTTTGGAATATGAACATTAGCAGTATCATCATCATCATCTGAGTAAGAATCTTGATCGTCTAACACTGATTCTTCATGCATGAGAAGATCTTCAGGAACTGATGATACCGAAGGCTTGAATCTGCTGTCAACCGTCGTCCACGCAGCATATCCAGTGGATGATACATTCCTTGATGAGCTTGGACCAGTAGACTGCTTCGACTGATCCTTTTCTGTAGATGGTGCAGAAGGATGAGGTTGTTGTTGAGCATGCGAAGAGCCTGAAGTTCCAGAAAAACCAGCAGCTCCAGATGCCCCAGATGGTGGAGGAGGATGTGGTGGAGACCCGGGTGGTGTATCTGGTTTATCTTGGCTCTTCTTCTCCCTTTTGCGTGTTTCAGCCAATTCTTTCATGAGTTGATCAGCATTGTCAAGGTCAATCGAGTTTTCCAATGCTTCGTATAGTTTTCTGTGATCTTCATGACCTTTGTACTGATTTGTCTCATACATTCGCTGACGAAGAATTTCCTTCATGTCAATGGTGGGAAGATCTCTGAAGCGAGCTCTCATTGGTGCTTCCATTGTCCATCTTACAGCTTTAGCAGCATACTCATCAACAGCAGTAATTACTTTATGCTCAAGGTTGAGATTTTCCAGCTTTGACAGCCTACGGTTGTGATTTAATACAACTTGTGGTAGATCCAGACCTTCCAAATCAGTAATACGTTTGAGAGCAATTTCCAGTTGTGATTCCAAGCTGGTGATATTGGGATGGTGGTTGTGACAGTTGCAGTGGTAGTTGCTTCAGATGTTGTGACAGTTGCAGTGGTAATTGCTTCAGATGAGGGAATGGCAATTGCTGGTGTAGCAGTAGATATCGGTATTGCCATTGTTCGAAGTGCTGACTTGTCTTGTTCAATTGGGACAGATACCGTAGACACAACCTCCTTTTCTTCATTTGATTTTTCAATCTCAGTATCAGTAGTCTTGTCAGTAATGAACTGATCACCAAAATTGAGGTCATGTTCAAGATTTTTGAGGGATGATAGAGTGCCTGTTGAGCTAGCTGGTTCCTCCAAGTGTGTCTGGTCATCAATTTTCATTTTCAGATTTTCTTGAACCTCTAGGTATGCCGCAGATACAAATTCATCATGCAGGGATTCAAGTGGAGGATCAGATGTATCTTCCTTCTCATGAGGTAGAATCTCTTTATCACCTTTGTCAGGTTCGAGACCAGCTTCATATTTAGCGTGTGTAACATCCATCTCAGCAATTTTCTCCCCCATGACCAGCTCATCAGATTCAGTATCACTGGAGTCTATTGTGAGTTCTAAGCTCGGAGATTTTTCAATTTCAACTTCAGATGATTCAACGATTTGAGAGGGTTCAGATTCGCGTCTCTTAAGAATGAACTTTGTAGTAGTTGACTTGGATGCAGGAGAGGAGATTTCCAAAAGTGTTTGAGCAACCTGTTCTTCTGTGACAATCCCTTTTCCTTTTCCTTTCACTTCAGCCATCGATTGACGTCTTCCTGTATCCGGTTCACTGATGGTCACACCTTTAGTAGTGTGTCCTACCGTCTCTGCATGTTCATTTGTACTGAGTTCCAGAGCCTTTCGGAGATCATCATCCTCCTCATCAACCTACCTTCTCTGTATCTTGGCTTCCATTTTCATACTTACATCTCCCCTCTTAGGTTTCTTAGTGTGACCTGGAGCATCGTCTGTAGTTGACGCCTCCTTGCGCTTCTGGGGTTTAGGTTTGCCTTTTAGTTGTTTTGAAGACTTGGATGGTTTTTGAGGAGGGGTTTCAGCATCACTAATTTGTTCACCAGCCATGAATCTCTTATGCTTGTCAACTTTCATCAAGTACTCTTGATAGTATGGAGCATTGAGTATCTCATCAGTGATAATGTCTTCAGGAACAGCTTTTCCAAATACTTCATATTTAGATCCCTTTGCAGTGAACTTAAGATTGCTAAGAAGATATTCGTCATCAGGCAAGTGAAGTGGAGATTCCAATCTTGGGTGAAATTTTTGCACACTTTGAAGATGGAAGATTATCAACTTGGTAAACCTGATGTTTGGAATCATGAGAAGGTTGACATTCTTCTTTCTTGTTTTCTGTTGTGCAAGATTGTTCTTGTCTCCAATGAATGAGTGAATGGAATGTGTGAATTCTTCCCAAATCCTCTCAGCATAATCTAGGTTGGCATGATTCAGAATTCCCCAAAGTATCTGTATCACAGGAGCTCTTGGTCTCTCAAACCCTGACGTCTTGCCCGTGAGACATAAGTTGATGATAGTTAAGATGGCCCTCCAGGGTTGGTACATGTCATATGTAATGACTGTAGAAAGAGTTTTTAGGGTAACCCAGATCGTTGACAAAGTTGATGAGTTCCTCAGGTACCGATGGGAAAGTGAACGGTTGGTTCTCAATGACAGGTGTGATTTGAAGTGCATTTCTGATGGTTTCTTTGGTGAGTGTGAACCATTGTTCATCAAGTTGACAGCTGTAGTTTGCAGTATCCTTGTCATATCTCACAGTGTCCCAAAACTGTTGGATGTAAATGGATGGAATAGAGGAGCAGGCTACAAATGCTCGGAAGAAATTTGTCTGCTTCAAAATATCTACAGCAAGCTTGTAGATAGGGTTGTGTTGAGATTTTTCCATATCAAGATAACAATTGATTCTTCCTATGGCAACCCAGCGGTCATGAGGCAATATCAATTCATCTGTGCGAACCGGTGGAGGAAGAGCAGGAGCTTGAACAGCAGATGCGTTAGCGTCAGACATATTTGCTGCACAATCACCACCACAAGAAATATCCATGTAGAAAATGTGGTATTAGGTGTGAGACACAGACTAAGATTATGACATATGCACCCAGCGGCCAAAACAGAGAAGCATAAGAAACATAAGTGTGTGATGATCACATGCTACAGTCAACTAAGAGATTAACAAATGTTAATATATCTTATGACAGGACATAACCATGTGACCACGACACTGTGATCATACAAATAAGTCAGACAAGGCACATAGAACCAATGCTAAGCATAGTGTATTCCACTTAATGAACATAGCATAGTCAATGTAAGACATGACTCATCAAATAGCACAAACAACTCTCACACTACAAGAGGCAGTCAGTTAATGAAAGATTGTCAAACCGCAATTGGCCAACCGCAGCTATCAAACCGCAATAGACTTATAGTCAGAGATGATCAAACCGCAGTAACAGACAAACCGCAAGAATATTATATTCTGAATTAATCAAACCGCGGTAACAGACAAACCGCAATAATATTAAATTCTGATATAGTCAAACCGCAGCAAGAGGTGAACCGCAATATTATTATATTCAGAAATAATCAAACCGCAGTAACAGGCATACCGGAAGAATAATAAATTCTGAAATAATCAAGCCGCAGTAACAGGCAAGCCGCAAGAATATAATATTCTAAAATAATCAAACCGCAGCAAGAGGTAAACCGCAATATTATTATATTCAGAAATAATCAAACCGCAGTAACATGTAATTCGCAAGAATATAATATTCTAACATACACAAACCGCAAACAAGCACATGAACCGTCCAACCGCAATCAAGAACTTTTGTGCAAAAACGCAACCAAGAGTATTTTGAGCAAACCGTAACCAAGAACAACAACTGCAAACCACAGCGAAGAAATAGTACTGACAACAACGCATACAAGAGCTCTAGATCTAAGCTTAGTCCCGAAAAGAAACAAACCGCAACCAATACTATCACGAACCTTTATCTAAAACACACTCTAGAATGGTTTTCCTGACCGCACCCAAGACTACATACAAACCGCAACTAAGAACACTAAATCAAGGCACAAAAAAAAAAACAAAATCGAGAATCCAACTATACGCCTTGAACTTCACTATCCACGCAGCCAAAACCCACGGCATAACAAATAAACTTATTAACACCGCATATCTAGCACCAACATTAGCGATTACAATTTTCTTTGACTTTTACAAGTCAACAACATTTCGAAAAATCAAAATACTACACGAATGAGAAGGGGAAACTAATTAACCATTCAGCGAAGCAATTAAAACATATTTCAGGCAAATCCCAACAATTTAAACACAAGATTAATCACAAACCTAGGAGAATCAGACGAATCGAGTTGCAACCCTAGACAAAACACGATTTGAATGAGATTCGAGCTAAGATGATACAAATAATGATACATAATGTAGATTAGAGTGTGGGATAAACATTACCTAGGCAAGAAATTACTTAAGGCTCGAGATCAGACAAATCGAGGGTTTTGCGGTTGGGTGAGAGAAAAGTTTCATGAAAAGTTTGACCAAAATTTTTTGAGTTTTGACCAGGTCAAAACCGCAAAGGTGTTAAATACCAGAACTATAGTTTCATGAATTGGCAATATTGATCCCTGCCTTTCCTACTTTGGATTTTTATCTTACAATAAGGGCAAAAATGGTCCTTAAATTTATATAAGTCTAGGAACACAACTTAGTGATTTGCGTATAAATCCCTAGACTTGCAATTAAACTTAGGAAACATATTGAGAACCCTAATCTGACAGTCGTACGTCATTTCTCAATTAATTAACCTAATAAATTGAGGATGCCTGATGATTGACATAAATTACTCTCCCCCTCAATCAACGACCAGATTTCTACTGAAAGAACTAGAGTCGTTGATTGAGTAACAATTTATGTAATCATAATTCCAATTGATTTTTTAAACGCATGTAACCACTATGTGAAACCCAAATTCTTTCCTGAAGAATCATAGACTAGAAAGAATTTTGAGATCTGTCAAAGATTTCTCTTCAGATGCAAGAAATAATGTACTGACACGTAAACTAAATCAGAGAAACATGGATATAAAGTAATCCATGCCCAGGTGAACTTCACCCAGTTGGAGGAACAGCCGTCTTTTAGGCGACGAGCTTTCCCCATTTTGAAACGCGGGTTGCTATCTAAAGTAATAGCAAGCCATTCAGACATGTTTTAACCATTTAGTATAACTTCTGCTCGAGCTTCATTTAAAGACCCGTGTCATTATTGAATGACATTTCTAGGACCGTAAATGTTATCGATAGACAGAAGACATGCCTAGAGAAACTATTTTTGGTATTTTTTGAGTTTTTCAGATTTTTATGGATTTTGATTGTTTTATATCTATCTATATATACTTTAGATATATATTTCTATTCTATACATATATTGATTAAAGATATATACAAAGGATACATGAAGAAAAACCACTGATATTCTTCTCACGATAGACTGTTGTAACACGAGTCCTGAACTGATTTGTTCAGAAATCATTATGCACGTACATCACTGTTGATTTTTCTGTTCTCCCAAATCAGGAGATTTTAGTCCTTTTGGCTTCCACACCATGAGTTTTTCTTTGACGGAAATGGTAGATGTACCTGCACTTAAGTAAGGATTCCCTGCACTAACACGATGATTTTGCTCACATTTATGTGGGTTAGTGACATTGAAATCCCGATTTTTTGGATTTTCACAATCATTCTTGGAATTGCTATCTATATCAATAGGTATCCATCTAAGACCAACCATTCTAAAAATTCTACCCGTTGGTAACCACCTAAGGCAAGATCTCAGAGTGTTAGATTTCTTATACCCCTTAGAATGCTTGTTGGGAGAATCTTTTAGTCCTACAGCGATCTGCCCACTAGGTTTTTGAGCATGACTCTTTGGTCCTACGAGCCTGTTGTGGCTTCTAGTCTTTCGGGATCGAACCTTAGAGTGAGCATTTACTTCCATTGTCTTAGACATATGAGATTCAGCCTTAGAATGACCACTGACTGTCTGAACATTTGGTCTAGATTGTGAAGTGACTGGTTTTGACAAAACTTGTTTCACATCAACTTGGGTTACACACCTCAGGTTAGAAGATTTTGGTCGTTCAGATCTAAACGCATTTGGTTGTCTAACCACCGTTCGTTTTCTAAGAGGTTGTGAAACTGGCGTTCCCAAGATTGATGGTTTTGCAAACTTAGTATTCACACTATTTCCAGTTAATTTCCTCAATTCGTTCTTAAGGGCAGTGATTGTGAAACCTTTCTCTTGAATTTGAGCTTTGAATTCATCCATTTTGGCAATCAAAGAGGTCGTCTGTTCGATAAACTTTGATTTCGTTTCTTTGATTGAATCACACAGATTTTTACATTACATTTTTAAAGTCTCATTTTCAGTACATAATTTAGCCACTTTATTATCATGTTTAGCCTTAACTTCATTGCACATGTCACACATCTCAGCCAAACTATTTTTCAGGTTTTTGATCATCAAGTTTTTGACATCTAGCTGAGCTTTCAAATCATTTATTATAAAGAATTCACGGAATTGAGTGTTGGGTCCGTCAGTACCCAAGAATACTTAAAACAAGATTTGAACACAAATTAACTAAGTGTTAACTTAAACCAAGAACAATTCAAGTCACTGAGAGAACAGTCTCTCAACGAGTCATCTTCAGGATGCTTAAGGCGAAATCAAGAAGAAGGATTCAAGAAGAAGGATTCACTACTTTCTATGCAATAAAGAATTCTATAGCAATCATCAGTGATATGATTGGTATAGTTACACAATTCACATCTTTTCAGGGGTTTTGTGGGTTTGGGTTTGGTCTTTGAGGAAGCTGGTTTTTGTTCCTTCTTGGATTGAGAAGGTTTCTCAGAAGATGCAATCTTTTCTCCCAGCTTCCTGACCATTTTAGCCAACTGTTCAAATTTTGAATCAGGGCTTTGGGTTGTTACTTCAGAAGGGACTGAAGTAGATGAGTCAACAGTATTTACTGAGACTTCAAGGGTTGGTCTCTTCAGGATGGTTGTTCCCTTTCCTGATCTCTCCTTTGGAGAGTGTGGTGAGAAGACCATTGGTGGGAGGCCTAAGTTTGGTGCAGCACCCTGAAGGGTATTCAGTGGAGGAAGTGGTGGGTATGATTCTGATTCAGACTCATTTACAGACTCAGTATTACTGAGTTGTTCAGTGAGTTCAAGCTTACTGAGTTGTTCAGTAAGTCCAAGCATATTTTTCAAGGCCTGACTTTCAGGAAGCAAGATCTTTCCAGTCTCAAAGTTTGGTAACTTACTGACTGGGTTGTCCCTGATAATCCAGTCATTAGACTTGGGAAGCATTTCTTGCTCAAAAGATATGCCAGCTGGAACAAAGGTTAGTTTACTGTGACACATATTGGGATCAACCATAAGAGGGTCAATTCCAATGGTTTTCTGAGAGATTAATCCCACAGTGTCAAAAACCTTGGGGTTCTTCTTGGTCCAGCTTTGGATGACAGCCTTTTCTTTGTTAAGTTCAGTTTGTAGGCCTTGGTTTTGTTTCAAAATTTCAGTGTTCTGAATTTGTAGAGTTATTGTTTCTAGTTTGGCTTGCTTTAGTACAAGCAGTTCATCTCTACATTTATTCAATTTTGACACTATGTTGTTATATTTTGAACACATGTTAAGCCTTTGTTCCTCAATAAATTTAAGATCTACACAAATATAATTCATGTAAGACTGCCAATCAGAATCATCATCCATAGAAAGTAAAGTGTTTACCTTCTTCATGGTGATGTTTACCCGCTCTCCATTCCATGCATGGCTTTTCCCAACAGCCACCTGATCACCTTCAGAGAGTGTCATCAGTGCACTCACTCTAATTTCCTCATCTGAGGAGACCTCTTCATCATCCCAGTCATAAGCTTCAGCTACTAAAACCTTATTCTTTGCCTGAACAGGTTTGGGTGTTTAAGCAGCCTGAGACATTGAGGGATTAGTTTCAAGAATTGCAAGTTTAGCCTTGGCTTTCCTATATTTTGCTTCAAAGTCCTTTTGACCCTTGTTTTGAAATTGTTAGGTCGACTGAAACATTTTAGGTTGAAACTTGCTAGTTCCTGAGGAACTATTTCCTGAAAATTTGTAAGAGGGTTGATAGACAACACATTGTTTATCTACAAGACAAACAATGATGTTATACTTGTACAAGTATATGTTGATGACATCATCTTTGATTCAACAAATTATAAACTTTGCAAACAGTTTGAAAAACTAATGGCAAAGAAATTTGAAATGAGCATGATGGGAGAACTGACTTACTTCCTTGGTCTAGAAATCAAGCAGACTGATAAAGGAACCGCTATCAGTCAAGAGAAGTATGTCAGAAGCCTACTGAAGAAGTATGAGCTCAGTGACTGTGCCTCAGTCAAGACTCCTATGGTACCCCCAAACAACCTTGGTCCTGATCTTACTGGAAAACCAGTGAATCAAACTCTCTTTAGAGGAATGATAGGATCACTGATGTATTTACTTGCATCAAGGCCTGATATCCAATTCTCAGTCTGCCTATGTGCCAGATATCAATCTGACCCAAGAGAGACTCTTATCACTGCTGTGAAAAGGATATTCAGGTACCTGAAAGGTACTCCAAACCTTTGATTATATTATACAAAGTGTTCAGGCCTTGATCTTAAAGGATACTCAGATTCTGAATATGCTGGATGCAACATGGACAGAAAAAGCACCTCAGGCTCTTGCCAAATTCTTGGTGGTAAACTAGTCTGTTGGAGTGCTAAGAAGCAACAATCAGTTGCCATGTCCTCAGCTGAGGCTGAATATGTTGCAGCAGCAAGTTGTTGTGCAAATGTACTCTGGATGAAAAGTCAACTCAGTGACTATGGAATTCAGTACAAGATGGTTCCCATCTTTTGTGATAACACAAGCGCAATTTCCATCTCAAATAACCCTGTTCTTCATCAGAGAACAAAACACATTGATATAAGATATCACTTCATCAGGGACCATGTCATTAATGGTGACATAGAATTACACTTCATTCCTACTGAATATCAGCTAGCTGATATATTCACCAAACCATTGGATGAACCAACTTTCACCAGACTGAAAGCTGAACTAGGAATGTTGGATATTGAGAATCAGTCCCCTGATTGACTCCATCCAAATATGTGTAAATTCTGAATCCTTGACTCAATGTGTTCTTCAGTGAGAAAGGTCACTGAACTTCAGGAAATAAACCCAAGTTCCTGAACCCTTAATCCTCAGGAATTAAACCCAAGTTCATGAACCCTGAACCTCAAGAATTAGACCCAAATTCCTGATCACAAGAACCATCAGTGACTAAACCAAGTCCTGACAATCAGGTTCACTGAATGACAAGTCATTCAGGGTCCTCAAGAGACATTAAATACTGACTTAAATGCTCTAAGTATCTAGTTAGTAAATGTCCGAGGTTGGTAACTGAACTCATATTTAATTTAAGAATATTTGTTCTTTTTGCCTTTCTGGCTTCCACCTCTGGGCCACCACATTCCCACTTGGCATTAAATGCCTCTCCAATCACATTACAGATATGTGATGACTCATCTCTGCAAATTACACTTTTGCAGAACTGCTCAACTGTTCACCTTGACTGTTGCGCCAAACCAGGGAAAAGTGGAGTGTTGGCATTAAATGCGGATCCCAAAACATTTTATTCAAAACAGTTTCCAATAATTCTTTTTGAATAAATTAAATCCGCTTAATGCCTAAAGTACCCTCCACTTCACTTCCCTATAAATACCCCAACCAAAAAGAACACACACACGTCTATTAGAAATTTTAAGCAAATTCTGCCCATTTTTTCTCTCAAAACTAATAGTGTGTGTTCTTAGCTTTAAGAAATCCCAAACCATCTTTGTTACCAGACTTACCAACAAATATGGCTTCTTCTAAAGCTGTGACATACGCCCCTAATGTGGATTTCACATTGGAGGGTATAGACCTCACCAAGAACAATGTGGTGGGAAACTTTTACTATCCACAAAAGTTCCCAGCCTACAAGAACATTATGAAATATCTTCAAAACTGTTTTCTTGCAAAGGCATTTACCAAGACCCCCTCAGTCATCTACCATGACTACCTGAGGGAATTCTGGTGTACTGCTGTGGCTACTAGCCCAAAAGACACCAAAGAATCCATCATCACATTCACAGTGATGAATGGGAAAAGACCCCTTTCCCTGGATTACAACACCTTCATCAAGGCCACAGGTCTTGATTTTGTTGAGGCTTTTGAGCCCAATCCCACTGATCAAGAGGTCAAGAATGAATTAATCCTTCTAGGACCTCATGACCTCAGACGTCCTGATCAGTCTGCTGGAGCTTTATTGGAGAAGGCTCCACTAGTCAAAACCTGGTTTCACCCAGTCTGGAGGATCCTGATGACATTTGTCATTCAGGTCCTTGGGGGGAATAAATCCTCAATGGAGCAATTGAACTCATCACAACAATTGATGTTGTTCAGCCTCCTGGAGGGTACAAAGATTGATATCGGAGGAATAATCTTCCGAGACCTCGGTGCCAAGCTCTCAGGAAAATCTAGGCAAAAACATTTGTCTTACCCTAGGTTTATTTCCTTTGTGCTTCAAGACCTTCTTGGTTCTGACTATGAAAGGTCTAACGTCGAAGGCATAAAGCCTGACGTCTTGCATAAGACCAATTTTTCTAGTGGCATCCCTGAGGTAACACCCATTGCCCTGACCACCTATATGATGGAGGTGATTCAGGGGGAGAATGCTGTTTCTCCAGTACCTTCACCTACAAAGAAGGTGGAGAAGACAAAGAAGGGTCAGTCCAGTAAGGTGGTTAAACCCAAACCACTCGCCAATGAGACTGATGCCGAAAACCAACTCAACCTTAAAAAGAGGTTTAATGTGGCCCAGACCTCAGAGACACCCACTACAGAGTCCCTCCTGACCACAAAACAAATGCCAATGGAGGGCACTGTGCAATCATCCTCAGTGTCCTCGGGCAAACCCTTTCCACATGTTCCCACTGACATACACAAGTCTGAGGGATCAGGAACATTCAGCATTTCACATCCCCATGAAGGAACTGACAAATCACAATCAGTTCCTGAGGGAGAAAAGGGTTCTAAATTCTTGGTGGGGCAGCACTACTCCACTGAGAAGGGGACCCACAACCTCTCACATCCCGATGAAGGAACTGATAAATCACAATCAGGGCCTGAGGGAGAAAAGGGTCCTAAATCCTCAGTTGGACAGCACTATCCTACTGGGAAAGGGACCCATAAAAAATCACATCCCGCTAACATTCCTGATCAATCACACTCAGGATCTCAGGGAGTTAAGGATCCTAAATCCCCAAAAGGACTGTACAATCCTGATGGGAAGAGGATCCAGCAATTATCACAAACAGTGCCTAGTGATACTACTGGAAAACACCCATCAGTAGTTGAAGGCGCTAAGGGGGACAAAGACTCAGAGAGAAAGAAACAACCCACTGATATGAAACCCATCACCCCCTTAGGCGGATCCATTCACTCAGGAACTGCCCCCAAAAGCCAGGCTAGTATTACCCCAGTTATTATGGCTAGTCAGGCTGAGCAAACCCACTCAGTTATTATGACAACGGGGTCAGGACCTGGCCAAAACAAAGGCGAGTCTTCTTATGAAGAGGAGCCGGTTGAATTTTTGGGTATTGAGTCCATGGGGGACTTTCAGGCTCTTATTGAGTCTGATGAAGAGCTCAAGGAAGAGAGTGAAGAGGAAATTTTTGAGGCAGGTGAGGATATGGAAACTGATGTACAATCTGAACACTCTGAACAACCTGAACAATCACATCAGTCATCTCCACATCCAAGTGAAGAATCAGAACCTCAAGCGGCTGGTTCTTCGGATACTGACAACATCCTCACCAAGTATGACAACACTCTTCCTCTCACTGAGAGACAATTGGTCAAGTTCCTGCTCAAGACCAACAAGGCTCTCTTCCAAGGTCTGATTGAAGAAATGTTTGACCAGCACACTGAAGCCGCTGTTCATTATGTAAACCTGAAGGAATCAGTGGAAGCCCATCATGATGATTAAAATGAGCACATGTCATCTATCTCCTTCTCCCTGACGAATCTTGATTCAAATTTAAAACTGTTCAACGAGTCTCTCACCAACTTACAAAAGAGCGTTGACACTATTCAAGAGTCAGTGAAAGATGACCCTGAGCTAAACAAAAAAGTTCTTCAGGCTTCAGAAACTTACCAGCAACAAACTTCTCAGTTGAATGAGCTGGTAACTGTGCTGAGATCCTCAAATCTTCAGGGACTCAACTCTCCAGTGGACTCCATCCGATCTTCCCTGGGTCTTATGGAGTCCCACATGGCTTCTTTGGCATCATCTTCTTCCTCTATGGCTTGGAATCTTGGGCCAAGGATGACTGCATTAGAGGCTTCTCAGGCTTCTCTTGAGACTAAGGTCTCAACTCTTTAGGAGGACACCTCAGACATCAAGTCCATGATGACTGAGATCTATCAGGCCTTCAAAGGTCAAGCTCCCTCAACTTCAGTGAGCACACCAACTCTTGCTCTCACTATGGGTCAAGCAACAGTTGAGGGGGAGAATGTCACTGAAGAACCTCCACAACCTGAACAAGAATAACCTCCTTCTCACACTGAGGGGGAGAATCCTAAAGCCACCACATCTTCATCCCACCAAGACAAAGGCAAGGACATTCTCACAACCACTGAGCCTAAGCCCACAATCTTGGTGCCTACCTCCAAGGAAAGAAGGCCAGACCCTGATGAACCAGTCAGGGTTCCTTATGAAATCAATGGGGTAATGGAACTTCTCACTCATACTGAAATTCAAGCTCACATAGAGAAAGAGGAGGCAGCAAAGAAAGCTGCTGAAGATGAAAGGCAGAACAAGCTTGCTCTCATTCAGGTTGCAAGAGAAGAGGCTGAGAAGATTGGGATTGAGGCAAAAGACCTTGCTAAAAGGAAAGGTGGCAAGAGCTTTGTGGAAGCTCAGAATGCTGAAATGGCTGCCCTCAGGCAAAGAAGGGAAGAAAGAATGAAAAGGACTGAAGAGATCAGGCAAAACAGGATTAAGAGATATCAGTGGATCATGACAAACAGGTTGAAACCAGAACCAATCACTGATGTCAAGATTCATCGAAACACCACGCCTGCCACTGTTACTGTCTACAGAGGTGCTGACATGAGAAACTTTGATGTTCATACCCCCTTCAGATTCGCTGACTTCGGGATCACAGAATTGGATGTGTTGGGTCCAATATTAGCGAAAAAATCAAATGTTGTGGTCCCTGGTCTATTGAAGTCCCTGAGCCTGAGGTATGAAAGATTAGCAGCAGCACCTCAGGAACTTGGTATTCCATCTCTTCTTCCTGCTTCAGCTGAACAGCCTGCCCCTTCTCAGACTTCTTCAAGAAAGAGAAAGAAGATTGAAGCTGAGCCTGAGATCAAGGTTCCTGGTCTTGACTGTAATAGGGCTCTCCCTGAAGGTGTTCCATTCAGGAACAATGTGGTCATTGAACAACCTGAGAGAGGTATGTTCTTCATTGATGAATTCGGTGACCAAGCCTTTCAGAGATAGAGTGATATTAATCTATCAGGGATCAAAGCCATGCTTGGCTTTCTAATGATGGCCTCCCCACTCAAAACTTCTGAAAATGCGAGGTTTTGTCAAGATCTGAAAAGGAAAATCCGAGAGCACCCTGACCAACAAGAACTGCAGTCAAAGAAGCCTAAGCTTGAAGCCCTTAGGATTAAGTTGAACTGATGAATCGGCCTGACTACCACCACCACCTTTTGTACTTAGTTTTGATAGGACGTGTAATGATATTAATAAGATGATGTTTTTATTATTTCAGTGTCCTTATTTACATTCTAGTACATTCAGTATGAGTAGAAGTCATTAGCTCACTCATTACTGATCAAAACACATAGGAATAATTTATATTCAAATAGGGGGAGATTGTTGGGTCCGTCAGTACCCAAGAATACTTAAAACAAGATTTGAACACAAATTAACTAAGTGTTAACTTAAACCGAGAACAATTCAAGTCACTGAGAGAACAGTCTCTCAGTGAGTCATCTTCAGGATGCTTAAGGCGAATTCAAGAAGAAGGATTCACTACTCAGGAAGGCGGTACTCCCTGAGTAGGACTTAAGCCAAAGAAGAAGATGATGGTTCAGTGAGTGTTGGACAAGAACTCACTGAACCCCAGTCTCCTCAACAACAATGGTGATTAATAAATGAAGGCGTGTACTGAAGAACCTAAAGCCTGAAAGAAAGGCGGGAAGATCTGGGAAGAGTTTAAGATAAGATCAAATCTTATCTTGTCAGGAAGAAACCTTCCCTAAGACGGCTAAAAGTCATAGAGTGTCAGACCAACCACTCCTAAAGACTTTTAGCCCATTCCTATTGGTTCTTGGAAATGAAAATTACTGTTGTAATTGTCAGACACGCTTGCTTCAACAACTTGTATTATTTTTAATCACTTTTACTCTTTATACTTGTGTATAAATAGGTTCTGATGGGAGAGAAGTTGAGTGTGTTTTGTACATTGAAAGCTTAGACTTTTACAAAGCAACTTCTCTCCTACAAAGAGTAACGTATCCCTGAGATAGCTCAGTGGGTCAAATAGTTATCACTCAAAGCAAAGCTTGAGTTTAGATAAAAGACACCACCATACCTTGTCTATTCAATCCCAAGTGTTTGTTCCGCAAAACACTTGGGTAATAGATTCATTGATTCATTTCTAATAAGAATTTAAACGTTGAAAAATACTTATGTGTTTTTACTTTTACGTTTCATTAATCTGTTAGAATTAATCATAACATTGTATTAGTCATAAACACGAATAGATTAACTTTCTAGTTAACTCTAAGCGTGTGAAGGGAACAACATTCAGGGAGTTCCGGATTTTTACATGGTAGGTTAGTTTGAAATCTTTCTTCCTTTTGTTGCATTGTGATTTCAAGAGAAATGCAATGTTTTTCTAGCTGTAAAAATCTGTTTGAAAGCTCATTATAAACTTCCTTTTCAACCATATCATTTGATTTGGAAAGCTCAACCGTAAGCAAAAATCATGACGCATCATCATGTTCAGCATCCTGATCAATTTCTCCCCCCTTATGACTCATATTTGTTGAATCAGAGGTGATATTGCTATCAGTCTTTTCCATCAGATATGTGTCATAAGTAGGTTTAATTTGATCAGTATGTTGTTGTTCATTAGAAGGAACATTATATTGATCAGACAGATATACCTCAGCAGACAGTACTTGGGGATTTTCTAGTTTGAGAACTGCATCCACACACAGTGTGATATCAGCTCCTGAGCTGTTACTATCATCATGCTTTTCAGATTCCTTCCCATTTCCCATATGTTGAGCCCTTTCATTAATGAACCCCTTAACATTACTCATAAGTTAGAGTAATGTCCTTCTGAACATGTCAACCTCAATTCCAGTGTAATTAGCAAAACACTTTTTCGTCATTTGACTGTCATAATCTTAATCCTCAGTGTATTGCAAATCAATGAACACCTGGAGTTGGTTGTTGATCACACAAAGGGCAGCCATGGATCTACTTTCAGAAAATTCTTTTTTGTCAAGTTGTCGTTCAAGTTGATATAGGTATAGAATCATTTTGACTGTGAAATCCTGAACATCTTGACCAAAGAGTGTTGCGAAAGCTCGTTTGTAACCTCCCAAGTACCCAGGTTGTTCAAACAAAACCTTGAGATGTGAATGAAGTGGTCGAAAGCATTCAATGCGACTTTCCTTTTCATTAGTCAACGTTAGTGGCTGAGGACATTCTTTCTCGTGAGAATTCGAGCATGACAATTCCATATTAGCATTATCAGAATCACACACGTTTGTTTGATATGCAGGATTGGAAGTCACATGCTTATCATTCATGTCGTACAATTTGAGTACCTCATATATGAAGGAATCTGAATTGGTAGGCATTGTGGAAACGTGCACGGGATTTTACAAGTCTATGATTTAAACCGATAAATTCTTTCTTTCGCGGAGTTTTACAAAATCAAGAAGAAACCGTGAGATAATGATAAGTTGGATGTGTTATGATAATAGTTGGATCGTTACAATGATTAGTGATTGTATGCTAAAAGTGATGATTGTTTGTAGGATTAGGTAAATTGTAGTGTCGTTGTGAAATGAGTAGGTTATGCTAGGTTTACGTGGTGGATTAGACCAGTCACAGTCAATACTTTAAGATCAAACCTCAATGAAGAAGGTTGAGCAAATCTCAGTCAACGTTTGGGTCAAACCTCAACCAGGATCTGACAAACCGTAGTGTAGAATATCAAACCACAAGGGTCAAACCGCAGTCCCTAAACCACAATGGTCAAACCGCAGAATGTTTTGGTCAAACCGCAGGATGTTTTGGTCAAACCGCAAATGGTACCCGACAAATCAGTCACAATCAAACCGCAGACGAAGTCAAACCGCAATACCTTTTTGGTCAAACCGCAACCGCTACCAGACAAAACAGTCACTATCAAACCGCAATACCTATTTGGTCAAACCGCAACCGCTACCAGACAGAACAGTCACTATCAAATAACAGACGACAAACCGCAAGTCACTGTCACCTCAGTGTCAAACCGCAGTGAAGAAACTAATACCGAGAGTTAAACCGCAGCGTCAATATTTCACCTAAAATCACCCAAAAGTCACCCTTTTGAACGTTTTTGCTTGGATTCCTTTTAACTACTTGATCTAGGAGGGCTATAACAGTAATAGAACACTAAATTTAACATCAACACGTGAGAATTAAAGAAGAACCAAGAATAGGACCATAAACCTTCCAAGAAGTAACTTTTGATCTAGATTTCCCAAGAAAAACGCACATACAATCGGACTAATCAAACCATGTGCTCTGATACCAATTGTAGTATATTGGATATCATAACACCACGTTGGAATGAGATCAAGATCGAATTCAAGAAGAGGTAGAGAGAGAAAGTGGGATATTCTTTAGAGAGAGAAATAAACTAGTTGTATGATTAACTTGTGAAGAACATCAAACCCTTCCCAAGAGTGGGAAGGGGTATATATACTTTCTATCTAGTGTGCCCCTAGTGGGCTGTGGAGTGAGCTGACAGTGGGTAAAGACCCGACCCACTCCACAAATATTAATGCGACTAAACTAATATAACTATAACTAAACTTGTATTAATTAGCCTACGAGCTAACTTAATGCTAATGATTACTCGGGGTGACCGAGTCTTTCATAAGAATATTTATATTCCTAACAATAAGACACTGGGCCCTTTATGCTAAAGTATGTTGTCTGATCTTACTATCATATTCACACTTAAATTGTTTTGATAGATTGTTTGCAAGTACAATACCTCTTAGTGATGTTTGTTCTCATAGAATCTTTGTATCTGTTGATCTATGTTCCTGTGTAGATGTTTTGGTGGAGTACTTTGTGTAAATGGGAAACAAGTAGGTCAATGCAGCTCTTGTCACCCTTCTGAATTTGAATTACAGGTATCATGGAACTTTTTTATTTGAAAATCATTAGTCTAGTTGCAGTTACCATTAGATCGAATGCTGTGAAATATAAAATCAGAATATTGCCGCAGTCATTCATGACTGCATTTGTAGTGTGTTGTTTGAATCACAAAAGCATTTCGTGATTACTCATGTCTATTACTCATCTTGTAAGGTTTGTTATAAATAAGGTATCTAGCAGAGATTGAAAACACGCGCTGATTAGGCAGTTCGGGTAATCTGTAAACCGTGGTTTGGTCAAAGCAGGTCATCTTAACTATACGTTGAGGTCAAAATGGTTCTAGTAGTGTTAACCAGCCAACACTCTTGCTTCCATAGTTTCAAGTTTGTTATAGTCAATTATCATATTTAATTTAATAACAAAATATATATATATATATATATATATATATATATATATATATATATATATATATATATATATAAATGGAGGTGTACGATGTCATCAATGACATGGAAATCCACCTCGTCATCTTTTAATTCCATGTCATCACAATGAAGCCACATAAGCATTCTTTTGCTTTGGTAAATCCGGATTTAATTTCTACAAAAATGCATGGTGTTGGATTCGAACCTGGGACATTGCATAACATTAACAACCATGCCAACCACTAGATCAACACCAGTTTTTGGTTTATAGTTTGCAAACAAAAATCTATAAACCTTTCCAAACAAACATAACCCACTAAATTAGTAAAAAGCAAGCCCGGTCTTCTACATCCCATGCTAAACCCTAAACCCTACTACGACTTTTATTCCACCTCCCATGCTAAACCCTAATGCGATTTTTATTCTACCTCCCATGCTAAATCCTAATGTGATATTTTTTGTCTTCATTCCTGTATAATACAATCGTAAAATCTATGTGATCATAATACAATTATTGATTTTTGCAGTTTTCATGTTTTATGTATCCATTCTTCAAAGTCGAGATGATTTATGTGTTCATGATTCTGATATCTGGTACTTTTCTTATTTTTATGTCAGGTTTTTGATATTCAATTTTGATTATTTGTTGTTGATACCAAAATTCAATGCTAACCATCAAACCCGCCCATATATGCACTATTTTATCAGATCCGCCCATTGTATCATTAATCTCAACTGCCGCCAAAATCCCAAACCCTGTCCGATAATCAAACCCATGTCAAATCTAACCAAGAATCGTTATCCTACCGGATTCAAGGTAAAACACCGGGCGACGCATAATTTTTCCTGACTCACCATATTCAATGCGACATATAAAGTTAGGGTTGTGGAAAACTAGAAGGGGGGTTGAATAGTTTTTACCATTTTAAACTTTTCTTCGCTTTGTATACTTAACGTGATTTCAAAGTAAAGCAAACAATCAAGCAATATATAATTAACAAGTAAGGAAAGAAATGATCAAACCACAAAACACATATGTTTATAGTGGTTCGGCTACAAGGACTCTCTTCCTTGCCCTACTCCACTCCTCGAGCCTCTAACTCGAGAGTTTTTCTTCACTAAGAAACAAGCTCCCTTCTAGGCGGAGAAAACCTTTACACGTCGCTTACTCTTTATCCGGTACTAAGCTAAACACCGGGTTCTTTACAAGGGTACAACCACTCCCGTTGGTTCTTTAACAAGGGTACAACCACTCCCGACACTCTTTGTGTTTTAAGGACTAAAACACTAACCAAACTCTACTGAATGAAAGGTATAACAATGATGTGTGAACACTAACAAATCACATAGTATCTAACTAATAAAACTTGCAACAGTCTGTTGAAGCTTGTATGCTTGATCTTCTTTGCTACAAAAGATAGATCACTAAGATTGAAATGAATGATATGGGTTAATGATGTATAAATGAATGAATATATAATTTAAGCTATATGAGTGATGAGTGTGCCTGAATGATCAGCTTACTATTTATAGGCAAAGCTGATCAACAGGGCACGGATTTGGCGGATCCAAATTCTGGGATCCGTCAGTTATGGTGTTTGGTTCCACGGGAACCAGACAGCTAAGATATTCCCATATCTTTCCATATCTTGCACAATCTTTCCATATCTTCCAAAGTTAACTCTTTAGCTTGAAGATCTATACAAGATATCACCTAAATCCTCAAGATATCCTAAAGATATCAAAATGAGGTATGCCATGATGTCATGTTTAATATTTCTAATTTAAGAAATAAAAGTAAAACATGTAAATGTAAAATGTATATATGCAATGTGAATCCTAGTGATCATGTAATGTGTAAATATGTTTTAAAAGACTTGTTACTATAAATGTAAAATACTTTAACTTATATCTATGCTTTGCTAAAGATAAACCTTATAATTGTCATTAACAAAATAAAGCAAAGATCGTAAAATGTTCCGCGGGAACCAGACAGCTAAGATATTCCTATATCTTTCCATATCTTGCACAATCTTTCCATATCTTCCAAAGTTAACTCTTTAGCTTGAAGATCTATACAAGATATCACCTAAATCCTCAAGATATCCTAAAGATATCAAAATGAGGTATGCCATGATGTCATGTTTAATATTTCTAATTTAAGAAATAAAAGTAAAACATGTAAATGTAAAATGTATATATGCAATGTGAATCCTAGTGATCATGTAATGTGTAAATATGTTTTAAAAGACTTGTTACTATAAATGTAAAAGACTTTAACCTATATCTATGCTTTGCTAAAGATAAACCTTATAATTTTCATTAACAAAATAAAGCAAAGATCGTAAAATATAAATAACGTTTTTAGGACGATATTTGTTTTAACAATCTCTCCTTTTTTGTTGATGACAAAACATAAAGTTTATTTTTAAGCAATGGTATAATTAAAGTGAAAGTCTTTTAAAAATATAGATTAAGTTAGTTTTATGCAAGTTTTGAAAACTATTTTAGGCATAAAAATATGTACTGTGATGTAAAAAAAATATATATGTACTGTGATGATCATAGTGATGTATAAACTTAATCCTGTATCCCCCTTTTTGTCGAAATAAAAAGCAGATATGCGTAGCGGAATGTGGTGAACATTTCTTGGTTATTACTCCCCCTAAATTGGAGTACCAAGATTGTTTCAATGATTTTGAGAACTTTAAAGCTCCCCCTTGGATTATACTCCCCCTAATTGGAGTGCCAAGATTATGATGCATGATCCTACAAAACAAATGGTTAGAATAATATATGCTTCCCCTCGATGTATACTCCCCATTGCTAGGGTACCAACGTATACGTTTCAAGGATGAGAAATGCTACAAAATGATGAGTTAGTATAAAATATACTCCCCCTTGATCTATACTCCCCGTTGCTAGGGTACCAACGTATATAATTCAAGGTTGAGAAAAGCTACAAAACAAAGGTTAGTTGTGAATCAATCCAACCAAGTAGCATAATGCATATGTATAGGTCAACCAAACATGATAGTTCAACCCATCTGACATTAAAAAGTCAAAAATACATGTCTGATCAAGAATGCACCTAAGTATAAGCGGTCAAATCATTATGAGAATTCAAACTAACCATACAATAAAGTTAGTGAATCAAACAAACCAAGATATTATGCCAAATAGTGATCACCCATAAGCATAAATATAACATTCATTACTTGAAAATTGTTTGTGACATAAGTCACAAACCATGATGTTACATAAAAAGAAAAAGTTCCTAAAAATATAGAATTCCTAAAACAATCCTATGAAATCCTATAAAAAGAGACTAGGAAGAAACTAAAAATTGCCTATTGCGGAGGATGAGAGATTGCATTTAGGCGTTCGAGAATATGGTTCAAAATGAACCTCATCTCGTTTTGAAGATCATGGACCAAGATGTTGGTCCTTTGAGCCAAATGAGCTGTTCTTTCGCACATGGAGCAATCATACCTTGGAAAGTTGGAAGGAAGAGTAGGCTCATTGTTTTGTGGTGGAGGTGGTGGTTGGTTGTTTGTTGGTGGTGGTGGTTGGTTGTTTGATGATGGTGGTGGTTGGTTGTTTGATGATGGAGGGTTTATGGAGTTGAGCAAGATGGATTGAAGATCCATGGCTTCACCAAGGCGAGAATCCACCATATTGGAGAGAGCATAGAGGTGGTTGAGCTCCTCATTTATCTCCTCATGGGTTTGTGGTTGATTGATCCACATTGCCTCGTCAATGGCAATAAGTATGGATGTTGGTGAGAGGGGTTTTATTTGTGGTTGAGGTGGTGGTGGATCATGGTAGAGAGGACCATGTATATCCCGATAAATGGGATGAAAGAGCATAGGTACATGACCTTCAAAGGTCATGGGAGGAGGATTGGTGGACCTTGGTGGAAGGTCTTCCAAATCATCCAAATATGGATGAGGTGATGAAGGTGGTGTTCTAAACAATTCTAGGGGATGAAGTTGTGGTGAATGTGGTGGTGAAGGTAATCTAGTAGGCTATGATGGAGCGGGTGGTGGTGTGGTTGCTACAGGAGTGATTGTTGGAGGTGGTGTGTTGATGATGGTGTTAGGTGGTGTTGGAGTAGCAAGGTTGAGAAAATTCTCATTGGCTATTGGTGAGGATATGTTAAGTGGAGATGACTCCTCTGATGATGAATTGGCTAAGTTTACAAAGCAACAAGGATGGACACTCATACGAGCTGTCCTTCTTGCGGGTCTGCTTGTGGATGAGTTACTTGATTTTGTCATTTAAAAAGTAAGAAGATTTGTTCAAGAGTACAGGAATGATAGTTGGAGATGATGGTGAGTGAGTGAGTTGTGATGATCCTGATCTTCCTAATTTATAGACAGTAAGATGTATTAAAAGTTATGTTTGGATTTGATGTTAATCCATTGAAGGATGGAGGTTCCTAATGATTTGGAACAAAAAATTGTGCTAGTCACATCATCTAAGTCAACCCATAGAGATGAAGTTGAGTGAAATGTTGAAGATATGCAGTAAATGCAAGGCTTGAGTGGGAAATCCATTGATGTGATGTTCCCACGGATTGCAAGGAACCAATTTGAGGGTTCCTTGCTTGTTACAGAAAGGTAACTCACATGGAAAATTTGAATTTTCAAATTTTGGTGGGAAATTGATTTTTTATGATTCTAAGTATTCCTAAAATATCCTAATTTTCCTAATGATCAGTAGAATAAACCTAAGAACTAGAATCACTAATCTAAGGATCGGGATTAGTCGGGAATTTTGATAAAGTTACTGTTGGATACGACGGATCCAATCGATAACAAGTGCGGATCCCTTATTTGGGTTCCGCAGAATCCGCAGGGTGAGAGATGGCGGAGCTAAAGTGCACAACAGGCGGAACCCAGAATTTGGTTCCACCAAATCCGCCGATCAGAAGTGCTAATTCTAACAGAGAGCATGTCATAATTTTCGTTACCCATTCAAATCCCGAAAATTCTCCTAAAACATATGTAACTACTAATATGTGATAGAATAAAACTAAAAACACGGGTTCTAGCACACGTTTGCACATAGATTAATTCGATGATAATAACTTACCATAAAAGTGGTTAAGCCAAACGGTGGCTTAAACATGGAAAATCGAAAACAACACGTGTTATCATCCTGCAATGTTAAGTTAGTTCACATACAAGTTAAGTACTAGCATAATATCCTAAGAAACACACAATTTCAACACATCATTGTTTGAAAAAGTCTAATACCAAACATTCCCTACACTTCACTTTTTGCTCATCTTCTTGTGGAGCTTCATTACCCATCATCCAAGATTCTTCATCATACCCTTTGTTTGTCGAAATTCCGCTGATTCGTTCGGGATAGGAGGAAGTTGGCTTAAGTACTCGGGTGGAGAGATCCTAGAGTTTGGCAAACCATCCTCTTCACTCATGGATGATGATGATGATGATGTAGGAGGATGAGCACGTTTTCCTCTTGCTACGGCCACCCGATGATCACTTAGAGGAACAAAGGTGTGGTCAATCTCGGTGTAGTCGGGAATGAATCCTAAAGAGTTTCGAGGAATGGGTGTAAAAGCTCTATAGAGACGGGTCAAAAGCATCCCATAAGGCATTGCGGTGGTACCTTGAACTGGAATATCGACCATTCTTTTGGCGATATAGTAGGCGAGATTGAATGGTTGGTGATTTGACACACAATACATCATATAGCAAAGACTTACGTTGATGTGGTCTCTATTTCCTATGGTGCTTATGACATTAGCCCTCAAAACTTCTTCTAGCTTCTTAAATTGGGGCCTAAGTTCATTTAGCTCCATGGCAAATGGATCTCGATCTACTTGACGACCTCGAATTAACCTAGTTTGATTGTTCCTAGGCATAAAGAGATGCTCACGAATGGTTTCTTTAGCAATTAATGGTGTGTCATATGGTGCCAAACGATCAAGGTTGGATTCTAGAATGGTCAATGACCATTTGTCCGAATAGAAGCAAGTTCCTTGATTCGAAATTCCTAAGACTTCTCCAAATTCATTTAAAGGAATGTTGAATTGGGTTTCATTGACTTTGAAGTGAATGTTCATGTACCCATATTCATTTGAACTAAGACCTACACTAGCATAGAACTCTAGTATGAACCTAGGGATGATGGGCTCATCGATATCTAAAAGACCATCGAAGTGGATAGCGGCTAGTTTTTCTCAGAGAATGGTTCCTTCATAGAATGAGGGGTCTACGAGTCTACCCTCGTGAACATAGCCTTTTTCTAAGGATTTGAAGATTTTGACTTGATCTTTGGTGTGACCTTTGGTTTTGTGGTGTTTGGGTAGGTATTTGGTGGTTTCTTTGTGATCATAATTAATCGCGGGAGGCATGATTATCCTAGACACAAAAATTTCATAATTTAGTTAAAACTATCGAAACTACGTGTATTAATTTCTAGTGTGTGCGTACATGGGGACAATGTGGAGGTGCGGTTATCTCGACTCCTTTTTATGCATGAAAATTTCATTTATGCAAGTTTTTTTATAAAACTAAAGATAACCCAAACGCTCCTACTTCAATGTGGCTACGATTGAATGTACCCGAAAATACATATTAGTCATGTATTCCCTTTAGCATTCAAGAGACATTATGCAAGTGATGTTTAAAACATAACATTTTTGTATTTGTATGAACAATGTGCTAAAAATCATTTTTCCTAGTCGTGAGAAGTTTTTTGCGAAAATTTCTCATGGGGTTTTTGATGAATTATGATAATGTACTACAAGATGCAATTCCTAACTAAGGAAAACATGATTTGTGATGCAATTCAGTAAATATGTTTCATGATTTAGCTAAAAATATGCATAAACCCCAAGTTTTGATTTTGTGCATGAAATAGAAATCCTAGACTCAAATCAGGAATGTAGACGTGATTAGGATACTTACAGAGATGATTAGAGCACAAATTGATGGAAGAAGATGACCTAAATTTTGAGTTTGGATGATGTTGAGTCGAGTTCCAGTAGGTGTTATGTTTTGGGTAGTTGTGTTGTACAGTACATGGTGTTTGTTAAATAAACTAATAATCTGACTCAGGGATCAATGGATCCGGCGGAACTGATTGCGTGGTTTTGTAACCTTACAACAGGTTTTACCTCTCGAGGGATCTCAAGAGGCTTACAACCCCACCAGGCAGTGTACCTGACCGATGTAGTATAGTGTAGTGGTAAGTACGGGGGATTGATCGTTCTCCACAGGGAATAGTGTTCGTTAGGTATGAAAGGCTACTCTAATTAGCTCTAAGGGTTGAGGAAGATTCTTTTTATGTTTTTATAGTTTTTATGAAAGCAAGTAAAATCTCGGGTTTGAAGGAGTGGGCGGAATTAGTTGCTAGTCAACTAACCCAAATTACTACGAATGCAATAAAATAAAATAACAAAAAATGAAAATGTGGTGAGAAACTTATGTGTAGAGAAATGTGTTTACTTAGATTTCCTTACTCCCTAACTATCTTTTACCGGTTAATTAGTGTGTATTAGTCGCGTGGATGACGGGTGTATTCCTTAATACCATTCGTGGGGTGGCGTACTTACTTCCCCAACTCTACAAGCTCCTACTTCACTCCTATGTCGAGCCGGCTAGGAAGCTCCTAACATGGGATCACTAGAATTCGCTTGTGCATTAAATACAACCATAAAAACCTTTAGTACGCATTTGGTTCATGTTTCTTAAGACGTTCAAGCAAGTTACCGAATAGGAAGTTAGCCAGTTTTCTTAAGCCTGACATAGATAAACAATCATCCAATACAACTAATAACACACTAACAACCAATAATCAATAGCTAGGTTTCATTAGATCTAAGCAAACACAAGATAAATTTAGCCTAACATGTTAAACAAAAGACAAGAATAAGATAGAATCAAACAACACATAGACATATTGAATGATTAATTGATAACTTATCTTTCAATGAAACATGGAAGATCTCAAGGCAAAAAGCCCTGAAAAAGTAGCTAAAATCGTCTTAGGGTTTTCTCCCAAAATTCCACACACTAAGCTCTCCCTCATGACAAAAAATTAGAAAACTATATATAGATTTTTGGATCTGACGGCGTCACCTTATGGAGTGTGACGCCGTCACCTCGCCGCTTTTAGGGTTCCCGGATGACCTTCTTGACGCCGTCCCTCTTTAGCTCTTCAAAAATCCATTCTGGCTTATCAAGGCTTGACGCCGTCTAACCATGAACGTGACGCCGTCCCCTTATGATTTAAGCCGTGACGCCCTCGATCAAGTTAAAGCGTGACGCCGTCAGAATTCACATGCTATTTTCACTGGCCCGTCATGAGTAAATTTCACGTCCAACTTTTCTTGCCAAGGCATGACGCCGTCCAGAGTAAAGTCTGACGCCGTCAAGAGTAACTTTTAGCCGATTTTTGAGACTTTGCCGTTTTCTTCACTTTAATGCTCCAAAAACGTCCAAAATGCCTCCTTTTCCAGATTTCTCCTCAAAAGTACCTAAAATGACAAAAGGAACGATTTAGGGCAATATTTGATCAAATAAATACGATTTAAGACTTAAATGACCCCTTAAAAGCGGTACACTTTTCGCTTCATCAAATACCCTTACACTTGAGATTTGCTTGTCCTCAAGTAAATGCGCTTTTATTCTAATCAAAATACAAGTTAGGGGTCATTTAATGCAAACATAAAAGTAATTACAACAAATAATCGTTTCACTCTAATCATAATAAGCACGGAGATTACATACTAGCACCTCACAAGTAGTGTTTAGATACTCACATCTCTCAAGTGTCATCAAAATAAATCTCATAAATGAAAACGGATAATATCTCTCACTACCTGTCATAGCAAATAGATTACCATAGGCTTGGGAAAGGATCGAAAACCTCCTCCACTAGGCGTAAGCACCTAAGATAAACTATCAAAGAGGGCTTTTAAATGGGTTATAACGTAAGGTGTAGGGAAAAGGAAAACACGGTTTTGTTGGATACGGGATATTTTACTGGTGGCGAGTTAAAGATCTTGATCAATTACATGTACTATACAATGTTGCTAAGCCAAGACTAGACTCGATCTTAAGCTAGAAACGAAATAACAAAATAACAAAAATATAAAACAAACATAAAATGAAACGGGATGGTAGTCCGTATGTTTTTTCTACTTTTCTTTTTCTCATTTTTTTTTTGTATTTTTCTTGATTTTTTTTTTTTTTTTTTTTTTTTTTTTTTTTTTTTTTGCATACACTTTTACCCTACCATCCAAAATAATATATCATAGGGGCATTGCATCCCCCTTACACTTGAACTTTTACATAACTTTACAAGTACTAATCTAATGACTCGAATTAAGATAATTGAAAAACTTGGAGTACTTTTAAAACATTTAGCACATATGGGGGTAATAAATGATGTTCTTCCCCATTACTCCATTACACTAGTACTTTACCCGTGAGTCCCAATCGTCCCAAAACAATATGTACAAGGATATGACTCGACTTAGCAACCATGTAATCAACTAGATAATTAACTTGGGTTTAAACAAATGTTGTAACAATAATGCACTAAAAATGAGTGCATACAAGGTAGGCTAAGGCGATTTGGGTGTACATTTTAGTGGGGTGTAACAAATTCTTCCTTTAAGTAAAATGCTTAAAGGTCGAAACGAAAAGATAGGCTCTGAGGGGTGTACTAGGGGTATCGTGTACTAAAAATAAGTACAACGCAAAGGGTGTGGGAGAATTACTTGACTAATGTAGCCAATGTAATTATAACAAAAACACAGGTGTAAAACAATGGGTTAATCCTAATGCCTCTTATCATGTAGTAAATCTAACTACACGAATGTAGTCTCACTTGTGGCCTTGGAATGGTCCTAACGCAAGTTCTAGAATCTAAGTGCTACCGGTACACACATCATAGCATAAATGCTTTTCCTACCAATTCTAGGGGCGAACCTCACATATTTGGGGGTGGAAAATTTTTTAGTGGTACGGTTTTTGTGCTAGTTATATAACTCCTATCCATGAGACGCTTATTAGAACTAAAGTTTCACTCCTAAATGTTGTAAAAAATTTTAAATTTGGCACTAAAATTACCCTAACAGGTATTTATCTCAGTTTTATTACACATCTACTATTAAACAAACAAAAATCAAGCGCAATTGTATTCTCTAAAATCGTACTTTTACCCTCCCTTACACTTAAGATGAACATTGTCCCCAATGTTCAAGTAACAAGATGTAAAAGCATAAAGTAAAAGAATGAAATCAAATACTCCCTGATTCGTTCGGTGGATAGTGAAATTACACGGTTAAATCTTCCTCCAAGAAGAATGTTGAAGCTCCATGACTAATGCATCGCCACAAGCTTGATTCCATAAACATCTCCTTGTCCAAAATAACCTGTTAAACCTGAGAAAACAAACACGAAAACCTGCATAACATCGGCGGGAAAAATCTATATATAAGGATATAATGCTTGTGGAATGATAATTTTGCAGATTCCTGGAGATTATAAGTTGGAGATTTAATAAAAACTTTTTAAAAAAAAAACAAAACTTTCAAAAATTTCTGGAAATTAAATCTGACGCCGTCAGGTTATAACCCCTGACGCCGTCAGAAATGACCTGACAAAAATTTTCATTTTAAGTTTCCGGAAAATTTCTGGAAAAACCTTTACCTTACTTCCTGGAAATCCTGCAAAACATCATTATGACTCGATACAAGCATTTGACTCAAACAAATACTAATATGCATGCTTATATCTCATTGTTATCGTTCATGTTCAATCTTGTTCTTAAAAACAAATTTGGATTTCCCTTACACTTATCTTTTGCAAAATACCTTTATATGTAGTTAAGACGAAGTTAAAAACAAAATAAAGCATTTTCACAATTTATATTTGAGACATGAACAGTAAACAAAAAGAATAAGAAATGCATACGGAAACAAATAAAATTAAATAAACAAACAATCAAACAAATAAAGCAAATAAAGCTTGGGTTGCCTCCCAAGAAGCGCTTTTCTTTATTAACGAGTCTTGTAGCTAGACTCAAAGTCACGTACATTACGTGACTCCATCATCGGTCACGGTTCCTAGGCCATTCTCCTTCGATCCTTTATCAGAATCACTTTCATAGTAAAGGTATTTCGGGTCCACGTGATCAAAAGGATTGTTTCGGTATTTAGAACTAAGTTCCTTATCGTGCTTAAAGAATCCGCTTGACAGGTCAAAAGTGTCCTTACATCCCCTTCTCACATCATCATCACATAACACGAGTTGGGAACTTAACCCATCGAGCCCTTTATAATCATTCTCCATGAATTCTCTCATCTTGTAAGGCGTTTGGTATGAGATTTCCCTAATCCCATCGGTGAAAGTCATGATCCCATTGAGCTCGTCCACAACCAAGCTTGTGGCCTGGCAAAAAGGTGCCCCAAAAACAACTTGTGATAACCTGGGATCGATGTACTCTTCGATATTATTGACGATTGCGAAGCTCATAGTGAATGTCATGTTTCCTACAAACACCTCTATATCATCATCTATGCCGATGTCGTCCTTCCCTTTATAAATCATCCCCCATCTGCAAATGTTGTTATAATGAAACAAGGACATCACATTTTTGGGTAAACATGTGTCAATGTAAACATTATAAAAATGCTTGTGACCAATCATGCAAGGTATTTTGAGATTACTTGGATCATGTCGCTTAATTCGGCCAGGTCTTCTACCGTGTAACCCCCATGTGTTGCCACTTGCTGATGGTTGATACTCATACACTTCTTCACAGCCATCTCGAAAAATCACTTTCCTGACACCATCGGTAAATAATGCACTCCTATCATCCTCATCGAGTATCACTCCCGTTGCTTTTATGAATGGTTTGCCTAGAACAAGGCCAGTTAAGGATGGGCTGATGATAGAGTTCATGTTATTAATTACAGTTAACTCGATATGAAAGAGGAACTTTTCTATCACAATTGGTACCCTCCTTACTACCCCGATGATATTAGACCCTTCATATTTGACTTGTTCAGCGAAGGCTTCATTATATAGAGAAAGGGATATTGCGCTTATAGAAGAGTTGGGGTTTATGTAGGCATCATTTATAAACTTTTTCCTAGTGGTGCAAGAAATCTTAAAGACCCTAGGAGCGCCATCCTCTATTCTCTCCCCGAATCCCATAGGCGACCTTGCTGTGCCCCTCTCAAGTTCCTCTACCAGGGGGCGGTCTAGCAGTCCTGCGAGCCCATGAGGTATTCCGGATTCCTCTTCCGAGCCCTCCTCATCACTCACCTCTATTGTACTCGAGTTCTTTGGTGAGTCTAGATAGTCGTCGGGCGTCTCGGGTTTCTTTTCGGGAGCTTCACCCTCCATTTCATTGCCCACATTCTTGGCTGTTTGTTGGTCCAAATTTGGTTTGGGAACAGGTATTGTTGTAATGGTGTTCACGAAGTGGAGAGGTTTCGAAGGGGTATGAGTATCTCCTGTTTTTTTTTCGTTTTGTGATATGTATTTGAAGAGTTTACTAGGGTGCTTGATTTTTACAGGAGGGGGTGTTTGGTGGGTTACCGTAACAGATTTGATCTCATTAACTCGTGCCAACTCACAAGTTGACCTGCCAGCAAGGCGATCATTGATAACCTTTAACAGGTTATCAACCTTGTTGTTCATATCAACTTGCTGTTGTCTGAATTGATTCTCAAGTTTGGAAAGCTGTGTTTCTTGAGAGAGAATGAATTTTTGCAGTGATTCCTCGCGATTTTGTTGTTTATGCGTGTGTCGCTGAGGATAATGTTCAGACCAGGTGAGCGGGGTAGAGTCATTGAATGATACGCTACGAGTTTGGTTGCAACTAAAATTTGGCTTATTCTTCCATGCCTCATACCCATCTTCGGAATTTTTGGGCCCATAATTAGTGGCGAGCCACTTATCTCCCGCCTCATCGATTCGCGAGGATGCGAATTCTTTGAAAGCCTGTTTGGGAAGTTCCATGCAATCATGAGTGTCGTGGGGACCACTACATAATTTACACGAAGAAGTGATTTTATTCACTTGGCTTGAAGGTTTAGGAGCCTCGTAGGATTTCATGAGAAACTTGACTTGGTCTTCAAGTTCTATGATCCTACGGTCGGAAGTGCTTGAATTGTTCGAAGGCAAAGATATTGCCTTGACCGTTTTATTCAAATCACGGGGATCACTCCAACTTTCGTTGTCATAAAGAGCAAGATCCTCTAGGAGAGCCCATGATTGTTCCGCACTTAGATCACGTAGCTTGCCACCGGCCGATTGGTCAATGGTTTGCCTCGTGGAGAGATTGATATGGTCATAGAAGATTTGGACTTGGAGCCAAAGTTCTATGCCATGGTGAGGGACTTTTTGGAGTAAGTCCTTGAATCGAGTCCATGCCTCGTAGAGAGTTTCGCCTTGACGTTGTTGGAACATCAAGATATCATTCCTTAGCTTGGTAGTTCTTCCCGGTGGGAAAAACTGAGCAAGGAAACGAGTAGTGAGATCATCCCAAGAGGTAATGGATCCTGCGGGTTGACGTTCTAGCCACTGACTAGCTTGGTCCCGCAAAGAGAATTGGAAGAGACGCAATCGGGTCGTCTCTCGAGTGGCAACATCAAGGTCTATAGAATCAACGATTTTAAGAAAGTCCTTGAGATGTTGATTAGGATCTTCAGAACGAAGTCCATGGAATGCGCATCCGCTTTGCACCAACCGGATGGTGTCGGATCGCAAGGGTGTGATATTGGCTCCTTGAGTGAGCTCAATGGTGTTTCGATAGCCATGGTGGCTAGGACGGGAATACTCTCCTAAAGTACGGGCTCTAGGAGGTGGTGGTGGTTGTTGTGGTGGTGGGTTGTGGGGGTTAAGGATATTACCATCTTTCATGATGTCGGACGGTAATGGTTACGAACAAAGACACGAAGAAAATAGATAGACTAAAGAAAACCTAGAAAAATAAAATAAAAATCTCACTAGAAAGGAATCTAGTGAGTAGACCTAATAGAAATAAAAATTCAACCTAAACAATAACTATTCCCCGGCAGCGGCGCCAAAAACTTGATTGCGTGGTTTTGTAACCTTACAACAGGTTTTACCTCTCGAGGGATCTCAAGAGGCTTACAACCCCACCAGGCAGTGTACCTGACCGATGTAGTATAGTGTAGTGGTAAGTACGGGGGATTGATCGTTCTCCACAGGGAATAGTGTTCGTTAGGTATGAAAGGCTACTCTAATTAGGTCTAAGGGTTGAGGAAGATTCTTTTTATGTTTTTATAGTTTTTATGAAAGCAAGTAAAATCTCGGGTTTGAAGGAGTGGGCGGAATTAGTTGCTAGTCAACTAACCCAAATTACTACGAATGCAATAAAATAAAATAACAAAAAATGAAAATGTGGTGAGAAACTTATGTGTAGAGAAATGTGTTTACTTAGATTTCCTTACTCCCTAACTATCTTTTACCGGTTAATTAGTGTGTATTAGTCGCGTGGATGACGGGTGTATTCCTTAATACCATTCGTGGGGTGGCGTACTTACTTCCCCAACTCTACAAGCTCCTACTTCACTCCTATGTCGAGCCGGCTAGGAAGCTCCTAACATGGGATCACTAGAATTCGCTTGTGCATTAAATACAACCATAAAAACCTTTAGTACGCATTTGGTTCATGTTTCTTAAGACGTTCAAGCAAGTTACCGAATAGGAAGTTAGCCAGTTTTCTTAAGCCTAACATAGATAAACAATCATCCAATACAACTAATAACACACTAACAACCAATAATCAATAGCTAGGTTTCATTAGATCTAAGCAAACACAAGATAAATTTAGCCTAACATGTTAAACAAAAGACAAGAATAAGATAGAATCAAACAACACATAGACATATTGAATGATTAATTGATAACTTATCTTTCAATGAAACATGGAAGATCTCAAGGCAAAAAGCCCTGAAAAAGTAGCTAAAATCGTCTTAGGGTTTTCTCCCAAAATTCCACACACTAAGCTCTCCCTCATGACAAAAAATTAGAAAACTATATATAGATTTTTGGATCTGACGGCGTCACCTTATGGAGTGTGACGCCGTCACCTCGCCGCTTTTAGGGTTCCCGGATGACCTTCTTGACGCCGTCCCTCTTTAGCTCTTCAAAAATCCATTCTGGCTTATCAAGGCTTGACCGCCGTCTAACCATGAACGTGACGCCGTCCCCTTATGATTTAAGCCGTGACGCCCTCGATCAAGTTAAAGCGTGACGCCGTCAGAATTCACATGCTATTTTCACTGGCCCGTCATGAGTAAATTTCACGTCCAACTTTTCTTGCCAAGGCATGACGCCGTCCAGAGTAAAGTCTGACGCCGTCAAGAGTAACTTTTAGCCGATTTTTGAGACTTTGCCGTTTTCTTCACTTTAATGCTCCAAAAACGTCCAAAATGCCTCCTTTTCCAGATTTCTCCTCAAAAGTACCTAAAATGACAAAAGGAACGATTTAGGGCAATATTTGATCAAATAAATACGATTTAAGGCTTAAATGACCCCTTAAAAGCGGTACACTTTTCGCTTCATCAGGAACCAAAACAAGGGATCCGCCCTTGTTGTCGTTTGGTTTCGCAGAGTCAAACTCAGGTTTTGGTTTTTGTTATGTTTGGTTAATCTAAGGTTCAAGCTAAGGTTTTATCTACTCACTAGGTTCCATTAATCCTAAACCAAGTCTAAGAAAGTTGAAAGGTTCTCTCTTAAGAGGTTTTGTGAGGATGTCGGCAATGTTGTCCTCTGAGGATACTTTCTCAATTGAGATGTTTCTCTTCTGAACATTGTCGCGTAGGAAATGGTGTCGTATTTCTATGTGTTTGGTTCTAGCGTGTTGGACTGGATTTTTGCTGAGGTCGATAGCTCCTTTGTTGTCGCAAAGAATGGGAATGTCGTTGAGTTCAATTCCATAGTCGACGAGAGCTTGTTGGCAAGCTTTTCCTGCTGACACGTACTCGGCTTCAGTTGTTGATATTGCGAGGGCCGTTTGTTTCTTAGCAAACCATGAGGTGAGACAATGCCCTACAAAAGTACAAATACCACTTGTACTTTTTCTATCGACATAGTCACCGGCATGGTCTGAGTCGGCATACACTATGGTTTCCATTCCCGTTCCTTTGGGATACCATAATCCTAAGTGTGTAGTGCCTTTTATGTACCTAAAGATTCGTTTGACGGCTTCAAGATGGGATATTTTGGGATCTTCTTGAAAGCGTGCACATAGACAAACACTAAACATAATGTCTGGTCTACTAGCCGTTAGGTAGAGTAAACTACCAATCATCCCTCTATATTTACTGCTATCTACGGATTCACTTTCATCATCCTTGGTGAGTTTGGTTTCGGAAGACATTGGTGTTTTCATGGGTTTGGAATCTTCAAGACCAAATTTCTTAAACATATCCTTGATATACTTAGATTGGTTGAAGAATATCCCATCTTCTAATTGTTTTATTTGGAGACCTAAGAAAAAGTTTAGTTCCCCCATCATACTCATTTCAAACTCATCATGCATGATTTTCGAAAATTCATCGCATAACTCTTGACAAGTTGAACCGAATATAATGTCATCCACATATATATGGACTATGATAATATGTGATCCCTTTTTCTTGGTGAAAAGAGTGTTGTCTACTAGGCCCATGGTATACTTATGGTCAACTAGGAAAGTCTTAAGTCGATCATACCAAGCTTTTGGTGCTTGCTTAAGTCCGTATAATGCTTTCTTAAGTTTGTAGACATGATTAGGTTTTTCAAAATCGGCAAAGCCGGGAGGTTGTGCAACGTACACTTCCTCATTAATAAAACCATTAAGAAAGCCACTTTTAACATCCATTTGGAATAGTTTAAAGTCGTGTGCGCATGCATATGCAAGTAATATTCTAATTGACTCAAGCCTAGCGATGGGTGCAAATGTCTCGTCATAATCTATACCTTCTTGTTGATTATAGCCTTGAGCTACTAGCCTAGCTTTGTTTCTAGACACTACTCCATTTTCATCCATTTTGTTCCTAAAAACCCATCTAGTCCCAATTATGGTTTAATTTTGAGGTTGAGGTACTAATTTCCAAACGTCATTCCTAACAAACTGATTTAATTCTTCTTGCATCGCTATGACCCAAGATTCATCTTTTATGGCTTTATTAACATTTTTAGGTTCAATGGTTGAAACAAAACAAAAGAAATTACTTTCGTATGACATTGCCTAAAGAAATTACTTTATTAATTCTTCTTGCATCGTTAATTTTTCCTATGACGTTGCCTAATGGATGACTTTTGGATTCTTTGATGTTGACAATTTCTCTTTTTACCAGTTTGTCTTCTTTGTCATTCTCTATGTTTTCTTGGTTTTCAACCATTTGACTTTCAACTAAGTCATCATCTACCAAAGGTGATGTCTTAGAGGGAGGTGGACTTTCGTCGAATGTTATGTTCAATGATTCCTCGACTCTTGATGTTTCTTTATTCAAGACAATATATGCTTTACTATTTTGTGAATATCCTAGAAATACACCTTCATACGACTTTGGGTCGAACTTGGTGAAGTAATCCTTAGTGTTTAATATGAAGCACTTGCTTCCAAAAACTCTAAAATATCCTAATGTAGGCTTTTTGCCTCTATAAAGCTCATATGATGTTTTATTCAAGAATGGTCTAATTAGGACTCTATTTAGGATGTAAGTGGATGTGTCAACGGCATTACACCAAAACTTTAGGGGTACGTTTTGCTCATTTAACATTGTTCGACTCATTTCTTGAAGTGTTTTATTCTTACGTTCTACTACACAATTAGATTGAGGGGTTCGAGGAGCCGAGAAATTATGTGTTATGCCATTAGCATCAAAAAAAGCTCCGAATTGGATTTCGTTATCAAATTCACGACCGTGGTCGGTTCTAATTGACACTATATTATTTCCTATTTGATTTTGAATTTTCTTATTTAGAATTTCAAATTTATCAAATGCCTCATTTTTAGTTTTTAAGAACTTAGTCCAAGTATACCTAGAGTAATCATCAACTATTACCAAAGTATAGAAGTTTCCCCGTAACTTTGTATAGCGGATGGACCAAACAAATCCATATGTAACAATTCTAGACACCTAGATGTAGACACCATGTTTTTAGCCTTATGGCTATTATGAACTTGTTTCCCAATTTTGCAAGCATCACAAAAGTGTTGGTCGTATTTCAACTTGGGCAGGTTCCTAACGAGTTCCTTAGATGATAAGGATTGGATTAACCTCATATTAGCGTGACCTAAGCGTCTATGCCATAGAGTTGAGTTTTCATCCAGAGAGGTGAGACAAAGTTTGTCTTTAGGTGTTTTGTCTAATTTCATAACGTAAACGTTATTCTTCAAAACACCTTTTCCTATGGTTATGCCATCTTTTAGTATTTTACTTCCATTTTCACTGAAATGGACGTTATACTTTTTGCGGCATAATTGACTAATACTAAACAAGTTAAATACTAAATTATCTACATGAGCAACATCATCAATAGTGAGAGAGTCATTAGAGATTGTACCTTTTCCGATGATTTTACTTTTAAGCTTGCTACCGAATGTGACATTACCTTTGTCGTACACTTGGTAGGATGAGAAAAGGCTTTTGTTCCCCGTCATGTGTCTTGAACACCCACTATCTTTAATTCACTCATCTGGTTCTAACTCAACTTTTAAGCACACCGCTTCTGAGTCATGAGCCATGAGAGCAACTTCGTCGTTCTTAGGCTCGTCGTCATCACCTTCACTGTCACTCCAAGTTCCACTAAAAAATGCTCTTTGAGACTTGTTCTTTGGAGGCTTTGGACATTCTCCTATTAGATGACCGGAATCCGCGCACCTAAAGCATTGCCTATCTACTTTTGCTTTCCTATCATCACGGTCTTTCCGGAAGGATTTCTTTTCTTCACGAGGTTGTCTTACGAACTTTCCTCGTCTCCTAAAGAACTTCTTGAAATCTCTAACGGCCATGGCATACTCTTCGTCTTCGCTATCTGAACTAGACTCTTCATCACTTGATTCTACTCTAGCTTTTAAGGCAATGGACTTCATCTTCTCCTTTTTGCCTTTAACTATTTATGAGTCTTTTTCCATCACCATTTCGTGAACTTTGAGATTTCCGATGAGCTCGTCAAGTGTCAAGCTTGAAAGATCCTTGGATTCTTCAATAGCCGTCACCTTTGCTCTCCACTTCGGATGAAGTGCTCTAAGAAATTTCATGACAAAGTTCTTACTAGAAAAAGATTCGTCAAGTGCTATAAGAGAAGTAATTATAGTATTAAACCTAGCAAAAGCACTATCAATGGTCTCGTCTTCAGAGATAACAAATTGTTCATATTGTTGAACAAGAAGATCAATTTTGTTATCTTTGACTTGTGAGTTCCCTTGATGAGTGATAATCAATGATTGTTTAATATCCTTAGCCATTTTACAAATAAAAACTCTTTCATATTCTTTCTTAGGTAAGGCATTATAAAGCATCATTTTGGCTTCATTATTTTTGGCAATCAACTTCTTTTGCTCATCACTGTGATGAGTAAGAGAAGTACCTTCATCCTGACCACCTAATACATTTGATATAGGTTTATAATCACCTTCTATGATAATATACCATAGATCTATATCCTTTGACTTCACATAAGTTTCAAAGCGATTTTTCCAATATATGAAACAATTTGGTTCAAATAGTGGTGGTCTTTGCATAGATTGCCCTTCTTTAAATTTTTCAAAATCCATTGATCGTTTCAAGTTTTAAAATACAATATATTCTGAAAATCTTGAGTAACGTAGATCTGATGCCAATTGTGGAAAACTAGAAGGGGGGTTGAATAGTTTTTACCGTTTTAAACTTTTCTTCGCTTTGTATACTTAACGTGATTTCAAAGTAAAGCAAACAATCAAGCAATATATAATTAACAAGTAAGGAAAAAAATGATCAAACCACACAACACATATGTTTATAGTGGTTCGGCTACAAGGACTCTCTTCATTGCCCTACTCCACTCCTCGAGCCTCTAACTCAAGAGTTTTTCTTCACTAAGAAACAAGCTCCCTTCTAGGCGGAGAAAACCTTTACACGTCGCTTACTCTTTATCCGGTACTAAGCTAAACACCGGGTTCTTTACAAGGGTACAACCACTCCCGTTGGTTCTTTAACAAGAGTACAACCACTCCCGACACTCTTTGTGTTTTAAGGACTAAAACACTAACCAAACTCTACTGAATGAAAGGTATAACAATGATGTGTGAACACTAACAAATCACACAGTATCTAACTAATAAAACTTGCAACAGTCTGTTGAAGCTTGTATGCTTGATCTTCTTTGCTACAAAAGATAGATCACTAAGAATGAAATGAATGATATGGGTTAGTGATGTATAAATGAATGAATATATAATTTAAGCTATATGAGTGATGAGTGTGCCTGAATGATCAGCTTGCTATTTATAGGCAAAGCTGATCAACAGGGCACGGATTTGGCGGATCCAAATTCTGGGATCCGCCAGTTATGGTGTTTGGTTCCACGGGAACCAGACAGCTAAGATATTCCCATATCTTTCCATATCTTCCAAAGTCAACTCTTTAGCTTGAAGATCTATACAAGATATCACCTAAATCCTCAAGATATCCTAAAGATATCAAAATGAGGTATGCCATGATGTCATGTTTAATATTTCTAATTTAAGAAATAAAAGTAAAACATGTAAATGTAAAATGTATATATGCAATGTGAATCCTAGTGATCATGTAATGTGTAAATATGTTTTAAAAGACTTGTTACTATAAATGTAAAAGACTTTAACTTATATCTATCCTTTGCTAAAGATAAACATTATAATTGTCATTAACAAAATAAAGCAACGATCGTAAAATATAAATAACGTTTTTAGGACGATATTTGTATTAACAAGGGTTTATGCATGATTTTCGTTCATGGAATGCTGAAAAAGTTATAATGGGTCCACTGCCAGCCATCATCTTTCATAAGGAGAGTCAGCGAAAAACATGATTCATGATCAGTGGGTGTCTAACACGGCCCAAGAGTGAGACAAATAACTTAAGAGACAAGGCTCTCGTGTGAGGTAAAAATTTATATTTTAAGATCAGGGTGTTTGTTTTCTTTTTTTTTTCTATATAATCTATTGGACACCACCATAAGATCAGGGTGTTTAATATCTCACACGGGTGTTTGTTTTTATGTTTTTGGCTTATTTCGATTCCGATAGTAACGAAACAGTTAGGAAATCTCAGTTAAATAAACAAACTGTTGTTAGTAAGCCGTTGATTAATCTTATGAACAAGGGTTGCTGAGTAGTTGAACCCGACCTCGAACCACTAATCAAGATTTAGACAGAATTACAGAAAATTAGGAATAAACAAATGCATTCACATTAGCAGTACAAACTTTCCAATTAGCAGTACTAAGTTGATTTGTGGCAGTACTAAGTTAGCATAAGCCGTACGAACCCATAAAGAGCAGTACTAACCCTCTTGTGCACTGGACAACGAGCAGTATAAACATGGAATACTAGCAGTATAAACGTGAATGCCTACATGTGTAACTGCTTCCCCTTAACCCTCTTTCTGATTTCATTTTATCTGGATATTTGAACTTTGTCTGACCCGGTAAGATAGAATATAACCCAATTGACCTATTCATAACTTCATAAGTAAATCGGTTGAAATTTCCACCTCAATTTACTTTAGAGTATATGAATATTGTGTTGTTTAAGCACTAAATTGTCCATCGATTATCTCTGCAGTTAGTGCTGTAACTTTTGAACGTGAATCGGTAGTTTCAGGTGTTATCAAAAAAGGGTATCAATCTATGGCAGTTAGTTCAGATGGAAAACATCTTGCTGCTGGTGATTCTGATGGAAACATGCATATTTTTAACTTACACACATCTGACTATACTTGCATAAAGGTTTGGAATCATAAACCATACTTTTATAATTCATAATATCTTCTATGCATTTTTCTGAAACTAATCACACAGATTGGCTATATTTGTAGGATGCATCATTTCCTTCATAGGTGTGTAAATGAGCATATATTACAGATATTGATGTGAGCTTGACGTTTATGAAATGATTTTCACTTTTGGTTTTCTAGAATGGAATCGGCTTACAGTACATGGGTTAGACAGAAGAGAGAGTGGCTTAAATCCAGTGATTCAGATGAATTTTGTAGACAACTTCAAACTGCTTTAGGCACTGCAAAATGAATCAATATGACCGTTTGTTGTAGTGTTTGGTTTTATTTATTACTCTCACCTGTTTACTGTAAGTTCTATATATGGTTATATGAAGTTTAGATTCTGCGAATATGACGGTTCTTCTATGTCTTGAAGGCGTAGATCTCAGGTCAGCAAAACGACAGCAGATGTTGGAGTTGGAGAATATGCGGATGAATTTTTGGAGGGAGTTGGAGCTGCAGAAGAAGGTGATTCTGGAACGGGTGCAGGCCGAACTTGCGAAAATACTGGAAGAAGATGACGAGGATGCTAATTCGGTTGACAATCTAAGTGGATAAGCAGGTAAATTTGTATATAAGTTTATTAGTTGCTCTGTTTTAATTACATTTCAGCTAGGAAAAAAAGTCATTGCTTTCTGTTTGATCATCATAGGGGTGCTTTGATTGTTTGGTTTGCATTTTGAAAGTGATCATGTGATATTGAGTCGATTTATTTTGAGAATTTTTTTTATGATATTCTTGAAATCAGGGAGTAACTAAATTACTGCTTCCAATTTATTTTTATGTTAGGTTAAAGAATTTTATAGCTAACTTGACAAGAAAATCAGCAACAAAAGTAGGATTGAATTCAATCCCAGATTTCTACAATGAATGGAAATAGAATGTTTTGAGTAAGCATTTTACAGTTTTTTCATCTAAAAAATAATAATAATTCACTATATATGCAGATAATTGGTTTATGAAGCATTCCCAAACACCCCTAAGAAATATCTATGAATTGAACGGTGGCCTAATACTGCCTGAACATGATATTTTTTGTTTGTGATTTAGCACCTGATGTTAAAATAGATCTTTTGTTGCAGGAGAACTTTAGGACTTGATATCTATTTTTAAGAGGAGATACGGTTGTCATTGATCCTAATAGAGGGCGTACAAAGGGATATGTGTGAATGAAGGTTTACAAAATGCAAAGTGCAATTAGTTTACCCATTGGCAGAAGGAAGACAATGCTAGCATTGCCTGCGCCACCTTCAGTCAAGTGGTACGCCAGCAGGTGACATTTCACCATTGTTTCCCCAAATCTATATCCTTAAAGCTCAAATCTTTATGTTAAAATATTTTAGTTACTGGTGATATTTCTTGGTAACAGTCCTTGGAAGCCCTTAAGAAGATATCGCAGGAGCACCCGATTGCCTGCTTGCGAGCAGGGTCGCTGATGGCAGTGCTTTCTTATCTCGACTTCTTTTCAACAGGAGTCCAGGTACGAGTTAAGATGGTCTATTGCTCTGTTTGAAAATATCTCTTCTTCTGTTCAAACTCCAACTGCTAAACTGCTGCATACGCAGCACCGTGTGTTGTTGTCTCTATGTCAGCGGTGTTACCACTGGGTTGCTCAACAAGTCAGCCTGCGAGTTCAGTTAAATACGTAATTTATAGATAGAAAGTACGCGTAAAAATAAATCTAAGCATGCAATTTTCACTGATTTATGTATTATCCACATTTGCAAGGTTTCAGGGTCTGATTTTGCTGTCATAAACGGGGTTTTTGCGTGTACTATCTGCTGTTATAAATTGGGTGTTCGGTAAAGCTTTTCTGCTCTCGCAAATAGGACGTTTGGTGATATTAGCTGTCAGTTTTTGAAATGACAATGTCTGACAGATATGTAGCGACTTTGAGTTTGTGAAGTAGTGAGATCAAAGGTTATTAAGGCCATGGTTTAGGCTTTATATGATCGATTTTTGTCACATAAGTTAGTTATCGATTGCTGTTAGTACGAGTCATTGATATTGAATACTCGGTTTATAAGAGGATAGGTGATTATATATTAGATGCGAAATTGTTGTTATCTAATTTCTAATTATATGGATGACAATGTTTAGGTGGTAAGTTAAGAAGGCTAGAACTTGGTAGTTAGTAAGATCAGGATTATGAAAATTTGACGCATTGCACATCCCGTGTTGCGTAATGTGGTAATGCATTAATGGAAATTTGCAAAGTATCAGTTTTATTAATGGAATAGGCTAAGATCTTTCAGGAGATCCGAAGATGGATTTCATGATTTGAACTGCAAATCGTGCTTGAAAACGCCTGATAAAAATATTTCATTGATTCACATAAGTTTTATAGAGAACTCTTTAAATGCTACTGCAGTAACTTGATATTGATGTTTTAGTTGAAGATATAGAAAGTTGACTTCAATAGTTAAACTGTATTTCATTCTTGCAATGCAGTGAGTTATAAACCCCCGTTGGACCTCAGCAATGAGAAGTACTCAAAATCCTTAATCCATGTAAGTCAATGTTTGACTATTGTTTTCCGTTTGATAATCTATGAATCTAAATGTGAAATTTTAACTCATTTACTGATATTATAACAAAATAAAACCTGTCAAATAGATTCAAGAGTAGAAAGTCGTCCAATGTGTTTTTTTTAACCATTTTAAGCTTTTAAATCATTCATACATCACACATTAAGTATAAAAATGAACTGTCACAAAAGTTGTTCGGGTCAACCTGTACCAACCTGTACAGACCCCTCAAAACTTTGTGACAGTTAACCGACCAGCCCATTTTAGCACCTTTGTTCACGATCTTTGTGCTGTTTGCAGCTACATCAATGTCGTCAGGAACATAGCTACCGTGATAGCCTACTGCAATTTGTCAAAGACTTGGGCCCCACAGCACAAACGGTAGCTAAACGCATTAATTAATTTTAAAATTAATTATTAGCCTGCGTATATGTTTCGTTCTTTCAGTGTGTGTGAAGCGATATATCAAGCATATGAAATACATAAACTGGTTGCAAGGCACTCCACCTGACCCGTTTTGAAATCCTATTTTCACGTTGAACTTTTATGACCCCTTACCTAATCCACCTGATGCCCCATGACGAGTTCTTATTTTCTATGTTTCTAATCTAACCTCACATTCATGCAAGCATCGCCTTTAAAATTCACTTAGGTGCATAGTAATTACAGAACAAACACAAGGATTGTTCTTGAATATGTTAATTCGTATAAAGTAGACATATTTGGAACACATTGATTGGTCATAATTTTAAAATGTATGCTTCAAAAATAGAGTCTAATAGAAAAGATCTTTTGAAAAATGTAATCCAATGGAACTGCTTTTGCAGGCGTGAGAATTGATGAAGAAGAGAACACACATGTCAGCATACTAATTGCTGGAACAATGTAAGTTTTATCTTACGTTATGAGGGTCTTTAGAATTGCTTATTCAGGTGCTTTGGTGCTTATTTTTACGCAACTGAGGAGGAGTAATTAACATTTTTAACCTGTTTATTTCTTTTGTTTTATAAATAATATTTAAAGGTGGCTAATTGGTGTATTAGGGCTTAAAAGGAACAAGTCGAAACAGATTTTTATGATAGTGTGGCAGATTCGTGTTTAAAGGGATGAACATCGGAGCTGATGGTGGTCGAATAAGGCATTTGAGTCGGATCATATTCAAGTGAGTTCCTTCTTTTCACCTGTGTTTGTTCACACTTACTTGTCAGTGTCATCATACATAACTTTCGAAATTTATTTCATTAGCAATGTCAGCATGATTGTGAATTAGCTTGAATTTATTAGATTTAAGTTTAAATTGTTAGATTTAGGTTTGAATTTATAAAAAGATGGTTGGAGGAATTAGCGAACAAAAAGAGTTGGAAGGATGCTCGTGATTTTAATATGAGAGGAAGTTGGTCAAAGAAAAATCACACAATATACATGTGAGATTCACATTCTTCCACCATAATCACGAGGTAATCTCTGTATGTTATTTGTTTATTCATATATATGGTATTTATTGATTTGCTTGCATTTTTTATAATATCTTTCTTTATTTTATGTCAATGAAACATGATTAGTTTTTGTGTTGATCCTTTGTTCCCTTTGATTATCATGCAGTGGAAGAAAGAAGCCTGGTTCATGTTTAAAAAAAATAAAATGTTGACCAAAGAGTCCAGCTATAAGAAATCAACTTCAAAAAAAGTGAAACAATTCGCTACAACGAATTTGTCTTATTAGCTTCAGTTTATAAAAAATATGCATGCAAATCATCTACTAAAGATCCAAAGGTATGTTGATGTTATATTAAGATGTCTTTATTTGATTTACATATATCAGACACGATTATGTGTATAAATTATGCCTTTTATTTATTTGATAAATGATTTTAGTTACCATTTATATATGATAAGCTAACGTTTTTTTTTTTTTTTTTTTAAATGTAGGTGAATTAATACAATATGGATGATTCTAATAGGCAAGACGATAAGACGGATCGAGGTCATCGTGATAAGGATCGTATCCGAAGATATTTGGGCAAGCATCGGAGTAGAGAAAATAAAGCAAACACAACATATGTAATCGATATAGTAATCAATACAAATAATCATAGATTATATTATACAAGTAAAAGATCAATATAATTTATAAGGTAAAATGATTATTTGTATTGTTTAGCTAAAGTATTTACATAATGTTAAAGATAATCTACTATGTAGGACATCCTTATTATTCGTAATGTTTAAGGTTTTTTAAAGTTCTTACATAATCTTAACGATTATCTTTATAACATTCTACTTATTTCAGTCACTCTTAAGCTGAATTTCGTGTAGTATTTTGATTACTTATGAATATAATTGATTTGATTATACATAATATACATGATAAGTTTTGATACATTTTTTGGTTCAAGGATACTTTACAATGTTAAAATTTCACATATGCCTGTTACTTTAATGATTTATGGGTAAAGTACTAAAATACCTATAATGCTTAATTGTATATTGCATGTTTCTTAATCGTCATGGTTTGACTATTTAGGCATATTCAATTGCATATAACTAGGATACTTATATACTACCTGATAAAATATCATATATTTTGTGCATATAAGTTGAACTTAACCCATGCTTTAAAAATTGACAATTTTCATCATTGCTTTATTTTTATTAAATGGTCATGTAGAGAAACATATTTTGGTTATCGGGTGAGGACTAAGCATATATAATAACAAAATACTTATGGGCATGAAATGTTTTGATGAGTAGTTTAGAAAGATAGAAGTAAACATTATTTTCATAACTATTGATCTAATAGAAAGGGCAATAACATATATGTGTGTACACATTTCAGTTTGTGCCATCTATGCAATCTTATTTGAATATTTACTTTATCAAATAGACATTCTTTCGGTGCATGTATATGGGGGAATTATCGGATACTATATGAAACTGAAACCTTCTTTCTTTGATTCTTTTATCGGAATATGGATGAAATTCCATTATATTGGCGCTCATTTTGCCTTCGATCACTAATATCTAATAATTTATTTAGAGAAATCTAAAAGTTTTTATGTACAACCCTTACCCTTTCTTTCAACATGTACAATTTCCAACCATTTTTTACCACCATTCTTTCGCTATAGTAAAATATGTCAACGATAATTATAAGTCATGCCCGCCCTTCAGGGCGAGCTTATATGCCCGGGAGGGCTTATAAGTCATGCCCAACGGGCTTACAAAGCATGCCCGCCCATTGGGTGGGCTTCGACAACTAGTGTGTGTGTGTATATATATATATATATATATATATATATATATATATATATATATATATATTATTAACTTTAAAATCATAATCTACTTTTTTATATAAATAAAATGATTTCATGAGTTTTCTAAGCATTACATTGCACGTTCGACAACTTCTATCTTATTTGACCCACTTATTACCCATTTGACCCATTGTTAATAAAATACAACCCGACCTTAGCCTGTTATTATGTTTACTGATTTTGATTGCACCCTCTATTATCTAGTTACAAACGTCAATGCCCAAAAGAAAACCTGTTGGAATTCGTATGTTACAAAGTGGTAGATCCTGGATATTGACTTATTACATAGATTCAGTTATGATCTGCATTCTTGAAGAAAGCTATTGGTCGAAAACTTGAATGCACAATAATACCATGTCTTTCAATTTCTATACTTTCAGTCTGCAAAAGTTTATAATAAGGAAGCTTTGGCTAATCAATAACACACTTTTTGGCTTATTGATATGGGATTGATGAATTAATGGGCTAGTCATGGAAGTGTGCAGCAAACAAGTTCAACTCAGACTATAACTTCCCACCTATGAGGAGCTGCATAATCCACGAACATCCAAAAGAGATATCTTTACACTCTAGATGTTATCACAAATACCTATGGCGGTTTGCTGTAACCAACAGGCCTAAAGTTCTTCATTTAGGGATCTGAATTCAGCATTTCTTCGTTTTTATTGTTGATACGATGATTAAGTGAAATGTGTCGGTCACGTATATGTTTAGCCAATATTTTTCATTATTTATAATTAGTTTCAAGTTTTGCATTAGTTTGGTGAACCTGATAAAAGTAGACTCGCCCTTGAAAAGGTCCCGCGTTTAACTCTGTTAATTATTCAGTGATATAATTTTAGTAGTTTTTCTCAAGGCACATATTATACACTATGTATGTTCGCTACATTCTACATCTCTTGCGGTATCATTTCCTATGAGAAGGGGCAGGTTTTAATGTTCTTGTTCGATCCCGCTTGCTCGATTCATGTGCAGGGGACACTTGAGATGAAACCAATCAACAAATTGGACCAAATGACTACGATACAACTGTCCCCACTTATCGACATCAATTTCCTTTCCTTGATGCAGGCTTTATCAACATTTCCTAGTGTCTTCTCATCTTAACAAGTCTGAAAGAGAACTTGCTTGGCTGTTAAAGATGAACGCCTACTTTTTCAGCGACAACTGCTTGCTATTCCTTAATTCCATTATTACCCTCTCAAGTTTCATACATAACTTTTAGTTTGCAGTCAGATTAATAATTGTTACATACCCAGAAACAACTGAAGTTTGCATTTAATCTCTAAATTTAAACTACTCTTATCAACTGAACAAAGATACAAAGAATCAACTCGTTCTCAGTTCTCAAAGTCACACCCATTATCCAAACACCACACTAGTCCCACTTATTATTAAGACAAGCAATTGGCTTGTGGCTTATATTGACACAGCTTATAAGGTTTTACCCTAGTTCAGAAACAACCAATAACTTGATTGTAATGTTACATAAGCTCAGTTAAAATCAGTCACTTGCTGAAGTGGTCGGAGCAATAAGCAGCAACAATTTTTGTTTTTTGTTTTAATTCTATGTCCAAATCATAATGTTACTCCATATTTGATGAAATAATAAACCAAAAGTTTTAGTTAAACATAGGCGAAAATTTAACAAAGCCAAACACAATCAAACAGACAGTAGAACACAAAAGCTAATTTCATTTCACTAAAAAACACTAAGCCCTCTCGCCCCTGATCCTCCTAGCCAACTGCATATCTTTGGGCATAATCGTAACCCTCTTCGCATGAATGGCACACAAATTAGTATCCTCAAACAAACCCACCAAATACGACTCACTCGCCTCCTGAAGCGTAGCAACAGCAGAACTCTGAAACCTCAAATCCGTCTTAAAATCCTGAGCAATCTCCCTGACCAGCCTCTGAAAGGGCAATTTCCTGATCAAAAGCTAGGTGCTCTTCTGGTACTTGCGAATCTCTCGTAACGCAACGGTTCCAGGCCTGAATCTGTGAGGCTTCTTAACTCCTCCAGTTGCTGGTGCTGATTTACGAGCTGCTTTTGTTGCGAGCTGTTTCCTTGGTGCCTTTCCTCCTGTTTATTTACGAGCTGTTTGCTTAGTTCTCGCCATTTCTTTCTCTTTTGAAAAGTGTTTTGATTTTGTTTGTGTGTGAATGTTTTGGGAATGAAATGAGTGCGTGCATTTTTATAGGAGTTTGAAATTTGGGGGAAGAGATATGGGGCGTTGGATTTATGAAAGGATTAATGGACGGTGGAGATTGATTATTGTGAGAGAGTGCGGATCGTGATCCGTGTGCTTTCTCAATGGACTGTGTGATTGGTTGGTTCCTATGAATAATACTACTAGTATTTTCTTTCTTGCTATTGTGGGTGAGAAAAAAGGGTTTTATCCGAGTGGGATGATCATGGACCATTTATTTTCAAGAAGTCAAAACAAATTAATGAAATAAAACATGTTTAATTTCACCTTACTATTTTTGTTAGAGGTGAGCATGGGGCGGTTTGGGGCTAAAACCAAACCCCGATCCAAAAGTTCGGCTTTATGTTTTTTAAAACCAAAATCCGCACCAAAAGTTTGGTTTGGTTTTTTTCGGTTTTTGGTTTTTTGCGGTTCGGTTTTCGGTTTTTCTGTTTTTCGATTTTCGGATATCCAAAATTTTCAATTACGATTTTATGTTATAGCCATTATTTTAGCTAAGTTTTTTTCAATTCGGATATCCGAAATTTCGGATAACGGTTTTATATATCCGAATATCTATAATTTTTGAAAAACTTTTATATGAGCTCTAAAACTGACATTTCATAAAACCCAATCTTTTTAGTAAATTCTAATTAATTTTTCGGATATCTGAATACGGATATTTTTTGAACACCCCCAACCTAAATCAAGAAATCCTAGAAAGTAAGTTGAATATTTTGCCGAAAAATAATAAGATTTCATAACATGTATATAAAGATAAGATGTGTGAACATATATGAAATAAAGAAAACTAACTTTATGAATTTATTGTTGTGTCTAAATAAACACATGTTAAGAATATCTAATACACGTGTCTTTTAGTTTTTGAACTTTGGTGATAACTTGTATCAAAACCAAAATGTATATTATTAGTTTTATTAATATTAGTATGGGGCGGTTCGTTTTTTTCGGTTTGGGTTTTCATATTAAACCAAAAACCGAACCAAAACTTTTGGTTTTTTTAAAAACCAAAACCGCACCATCGGTTTTATAATTGGTTCGGTTATTTTCGAGCGGTTTTTTCGGTTTTTCGGCTTTTGGTTCGGTTTTCCGGTTTTGTTGCTCTCCCCTAATTTTTGTTTTTACCTTATAAACAAAATACGTATCGTATTTGATGATTAAGTGTGTAGTTTTCCACTTTCAACAATTTTGACCTCCTATTCACCGTATACCGTTTTTATATTTTTACATTATTGCATGTGCAACCTACTATTTTTGTATGAAATAGTTTGTTTTTACTTAAAAATTTTGAACCTAAAAATTACGCTATTTGTAAAGTTATTGTCACAAAACGCATATAGCTAGAAAACATTGCTCGTTAAATTTTAATTACATGGTACCTGCCGCTGCAACGCGCAAATACGTGCTACTAATAATAAAGCCCGAAGGCCTTTACAATAATCGACTAATAAGAAAAGCAGGATACACGACAAGTTAGATTTTTTTGGTAAAAATAGATTAAATGATCAATCTACATCTATCAATGAATGAATTAACCTACATTTTTATCTGCCACTAGCAATGGGTAATATAGTATGCTTGTTCATGCTATCAAAGGTACTTGAGTTTACGTTAGTCGTATCGTAGCACTCATCATTTTCGGTTGGTTTTGTGAGCAAATTCTCAGCTTCATCTTCATTTCTAGTACTTTGCACCCATGGATGCTTTTGTATCATTGTTGCAAGTATTCCTGCTAGCTCCATTGCTACTTCCTTCATGGTAGGCCTTTCTTCTCCTCTAACTCGTAAGCATCTTTCCGCAAGTCTTGAAACTTGGATGATCTCTTTTGGAACTTCATCTAGTAACAAACGTTCATCAAGAACATGCACCCGACTGAAGAGAGTGGCGAGGATGATGACATCTGATTTGTCAATTTATATCCAAGGAAAAGGAAGGATTTACACACTAGGAAGTTATGTAAAAACCCGGTTCGTTGTCCCGACGAAGATTGAATGGAATATGTGATTCAGGTTCGTGAAACGTGTTGTGAATGGTGAAATAAAAGTGAGATAATGGATTTTTAAACTAAAATAAGCAAACATAAACTAAAAACAAATTAATAAGCAAGGGAGATGATAAACTAAAGCTAACGTAACTAGAAACGCAAAGGAAATCTAAAAACGCGCACGCTCGAGTTAATCCCGAGCTTTAAAAGTGAAAACTAAGGAATATTAACCCTAGGTATGAAAATATATTTTTCCTAAGTCCTAAATGATAAAAGAAAATTTTAGAAAAAAGAATTATATTTTTTTGATTTTTGTTTATTTTTTTATGAATTAAAAACTATATTAAAGAAATTAAATGTTAAAAAATATTAAAGCACCTTAGAAAAATCTGAAATTTTAACAGGAACTACTTTATACTATAAGAAAAGAAGGAAAAATAAAATGTAGAAAAAATCAATACCAAATAAGCAGTTATAAGCTTAACAGCAAAATAAGCTAAGTAAGAAAAAGAAGCTATAAGAGAATTAATGAAGGAAGAGTGGACAGAGAAGTCCCAAGGGCACTAGTGGTAGCATGTGCGTGGTTGTGAGTCTTTGGTGAGCTAAGGTCCCAGGTTCGAACCCAGCTCCTGGCTTTTTGCAATTTATTTTTATTTTTCTATTTTCTTTTTAAAACTGAATAAGCTAATGAAAATAAAGAACTTTTGTAAAACAAATATTTTTGAAAACTGAGAAATAAGCTAGAATAAGCAAAAGTAAATCAGAACAGTGGGTAAATTAGAAAAAAACTAAAGCTATATAATACTAAGGGGCTGTTAAGCTAGAATAAGCCAAGGGGAGACTGAAAAATAAGCTAAGGCAATATGGGACCACCCTAAATAAGCTAAGTAAACTGGATAAGCCACAAAAACCAAAAAATAAGCAGTTAATCAAATCAAATTAGCAACTAGGGGGGGCTGCTGAGATCAGTGGTGCAGGGGAAAAAGGGCTTGTTTCAAGCCATTGAAAAGCACTCCAAATAAAATCTAAAAAATCTAGAAAAAATAGTCATGGCTAGATAAGCCAGCTAATTATATTTGTGCAAAAATTCAGCTTATAACAACTTAAAATGAACAAATTTAAAATCCATAAAATGGGCTGCAAATGGGAAAATTTAAAAAACATGCAGTCTGCTAAACTTATTTGGCTGTTTAAGGCATTTCTTGAACCCAAGCTTTAAGGAAACTACTTGCTACTTACTACTAACCTAATGGACTCAAAAATGGTAAAAGCTTGCATCAATTTAGCTTATGGCTGCTATTAGCTTATGTGACCAGTAAGTATGCTAAAAATACACTAGGTGTATTCAAAATATAAAAATCTTCAAGAACAAGCTAAATGCTCCTACTAGCAACTCATATAGACTGAGTTAATCAAGATTAAACTTATAAAACTTGCACATGAATAGTGATTACACTAATTTGACCCGTTTTGACTTATGAGCCAAACACCCCTATTATGGACTGATATTGGATTTTAAACTAATATAAGCTAATACAAACTGAGAAATCTGAAGACAGTTGATCATCTAAGCACATGAAACCCTAGACAACAATTTTAACTTATAAAAAGGCACTAGATAAGCTAATCCTAAATTATGCTATATATATTTTTTTTAAGGTCTTTAAGCAAAACAAACTTAAGTTGACTGAAGCTAATGAACACAAACAAGTGACTCAAACAAGCTAGAATGAACAGAAATAAGGGTAATAAGCAATAGAGAAAAGCAAATAAGCAGTTGAACAGTAGTTTGACTAAAATTTGACTTATATTAAAAACTGAAAATTAGTACAATCTTTGAAAGCTGAAGAGTAAATAACAAAAAGCTAAACCATAAGCTACAATAAGCTAAATTATAACTACTCTACTATTATACTAAACCTAATCTAACCCTAAAAACCTAACCAACTATCTAACAACCACTGTTGTTGAGTGAGGGTGATGCGTGGTTTTGCGACCTTACAACAGGTTTTACCTCTCGAGGGATCTCAAGAGGCTTGCAATCCCCACCAGGCAGTGTACCTGACCGATGTAGTATAGTGTAGTGGCAAGTACCGGGGGATTGATCGTTCTCTAGGGGAATAGTGTTGTTAGGATTGAAAAACTACTCTAATAGGTCTAAGGGTGAGGGAAGATTCTTTTTTTATTTTTATATTTTTTATAAAAGCAAGTAAAATCTCGGGTTTGAAGGAGTGAGCGGAATTAGTTGCTAGTCAACTAACCCAAATAACTACAATTGCAATTAAAATAAAATAACTAAAAATAAAAAGGTTGTGGAACTTATATGGGGAGAAATGTGTTTACTTAGATTTCCTTACTCCCTAACTATTTTTTACCGGTTGATTAGTGTGTATTAATTGCGTGGATGACGGGTGTATTCCTTAATACCAATCGTGGGGTGGCGTACATACTTCCCCAACTCTACAAGCTCCTACTTCACTCCTATGTCGAGCCGGCTAAGAAGCTCCTAACATGGGATCACTAGAATTCGCTCATGCATTAAATACAACCATAATAACCTTAGTACGCATTGGTTCATGTTTCTTAAGACGTTCAAGCAAGTTACCGTATAGGAGGTTAGCCAGTTTTCTTAAGCCTAACATCGATAAACAATCATCCAATACAATTAATAACACACCAACAACCAATAATCAATAGTTAGGTTTCATTAGATCTAAGCAAACACAAGATAAATCTAGCCTAGCATGTTAAATAAAAGACAAGAACAAGATATAATCAAACAACACATAGACATATTGAATGATTAATTGATTACTTATCTTCAATTGAACATGGGAGATCCAAGGGTATAAAACCCTTAAAAATGGCAGAAAAATCGTCTTAGGGTTTCTCCTCACAAAGTTGCACACTAATGACTAAAAATTATGAAAATATATATAGGAAAACAGATCTGACGGCGTCACGTTATAGAGCTGACGCCGTCACCTCGCCGCGGTTAGGGTTTCTTGATGGCCTTCTTGACGCCGTCCCCTTTTAATCCTCCAAAATCCTCTCTGGCGCGTCAAGGGTTGACGGCGTCACACTGGGGCTTGACGCCGTCACAGGTACTTTTCCAGCAGATTTTGAGACTTTGTCGTTTTCTTCACTTTTATGCTCCAAAAACGTCCAAAATGCTTCCTTTTCCAAATTTCATCTCCAAAGTACCTAAAATGACAAAAAGGAACGATTTAGGGCAATATTTGATCAAATAAATACAATTTAGGGCTTAAATGACCCCCTAAAAGCGGTACACTTTTCGCTTCATCAAATACCCTTACACTTGAGATTTGCTTGTCCTCAAGCAAATGTGCTTTTATTCTAATCAAAATACAAGTTAGGGGTCATTTAACGCTAATATAAAAGAAATTACAACAAATAGTCGTTCCACTTTAATCATAATAAGCACGGAGATTACAAACTAGCACCTCACAAGTAGTGTTTAGATACTCACATCTCTCAGGTGTCATAAAAGTATATCTCATAAATGAAAATGGATAATATCTCTCACTACCTGTCATAGCAAATAGATTACCATAGGCTTGGGAAAGGATCAAAAACCTCCTCCACTAGGCGTAAGCACCTAAGATAAACTATTAAAGAGGGCTTTTAAACGGGTTATAATGTTAGGTGTAGGGATATGATAAACACGATTTTGTTGGATAAAGGATATTTTACTGGTGGCGAGTTAAAGATCTTGATTAATTACATGTACAATATGGCGTTGCTAAGCCAAGACTAGACTCGACTTAAGCTAATGAAAAAAAAATAACAAAAAGATAAAATAAACATAAAATGAAACGGGATGGTAGTCCGTTTGTTTTTTCTACTACTTTTTTTTTTTTTTTTTTTTTTTTTTTTTTTTTTGCATACACTCTTGCCCTACCATCCAAAATAATACATCGAAGGGGGGGTTGTATCCCCCTTACACTTGAACTTTTACATAACTTTACAATTAACTATTCTAATGACTCGAATTAAGATAATCGAAACACTTGGAGTACTTTTAAAATATTTAGCACATATGGGAGTAATAATGTTGTTCTTCTCCATTACTCCATTACACTAGTACTTTACCCATGAGTCCCAATCGTCCCAAAACAATATGTACAAGGATATGACTCGACTTAGCAACCATGTAATCAATTAGATAATTAACTTGGGGTTTAAACAAATGTTGTCACAATAATGCACTAAAAATGAGTGCATACAAGGTAGGCTAAGGCGATTTGGGTGTACATTTAAGTGGGGTGTAAACAAATTCTTACTTTAAGTAAAATGCTTAAAGTTAGAAACGAAAAGATAGGCTCTGAGGGGTGTACTAGGGGTATCGTGTACTAAAAATGAGTACAACGCAAAGGGTGTGGGAGAATTACTTGACCAATGTAGCCAACGTAATTATAACAAAAACACAGGTGTAAAACAATGGGTTAATCCTAATGCCTCTTATCATGTAGTAAATCTAACTACACGAATGTAGTCTCACTTGTGGCCTTGGAATGGTCCTAACGCAAGTTCTAGAATCTAAGTGCTACCGGTACACACATCATAGCATAAATGCTTTTCCTACCAATTCTAGGGGCGAACCTCACATATTTGAGGGTGGAAAATTTTTTAGTGGTACGGTTTTGTGCTAGTCATATAACTCCTATCCGTGAGACGCTCATTAAGACCAAAGTTTCACTCCTATATGTTGTAAAAAAATTTTAAATTTGGCACTAAAATTGCCTTAACAGGTATTTCTCTTAGTTTTATTACACATCTACCATTAAACAAACGAAAAATCAAGCGTAATAGCATTCTCTGAAGTATCGTACTTTACCCCCCCTTACACTTAAGATGAACATTGTCCCCAATGTTCAAATAACAAGATGTAAAAGTAAATAAGGTAAAAGAATGAAATCAAATACTCCCCTGATTCGCTCGGTGGATAAAGGGGTAACATGGTTAGATCTTCTTCCAAGGTAATGTTGAAGCTTCAAGATTAAAGCTGCGCCAAAAGCTAGATTCCACATACACCTCCTTGTCCAAAATAACCTGTTAAACCTGAGAAAACAAACAAGAAAACCTGCATAACATCGGCGGGATAAATCTGTATAAGGATATAATGCTTGTGGAATGATTATCTTGCAGATTCCTGGAGTTTATAAGTTAGAGATTTAATAAAGCATTTTATGATTCCGGAAGAAAAACAAAACTTTCAAAAATTTAAGAAAATTAAAACCTGACGTCGTCAGAAATGATCTGACAGAATTCTCATGTTAAGTTTCCGGAAAATTTCTGGAAAAACCTATACCTTACTTCCTGGAATTCCTGCAAAATATCATTATGACTCGATACAAGCATTTGACTCAAACAATTACTAATATGTATGTTAATTTAATATTGTTATGATTCATGTTCATTTGTTCTAATAAACCGATTTGGATTTCCCTTACACTTAACTTTTGCAAAATACCTTTATATGTAGTTAAGACGAAGTTAAAAACAAGATAAAGCATTTTCACAAATTAGTTTCGAACATGAATAAATAATAATAAAAATTAAACATACATACGGAAGCAAATAAAATCAAACAAACAAATAAATAAACACACAAAGCAAATAAAGCTTGGGTTGCCTCCCAAGAAGCGCTTTTCTTTATTAACGAGTCTTGTAGCTAGACTCAAAGTCACCGTACATTACGTGACTCCATCATTGGTCACGGTTTCTAGGTTCCCCTTTGATTCTCTATCAGAATCACTTTCATAGTAAAGGTATTTCGGGTCCTCGAGATCAAAAGGATTGTTTTGGTATTTAGAACTAAGCTCCTTAACATGCTTAAAGAATCCAGTTGACAGGTCAAAAGTGTCCTTACATCCTCTTCTCACATCATCATCACATAACACGAGTTGGGAACTTAACCCATCGAGCCCTCCATAATCAATCTCCTTGAATTCTCTCATCTTGTAAGGCGTTTGGTATGAGATTTCCCTAATCCCATCGGTGAAAGTCATGATCCCATTGAGCTCGTCCACAACCAAGATTGTGGCCTTGCAAAAAGGTGCCCCAAAAACAACTTGTGATAACCTGGGATCGATGTACTTTTCGATATTATCGACGATTACGAAGCTCATAGTGAATGTCATATTTCCTACAAACACTTGTACATCATCATCTATGCCGATGTCATCCTTCCCTTTATGAATCATCCCCCATCTGCAAATGTTGTTATAATGAAACAAGGACATCACATTTTTGGGTAAACATGTGTCAATGTAAACATTATAAAAATGCTTATGACCAATCATGCAAGGTATTTTGAGATTATTCGGATCACGTCGCTTAATTCGGCCAGGCCTTCTACCGTGTAGCCCCCATGTGTTGCAAATTGCTGATGGTTGATACTCATACACTTCTTTACTGCCATCCCGAAAAATCACTTTCCTGACACCATCGGTAAATAATGCACTACTATCATCCTCATCGAGTATCACTCCCGTTGCTTTTATGAATGGTTTGCCTAAAACAAGGCTAGTTAAGGATGGGCTGATGATCGAGTTCATGTTATTAAATACAGTTAGCTCGATATGAAAGAGGAACTTTTCTATCACAATTGGTACCCTTCCTATTACCCCGATGATATTAAACCCTTCATATTTGACCTGTTTGGTGAAGGCTTCGTTATATAGAGAAAGGGATATTGCATTCATAGAAGAGTTGGGGTTTATGTAGGCATCTTTTATAAACTTTTTCCTAGTGGTGCAAGATATCTTAAAGACCCTGGGAGCGCCATCCTCTATTTTCTCTCCAAATCCCATAGACAGCTTTGCTGTGCTCCTCTCAAGTTCCTCCATCAGGGGGCGGTCTAGCAGTCCTGGGAGCCCATGAGGCATTTCGGATTTCTCTTCCGAGCCCTCCTCATCACTCACCTCTCTTGTACTAGAGTTCTTTGGTGAGTCTAGTTAGTTGCCGGGCGCCTCGGGGTTCTTTTCGGGAACTTCACCCTCCATTTCATTGTCCACATTCTCGGTTGATTGTTGGTCCAGGTTGGGTTTAGGAATAGGTATTGTTGTAATGGTGTTCACGAAGTGGAGTGGTTTTGAAGGGGTATGAGTATCTCTAGTTTCTTTTCCGTTTTGTGATATGTGTTTGAAGAGTTTACTAGGGTGCTTGATTTTTACAGGAGGGGGTGTTTGGTGAGTCACCGTGACAGATTTGATCTCATTAACTCGTGCCAACTCACAAGTTGACCTGCCAGCAATGCGATCATTGATAACCTTTAACAGGTTATCAACCTTGTTGTTCATATCAACTTGCTGTTGTCTGAATTGATTCTCAAGTTTGGAGAGCTGTGTTTCTTGAGAGAGAATGAATTTTTGCAGTGATTCCTCGCGATTTTTTTGTTTATGCGTATGCTGATGAGGATAATGTTCAGACCAAGTGAGTGGGGGAGAGTCATTGAATGATACGCTTCGAGTTTGGTTCCAACTAAAATGTGGCTTACTCTTCCATGCCTCATACCTATCTTCGGAATTCTTGGGTCCATAATTAGTGGTGAGCCACTTATCTCCCGCCTTATCGATTCGCGAGGATGCGAATTCTTTGAAAGCCTGTTTGGGGAGCTCCATGCAATCACGAGTGTCATGGGGACCACTACATAATTTACACGAAGAAGTGATTTTGTTCACTTGGCTTGAAGGTTTAGGAGCCTCGTAGGATTTCATAAGAAACTTGACTTGGTCTTCAAGTTCTATGATCCTACGGTTGGAAGTGCTTGAATTGTTCGAAGGCAAAGATATTGCCTTGACCGTTTTATTCAAATCACGGGGATCATTCCAACTTTCGTTGTCATAAAGAGCAAGATCTTCCAAGAGAGCCCATGATTGTTCCGCACTTAGATCACGTAGCTTACCACCGGCCGATTGGTCAATGGTTTGCCTTGTGGAGAGATTGATGTGGTCATAGAAGATTTGGACTTGGAACCAAAGTTCTATGCCATGGTGAGGGACTTTTTGGAGTAAGTCCTTGAATCGAGTCCATGCCTCGTAGAGGGTTTCGCCTTGACGTTGTTGGAACATCAAGATATCATTCCTTAGCTTGGTAGTTCTTCCTGGTGGGAAAAACTGAGCAAGGAAACGAGTAGTGAGATCATCCCAAGAGGTGATGGATCCTGCGGGTAGACGCTCTAGCCATTGACTAGCTTGGTCCCGCAGAGAGAATTGAAAGAGACGCAGTCGGGTCGTCTCTCGAGTGGCAACATCAAGGTCTATGGAATCAACGATTTTGAGAAAGTCCTTGAGATGTTGATTAGGATCTTCGGAACGAAGTCCATGGAATGCGCATCCGCTTTGCACCAACCGGATGGTGTCGGATCGCAAGGGAGTGACATTGGCTCCTTGAGTGAGCTCAATGGTGTTTCGATAGCCATGGTGGCTAGGACGAGAGTAGTCTCCTAAGGTACGGGCTCTAGGAGGTGGGTTGTTGGGATCGAGGATATTACCACCTTCCATGATGTCGGATGGTAATGGTTACGAACAAAGAAACGAAGAAAAAAGATAGACTAAAGAAAACCTAGAAAAATAAAATAAAAATCTCACTAGAAAGGAATCTAGTGAGTAGACCTAATAAAATAAAAATTCAACCTAAACAATAACTATTCCCCGGCAACGGCGCCAAAAACTTGATGCGTGGTTTTGCGACCTTACAACAGGTTTTACCTCTCGAGGGATCTCAAGAGGCTTGCAATCCCCACCAGGCAGTGTACCTGACCGATGTAGTATAGTGTAGTGGCAAGTACCGGGGGATTGATCGTTCTCTAGGGGAATAATGTCGTTAGGATTGAAAAACTACTCTAATAGGTCTAAGGGTGAGGGAAGATTCTTTTTGTATTTTTATATTTTTTTATAAAAGCAAGTAAAATCTCGGGTTTGAAGGAGTGAGCGGAATTAGTTGCTAGTCAACTAACCCAAATAACTACAATTGCAATTAAAATAAAATAACTAAAAATAAAAAGGTTGTGGAACTTATATGGGGAGAAATGTGTTTACTTAGATTTCCTCACTCCCTAACTATTTTTTACCAGTTGATTAGTGTGTATTAATTGCGTGGATGACGGGTGTATTCCTTAATACCAATCGTGGGGTGGCGTACGTACTTCCCCAACTCTACAAGCTCCTACTTCACTCCTATGTCGAGCCGGCTAAGAAGCTCCTAACACGGGATCACTAGAATTCGCTCATGCATTAAATACAACCATAATAACCTTAGTACGCATTGGTTCATGTTTCTTAAGACGTTCAAGCAAGTTACCGTATAGGAGGTTAGCCAGTTTTCTTAAGCCTAACATCGATAAACAATCATCCAATACAATTAATAACACACCAACAACTAATAATCAATAGTTAGGTTTCATTAGATCTAAGCAAACACAAGACAAATCTAGCCTAGCATGTTAAATAAAAGACAAGAACAAGATATAATCAAACAACACATAGACATATTGAATGATTAATTGATTACTTATCTTCAATTGAACATGGTAGATCCAAGGGTATAAAACCCTTAAAAATGGCAGAAAAATCGTCTTAGAGTTTCTCCTCACAAAGTTGCACCCTAATGACTAAAAATTATGAAAATATATATAGGAAAACAGATCTGACGGCGTCACGTTATAGAGCTGACGCCGTCACCTCGCCGCGGTTAGGGTTTCTTGATGGCCTTCTTGACGCCGTCCCCTTTTAATCCTCCAAAATCCTTTCTGACGCGTCAAGGGTTGACGGCGTCACACTGGGGCTTGACGCCGTCACATGTACTTTTCCAGCAGATTTTGAGACTTTGTCGTTTTCTTCACTTTTATGCTCCAAAAACGTCCAAAATGCTTCCTTTTCCAAATTTCATCTCCAAAGTACCTAAAATGACAAAAGGAACGATTTAGGGCAATATTTGATCAAATAAATACGATTTAGGGCTTAAATGACCCCCTAAAAGCGGTACACTTTTCGCTTCATCAGAGGGGCTAATTTATAGCCAGCTGGGGAGCTTCTAGGGTTTCATCAGAACCAATCTTGACCCTCCAATCTTTATGTCATCATCTATCAATCATCACAGCCTTAGGATTAGCCTCCACATCACCACAGCCAATGAGAAAACTCCATTCTGCCACGTATCATTCTTTATGACAACATCCTTGACTTGTCAACATCTTTCAAGAAGCTATTGTACGGGGTAAAAATTGGGAGCAGGTTAATTGAGGTCGGGGAAGGGTGAATAGTAACAATGGGTGAATTGGCGGGTTTGGGATTATTTTGACCTGGGTATTAATGAAGGGCTGACCGGGTTATGGTAAAGGGGTGGGATCCGGATGAGGTTTTGGGCTTGTGGGTTTATTGGGCTAGTGATGGAAGTGGATTGGGTTTGTTATTTATTATAAAGGGTTGTGTATTTAGGATGAATTTTGGAATTGAGTTTAAATGTTGTGGACCAGTTCTGCCCGTTAGGAAAAAGAATCTAAGGACTGAATTTGTAATTGTGGTTTGATCCAAGGGCTGCTATGAAATACTGAGCTCAAATCTAGAAAATGCTTCCTCTCTTTGACTTTAAATTCTCTTCCGTTTCTCGTGCTCAGGTTTTCCGGTTTTTTCTTGATTTTGTCCTTTTTCACATATCCGTTGCCTGCACAATTATAAACACAAAAACACAAATATCTTTGGCATTTTGGTTAGTTTTTGGTTGTTTTGGTCTTAATTTTGTCAAATAAAGGTATGTGTTTAAGCACATACCAACATCCATGGTAAGTAAAAATTTCCTTAATTGTACCTTCCTTAATGTGCTCCATAACTGATTGATGTGTTTTGTGCAGGATTGCCGAACACCAAAGAGCTTCCGAATGCACTCACCTGCCATCTACTGGTTGACAATGTTACTCCTGCTAGCTGGAGGAGAACCCTGAGTGATATGTCCAGTGAGAGGCTCTGTGACTTGCACAATAAAAGTTATACAAGACAAGCCATGCTGGATAATCATCTCAACATCCGAACAAGGGAGTTGATTCGTACGGTGAAGGATGCCAAAGAGAAGATTTCTGTGATTGTGAAGGCCAGAGAGAAGAACAGGGAGCTTCAATATGCTGAGCTGGAGGCCAAATGTGATGAGGCCATGCTGAATTTTGAAAAGAATCCCCGTTATGAAGTCCTTCGAGCCAAAATTGACAGCCTCGAAGGGCAATTGAAGGAGGCCCAAGCGGAATGTGGAAGGTTGAGAATGGAGGAGGCCAAGGTATATGGGTATAAATCACAAGTTACTACCCTTGAGTTTAAATGTGCTGATCTTGAAGCCAAAAGGGCTAGATTGGGTGAGCAGGAGATCAAGCTTCGTGAGGAGATAGATGGACTAAAACTCCAATGCAAGAGTTTGAAGAAGGATAGGGCTGAGGTGGTCTCAAAGGTTGTTCCATATGTAGCAATGGAGCTCTATCATAGTGATGAGGTGGGAGAGATAGTTGGGAAGCTGGTGAATGCTACCATCTTTTATGGAAAGTGCACCACGTTGGAAGAGATAGCCGAGACCAAGAAACCCGTGGTCTTGTCAGAAGTGCCTGATGAACTCAAATAAGTACATTTTATTACCATCATTTATCCTATTTATTTGACTTGTTTTATTATATTATATATGAGAATTGATACATTAATGTTTACTTTTGTAATTCTCAGGTAAAAACAGGTATTGTGTGAAACTTGGCGATTTTAAACTAATTATGGAGCAAAACAAGCAAGATATTAAGAGTCTACTGAAATGTACAAGATCAAGATCATTCTGCTCCAGATACGCTGCATCCTACTTCTAACATACGGCGCATCACTATCAAGATTTCACAAGTTATAATCCAAGACGACAAAGGACATGCGCCGCATACAAGAATGGAGTTACGCCGCATCTTAAGGCGGTGTACGAATATTCCTGAATATATTAATCTTGGACCCCACGCGAAGTTAAGTCAATGCGCCGCATCTACTTATTCTATGCGCCACATCTAACCCTCAGACAGAAACTATAAATACCCCAAGGCCAGACAAATTTCGAGAGGCTAGTTTTACAAGAAGACCGTAGACCATAAAACCCTAAGGCCGAATTTAGACGTGTTAGCATCACAAGACACACCCTAAACGAAGATACAAGAGCTGTAAGAAGGTCCTGCATGTATTCAATTCATTAAGTAGTTTTGTTTTATTGTATTAGTGCACTTTAATTCATCAGGATTGATGGGCCGATTCCATGTGACTACGGAAAACCATGGGCACCCCTTAAAATTGCTTTCCCATGAATTAAAGTTTATATGTTGATGTCTTTGGTGACTTTTATTAGTGCATTGATAACCTCTGTGTCTAGCTGAGCATTGCTTGGGTCGCCATGCCCCTTCATCGCCTATTTATTCTATCGTCTCTAGGATAGTGGGATAGACGTAAGTGATCATTAAGGGTTTACTCGCCGATAAGATTAGAGCCAACGAGAAAGGTTTAACTCTCGATGCGTCGCATCGAACTATACACTTCATATAAAACTAGCAATAAAACAAGTGACAAGTTATTTAATTATCAGGACAGGTCTTCTTATTGTCTCAAGTATCTATCTGTGTACGTGTGTGCTAATCGCTGATTCGTGCTCATTAGTTTAATTTACTATTTAATCATAACCAAACCGTGCCAGTCTCTCAGGCTGAACCCCCTTGCGTTAGATTAGGTTGTATAGCTAACTTAAGATATTAAAATAATGATTAGAATAACTAGATAATACGTTCCACTCTTAGTGAACGACACTCTACTTACCATTATATTCATACTGACCGGGTACACTGCTCGTTAAAGTGTGTGTTTTATTGATAAGTCGGCTAAATATAAATTTAAAACTTGAATACTGCTAAAACCACAACGACATCACGCGCGCACCAAGTCTTTGGAGCCGCTACCGTGGATATAAAAATTAGAGCAATACACACGCACGCATCAAGTTTTTGGCGCCGCTGCCGGGGAGTGAATTGTTATTATCTGTTAATCTGATTAGTATTTTAATTAGGTTTTTCTTTTTAATTTTTGTTCTAACCGCTAACTCCGTTGTATATTAGTTATATTGCATTCATTGTATTATTTGCATATTTTCTGTTTTTGTGTGTTTTTATTTTCTTAAATTTTTGTTTCTTTTTGTTTGTTTTTATTTTTGTTTTTATTTTTCTATTTTCTTGCATACTGCTATAGTTGTACTGAGCTGATACAAACGATACGGCGCATCTGTTTTCATAGATACGGCGTATTGCGTTTAATTTTTATAAAATACAACGCGTTTAATAAATTCGATACGACGCATCTTTCCCCAAGATACGGCGTATTCTGTTTTTAATAAGAAATTTTTCTAAACCGTAACGCCATACGACGCATCTGTTTTAACAGATACGGCGTATTATCTATTTAAATTAAAAACAATTTTCGAATTATTAAACAGATACGACGCATCGATTTCAATCGATACGGCGCATCTTCTGAATCAAAAATCTTGTATTTTGAAACGTAATGAAAATACGGCGCATTAACTTTTGTTAATACGACGCATTTAATTTTAATAAATATAATTGATTTTTGATAAATTAAAACTGATACGGCGTATTCTAAATTATAAGCGGCGTATCTGCTTTCTGAATAAAAGTCTGATTAAATTTTAACGATTATAAGATACGGCGTATCCAACTTTTTGGATACGGCGCATCATCTGCAGATATCAGTAACTTTTATTTTTCGTATTCCGTTTTCGTTGTTAATTTTCTGATTTCATACTTTCTAGAACATACCCTACTGATGCTTTTGTGATGGTTTCAGGAAGTGCATGACCAGGAGTTCAACTAAGAACTTAATTCAACCTTTCGAAGATCCTGAACGAGCCCTACTTTCGCTTAAAAGGCTTTTCAACACAAAAAGCTTTGATATCTCAAGTTCGTTCGAGCTTGATTACTTTTCTGAAGAAAAAGAGGAAGAAGAAACAGAAACAATGGCGGAAAACACTACTATGGAGGAATACATGAACAAAACCCGTGCTGATTACACTTCAGGAGTTGCTAGACCAAAGTTTGATGAAAAGTCAAAGTTTGAGTTGAAGGGTCAGTTTCTCAAGGAGCTAAGAGAAAATGCTTTCAGTGGAACAGAACATGAAGATGCTAATGAACATGTTGAAAAGGTCCTCGAGATTGCAGATTTGTTTACTACAGAAGGAGTCTCTGATGATCAACTTATGCTAAGAATCTTTCCAATTTCGCTTAAAGGAGCTGCTAATAAGTGGCTAAGGAATGAACCTGCTAGTTCAATCACAACATGGGAAGATTTGAAGAGCAAATTCCTGAAAAGATATTGTCCACCTACTAAAACCGCTAAAAAGATGGAGGCTATCAACTGTTTCAAGCAAGAGCCTGATGAAACTCTTTATCAAGCTTGGGAACGATTTAAAGACTTGTTGATGAAATGCCCTCAGCATTATCTAAGTCCAATGCAGGAGATAATATTGTTCTATCAAGGATTGGACGTGCCTACTAGACAAATCTTGGATGCTAAAGGAGCTGTGCCTCAAATGAGTGCAGCCAATGCTAGAAAAGCAATCCAAGAAGCTGCTGATCACTCTTAAAAATGGCACGATGGAACCTCTACTAGATCTAAGAGCAGCACTAATTTTGACGGGTTTGCTGCTATTCAAGCTCAATTGGATAAAATTAGTAGAGAGATGAAGAAGCGTGATGAAAAAGTTTATGCTGCCCAAGTTGGATGTGAAAAATGCGAAGGACCTTACTACACTAAAGATTGCCCTAATAAGAATGAAAGTGAGACATTTGAAGAAGCATACTACACACAATTTGGACAACCATTCCGACCTTCAGGGAGATTTAGGGAAGCTACTCCGGGATACTATCAAAAGAACAACTTTAATCCCACTTATCAAGAAAGGAGGCAGACTTTGGATGACACTCTTAAGCAAATTATGGCCGATGCTGCTAAAAGACATGAAGAGAACACTGCTATGATCAAAGAAATCCGAGCTTCAACAGATACTATTACAAGAAATCAAGGAGCTTCGATCAAAGCATTGGAACAACAAATAGGACAAATGAGCAAGGTTCTTCAAGAAAGGGGATACGGAAGTTTACCAAGCTCAACTGAAACCAACCCAAGAGATCATGTCAAGGCCATAAGCACCACTGAAGAAGTCACGCCTAACATACCTAGAAGATTGATGAATGGTAATGATGCTGCAAAGCCCGAATTTTTCTTTAATTCTTCAATCAGTTTAAGGAGACTACTAAAAGAGAAGACAAAGATTGAAGAGGAGATCAAGGCTACAATGAAAGAAAAGAGCTCTGCAACCGACTTACATGCCTTGCCTCATAAAGAAAAGGACCCAGGAAGTTTTACTTTACCTTGTTCAATTAATGATATATCTTTCAATAATGTGTTAGCTGACTTAGGAGCTAGCGTTAGTGTTATGCCCCTTAAGACATTCACTACCATAGGACTAGAAAAATTAGCACCAACTAAGTTGCTTATTGAATTGGCTAATAAAACGGTAAAACGACCTGAAGGGATTGCTAAAAATGTGCTTGTTAAGATTGAGAAGTTTGTTTTCCCCGTAGACTTTGTTATATTAGATATGCCCGAGGATATTAAAATTCCTTTAATCCTTGGAAGACCTTTCTTGTCTACCGCCCATGCTAAGATTGATGTGTTTAAAAGAAAAATCTCATTAAGGGTAGGGAATAATAAACTAGTCTATAAGTGCCAAAATCCTGTTAAAAGCATAATTAGAGGCGTCTATGTGCTAGGATTAAGAGAACGTATGGACCTCGATCTAGAAGCTAGGCTTATGGGGAAACATTGATCCAAAACAACTCAACTAATCCTAATCATCAGAACTTCGAGGAATTTATTGACCTTAATGTACCTACCGAACTTAGGCGCGATATTGTTAATGATTCTGATGATGAGTGGTATGATTGCGTAGTGATTAACAAACGTAGGAGAATAGTTGAGAATACAAATTTGAATAATGATGTGTTTATTGAACTACCACCCCACCTTGCATATTTATGCCTATATAATAATAAGAATTTCCCGTCTATCATTTTGTCATCTCTGCCCGAAAGGGACAGAACTTTGTTTATACAGATATTAAAGAAGAATGGCGTGGAAATTAAGGACGAGCAAGGAGTGTTCAATATTACTGAATTAGCGATGAGGGAGCGCGATGCTTCCGACTCTTTCAGTGATCGATATTAAGGAGCTGAACGTGAGTCTAACTTGAAGACTCTGGAATAAAGACAAGTGCTGACCGGGAGACAACCCGGAAATTTTTTACATTCTGTTCTGTGTCGAGTCAGTCAGGCCCGCAGAAGATACGGCGCATCTCCATCCTAAGATGCGACGCATCGCCTGCAATGGTCATATCTTATTTAATTTTCTGCATTTTTATTTTTAACTTTAAAACTTTCTGTCAGTATTTTAATGCGGCGCATCCCTGGTTAAGGATGCGACGCATCTTCTATCCTGATTCGTATTTATTCCAGGCTCGATACAGCGTATCTTCTTCCATAAGATACGGCGTATCGACTGACCTGATGATTTTCATTTTAATTTTTTACGTTTTATTTTTACTAACTACTAATGTATTATGCAAGTTTGAACTTTCTTAACTCAGGTGTGTTAAAGTCTGAATGGTATTATAGATTCCTACATTCTTGTGGATACATCAAATATGAAGCTTAAACGTTCTAATCCACAAGAAAGTTGATTTTTGCTCTTATACAAATGGAGGATCATACCTAGCAAATCTCAGGGGAGTTTTTCTGTTCTAATTCTTTTATTTTCCAGTTTTTAATCTTTGTTACAAACAACGAGGACGTTGTTTAACTTAAGTGGGGGGATTGGAGAATTAGAAAACTTACTTGTCCTAAACTTTTTCAAAATATGCTTAAAATGCGCTTAATATATCAAAATTTAAAATTTTTTAGCATGTTTTTGTTTAAAGTCTAAATTACATAGCTGCACACATAACATTATTTTCAAAAATTGTGAACTTTTCAAAATTCACAAATCTATGAGTGTGCCGGTGACTTGTAAACTTTAGAACTTGGCTTGTATACTATTCGAGACCACCATAATAAGTATTATCTTTATAATTGGAATGACTTGTCTAAATTGGTAAACTTCTAGGATTACACCCAAATAGCCTTTATATGATTGTGATATTAACTAACTACACTGGTTAGTTAACCCCCGTATAAACCCTTTTGTTACTCTCACTTTTAGAGTAAGATACCCCTAGAAAAACACTCAGAGCCATTCCTTTCGTTTCTTACACCTTTTTTATAATGTTTCGTTACACCCTTACACCTTAGCCTACCCTGTAGATTAAAATCCGTGGTTGGTTAATTGCTTTAGGCAAAGTGTGTTTCCTTACATTACCTGTGTTCGCGTGCGTAATTCATTATCTTTGGTTGAGTCAGGAATTTGCACAATGCAATTGGTATGAAAGTAGATATTGTATATTTTGAGTCTTGTTTTTCGTGTGTTTACTACTTTCACTATTACCGTTATTTCTGAAGTCATGAAAAGTATGGAAAAATTATCCAGAGTTATCGTTATAGTGATGTGGTGAAATTTTACACATCTATGTTTATGTTTGTAGTGTAAAAAAAAAATAATAAAAAAAAAAAAAAAAAAAGAAAAAAAGAAAAAGGAAAAGTTGGAAGTTTGTTTTAACCAACTTATGTAAAGTTTTGTATTAAGTGGTCGATATCACCACTACTTGTTATATATTATATTTATGGATTGAATGGGAGTTGGCCGTTATGGGAACGCCAACTAAGGATATTCTTTGATTGAGATCTTGTTGAGTATAATTCGTGTCTACCTAAAGCGTGTGTTTCAAGTGTTAAAGCGTGAGTTATTCAATGATATGAGTCTTATTCATGGGATGGTTGGGAAAGTGATTTACCACACTTAGGATTTTAATTTATCTGTTTTGTTTATTTTTCATTTTACACCAATTTGTATCCCAAATATTATCCATACCCTATATTATTCTTTATCCAAACCTTTGATTTATTGAGATTAGGGATTTGAGCAATCTTAAGTATCGTAGTCGTGGATTCGGCTATGTATTTATGATTTTGTCGCCCTTTTTGATATAATATTATTGGTGAAGATTACTTGGTCCTATCTTTAGCCCATTCGAGTTAAGGATTTGAGCAATTGCAAGTATCGTGTTCGTGGATTCGATCATGTATTTGTGATTTTGTCGCCTTTTCTGGAATGTGAGATCGATAGAGATTAAGAAGAATGATTAACCCTTAACCATCAAACCCTTTTTACCGCTTTAGACTTGTTATTCCTTGGCTTTAGTGGGGGAGATGCGTATACTTGCCAAGCTTATGATAGAATATTCGTCACGACTGGACAGTTAAACGATTAGATTTGCTTTTATCAAAATATTTTATTTTATTTCTAATTCGTTAAGTGTTTGGTTGTGCAATTATGACAAAAAACGAATACATGCTTAAATATAAAAATAAATCCTAATATCTTTTAGGATACATTTTCATAAGATTTATTCTAAGGTTTACTTGGGGACAAGTAAAGTTCAAGTGGGGGGATATTTGATGAACTCAAATAAGTACATTTTATTATCATCATTTATCCTATTTATTTGACTTGTTTTATTATATTATCTGTGAGAATTGATACGTTAATGTTTACTTTTGTAATTCTCAGGTAAAAACAAGTATTATGTGAAACTTGGCGATTTTGGACTAATTATGGAGCAAAACAAGCAAGATGTTAAGAGTCTACTGAAATGTACAAGATCAAGACCATTCTGCTCCAGATACGCCGCATCCTACTTCTTACATACGGCGCATCACTATCAAGATTTCACAAGTTATAATCCAAGACGGCAAAGGACATGCGCCGCATAGAAAAATGGAGTTACGCCGCATCTTAAGGCGGTGTACGAATATTCCTGAATATATTAATCTTGGACCCCACGCGAAGTTAAGTCAATGCGCCGCATCAACCCTCAGACAGAAACTATAAATACCCCAAGGCCAGACGAATTTCAAGAGCCTAGTTTTACAAGAAGACCGAAGACCACAAAACCCTAAGGCCGAATTCAGACGTGTTAGCAGCACAAGACACACCCTAAACGAAGATACAAGAGCTGTAAGAAGGTCCTGCATGTATTCAATTCATTAAGTAGTTTTGTTTTATTGTATTAGTACACTTTAATTCATCAGGATTGATGGGCCGATTCCATGTGACTACGGAAAACCATGGGCACCCCTTAAAATTGCTTTCCCATTAATTAAAGTTTATATGTTGATGTCTTTGGTGACTTTTATTAGTGCATTGATAACCTCTGTGTCTAGCTGAGCATTGCTTGTGTCGCCATGCCCCTTCCTCGCCTATTTATTCTATCGTCTCTAGGATAGTGGGATAGACATAAGTGATCATTAAGGGTTTACTCGCCGATAAGATTAGAGCCAACGAGAAAGGTTTAACTCTCGATGCGTCGCATCGAACTATAAACTTCATATAAAACTAGCAATAAAACAAGTGACGAATGATAACGCTTAAATCTAACATGTTTTTAGGTGCGTTATTGCTAGTTTTGTGCATCATATTTGGTTATATTTGTGTGTATTTGTTGCTAAATGATGAAAAAGTGTGTATGCAAGTAAATATAGCCAAGTACAGTAAAAGTTGAGGAAAATACGAAGAAATGAAAGAGATTATGCACATAAGGAGAATTACGAGAAAGAAACCACATGATACTTCAAAGAATTGATTAAACCAAGACTTCTATGCCTTATATATCAAGAAAAGATCTAATTCTATGAAAGAAATTAGTGGTACAGCAAAGGATCAAGCACGTAACGAGAAGAGAAAAAGAGAAAATAAAAGTTGCATGGCAGAGTCATCCATCCGATCAGATGCTGCCCGCATCCGAATCGGATGGTTGAAGTTTGAGACACCGAGAGCTCCAACCGATCGGTAGGAGCCAAATACCGATTGGTTGGCCGACACTGAAGTTACAAAGTTGCATTTAATGATGAATTTAAGCCCCATAATCATGGAGGCTTATCATTTCTCGGCTGTTAACTCATTTGGGACGTTTTTACTTGAAGAATAAGGGTTTCCTCACTTATTTAAGGAACCCTTAGTTAGTTTACAAAGAGAGTTCTTTTGGGGGAAGTGACATAACCTAAAAAAGCTACACCACCTTATTATTATTGCCCAAAAGCTTGTAGTTGCTGTGAAAACATCCAGGAGATCTTGAGTTCGAGTCTCAAGAGTTGCGTCCGTGTGTGGAGTTGTTTACGTGTGATAATAGGCGATTGGAGGAGTGTGGATTGCTATAGTTCCACAATTCTAGTTCTTGTAATTCCTTGATTAGGTATTTCTTGTTGAGTTATCATGAACTACTTTTACTTTTACTATATGATGAATGAAGGTTTGGTTAATTACTTGTGTTTGATTATGATTGTTATGGAGTAATTTTAGTTATACTTGTGTGTGGATGATGTGACAATTGTTGGAGTAATCTTATCATAGTGATGTATGAAAACATATCTTGTTTTATGAGTTTGTTGAGATAAAATCTAATCTTGCTTAATTGGTTGGTAAAAACAATTTCAAAGATTTACAAAGGCCGAAAGGAGTTTTCTTTATGTTTTTATTCCAAAAAGTTAGTGCACGAATTAGTATGGATTGTGGTGTGTGACAAGCAACACCTTTACTCATTAAAATGGATTTGGAAACGATTTCATCACGAAAAAGGCCGAAAGGATTCGTAGGAATTCTTAAGATAAGAAATGCTTTCAAACAACAAAAGGACTTAATAGAATTATCGTAATAGTTAATCATGGCCGAAAGGAGTTAACTAGGAGATTGAATTCTTAGATATGATTTCTCATGACAAAAACCATTGATTGTGAATCATTCATTTTAAGTTGTGCATCATTACAAGTCACACCCAACTTGATTGGTTACTCTAAACAATTGTCATGGAAACTACACACAAGTATATTAGTTTTTGATTGATTGAACCTTGCTTGTTTTTAGAATTTACTTCAAATTGGATTGACACTCCTTTTTGCTAAAACTTATTTACTAAACCTAAACCCCAATTCCCTTGGGACGATCTCGACTTACCCACCTTTACTACCACGGACGAGTATACTTGCTCGTATGTGTGATTAGAGAATTGGATAAATCGTGTTTATAAATTTTAAAACTTGAACACAACGACACGCACATCAAGTTTTTGGCGCCGCTGCCGGGGAATTGTTAAGATTTTCTTGGTAGTTGGGCTTAGTAGTCTAAGTTTTTTTATAAAAAAAAAGGGTTAAAAAGTAAAAAAAAAAAAAAAAAAGGTTTGGTTCGGACCAACCGAATCGGATGGATGTCCATCCGATCGGTTGGTGGTCTCGTTAACACTTTTTGTTTTAGTGATTTTTGTTATTTTTTTCAGTTTTTATGATTCATTAATATTGTGTTTAATTAGTAGAGTAATTAGATTAATTAATTTGGGGTATTAGAAAGTTTTATTATGTTAAATGTTAGTTAATGTAGTTAATTTGTTAATTTTAATGTTTGGTAGTTTGATAGTTTTCATTGAATGAGTTTATAATTAGTTTTTATGGTCATTAGTTAAAGAGTTAAAAGTTAATCACATAGTTTAATGCTTGATAGTTAATTGTAGGATTATATTAATTAGTTTTAGTTATTAATTTATTCTTCTTTTTAGTTCTTCTTTAAAAAAAAACAAAAACAAGTTAAAAAGAGGTTGTCATTAGTTTAGTCTTATTATAAAAAATAAAAATAAATTTTTTTTGATCGAACCGATCGGATGCTGCCCGCATCCGATTCGGTTGGTGAGAGTTCGTATTTTGCATTTTACCCATCCGATCGGATGGAAGGTGATACCGATCGGATAGTTGCCTCGGTATGATTTTTTGTGATTTTTGATTTTTAGTTGTTTTGATGTTTTGATAGTTTGAAGTTGTTTGTTAGCTTGCTTTGGTTTGATATTTTGATATGGTTCGATTATAACTAACCCTCACGCTAATAGTTTGGATTTTTGTTTTGTGGTTATGTTATAGTTAGTGCTTAAGTAGAATGGAGAGTTTAAGCAATGTTTCGGAATATTTGAGACACTTGGAAGAGATGTTAAGAAATTCAGGAGATTCTTTGGAGAAGTTGGAAAGCATTTTGGATGAAGCTAAGATTGGTTTCGAAAGAAAAGAAGAAGTTGGCGAAAGCATAGTGTGTTTACCTAAGGAGAAAAGGGTGGTTGTGTTTACACAAGCACCCCCTAAAGAGTTTGATGTACCATTTATGAGGTATGCTACACCATGTGGTGTGGAAGGAGTTAAGGCTTGGGATGCTCAACTTAATATGGAATATGGTGAGAATTACATTATGGAAGAAATGCTTAGTAAGCTTGGCTTTGTTAGGCTTGATTATGAGAATTATGGTAGGAAGATAGTGAGAGATGTGAATGTTAATATTCATGGTCATGTTTTCAAAATTGATTTTGTTGTGTTGGAGTATGGAAATGCGGGTGAACCGGAAGTTATGTTTGGTAGAAATTTCATGGTGAAAACTAAATGTAGGGTTGATTTTGCTATGGGCGAGATGAGAATTGATGTAGATGATGATATGGTAGAGAAGAAGGAAGGTAGAGGAGAGATTGTTAAAATGGGAAAGGCTAATCGCAAGAAAACACCACTTAACAAACTTACCCAACCCTCCACCCCTAAGAATGAGAGTAGTTCATCTAGTTCATCACCCAAATCACCTCAAGAAGTTAAACCATTGACTCAAGAACAAAAAGAAGCTGTTTTGGAGAACTTGGAAATGAAATTTAAGGAGCTTATGGAAGAGAAGCCGGTTATAGAAGTGTTGAACAATTACATGGTTTATCGTAAGAAGTTAGACGCGGTTATGATGGCAACAGCTAGGCAAGAGGATAAGAATTTTGATGAGTTTGCAAGGGAAAGGATAGTTGAAAATGGGTTGCCTAAGAAAGAGAGCGATCCGGGAAATTTTGTGTTACCCATTAAGGTGAATGGAACCGATGCAATGTATGCATTGGCCGATACAGGAGCAAGTGTGAATGTGATGCCATACCCGTTGTACAAAAGATTAGGACTTGGTAATCCTCAACCAAATCAATATAATCATACTATGGCTGACAATTCAAGAGCAAAAGCAATGGGAGAAGTGAAGAATGTTAGAGTGCAAGTAGGATATCAAGCTTTCTTAGCCGATTTTCTTGTGCTTAATATCCCCGAAGATAAGGAGTTACCATTGTTGTTAGGAAGAACGTTTTTGAGAACTTGCGGAGCTATTATAGATATGGGTAGAGGTACTATGACTATTAGTGATGGGATCTTGAAGCATACCTACTATCCTAAACCTAGAGGCAAGATTATTAAGGAAGTGCATGAAGATGAAGAAGAAGAAGACCATTTAGGTTGTTTAGAAGTTGGTAGAGATAAAGAGGGAAGGCCTAAATATAGGTCGGTTGTCCCTAGTTACTTTGGTATTGAAGATGAGTTGGAAAAAGCATTAGCTATGGAGGTTTTCTATAACCCATTCAAGAATGTTTTTGTGTTCCATAAATTGACAGATTTTCTTGGATCCTTACCGGTTCAATTGAAGAATTTGGAATGGGGACCCAAAGGAGCTAGTGTTTACAAGAAAGAAGAAGGTGATGGAGAATGGCATGTGAAGTTTGATATAGTTTGCCCGGATGGAAGGAATTTTGCAAGGAAGTTTAAAACACAAATGACTAACCGAAAGTTATCCGGCAAATTTCAAAGTGAAGACATCTTGAAGCATGAATACTTTGAAGGTTGAAGGTTGAAGAGCAAAAGATGAAGAATAAAGCACAAGGCTTGTGCTAATGTTTGTTTTGTTTATTTTTAATGCATTTTTAATAGTAGTTTAATGTTTTGCATTTAATTTTGAGTTAAGTTTAAGACCTTTTGGTTACCTTGTGGTTTTATTAAGTTTTAATCTATGGAGTTAAGTTTTGTTTTAGAAGTTGTAGAGATAGATTGGATAACAAGTTGGGAGAATAAGTGTGTTGGTGGTATTTTTCATACTTAAAGTGAAGTCTTTTTAAAGGAGTCAAATACTTTCCATTTGTTCTTGAGAAGTGTCAAAAAGTTGAAAGTAAAGGAAAAGTGAAGTTTTGCAAAAATTCAATCCGAATCGGTTGGATGAAATACTGATCGGATGGAGTGAAGTATATATACCCAAGATTTCAAAAATCATAAAAACACACACACACTCATTCCACCACACTTGGGGTTCATTAATTCGACCATTAGAAGAGTTCTAAGAGTTGCAGGAGAGTTGAAGGATCATCAATGGCACCAAAACAAGTAAGTAACACCATCAATTTGTGTCAATTAGGTTTTAATTCGAGTTGATTGAATTAGGTCAAAATTTAGGCATTTTTTGATATAGTTCGAATTAAGGCATGATTTTTCTGGAATTGATGGGTAAATGATTGAGGAAATCATTGCAAAAAGAATGAGATGGATTGATTAAGTTTTGAGGAAGAATTAATTAATTGATTTTTTTTAATCATATGGGTCAAAACTTTGAATCGATTCTGGGTAGAAATTAATGATTTCCAGATGTTGTTTAGATGTTAATTAGTGTTCCTAGGATGATGCATTATGGATAAGAACATCAATAAGGTTTGATTTCGAATATGTTCATAGGTTCTAAGATTGATCATGCGAGTATGTTATGGATATGATTTAGAGATAAGTGGGATGTGCAGAGACCATAGTGATTGATGAAATGCAGGATAGGGAAGAGTGGAACTAGATAGGATTGATTTGAAGTCGAAAAATTTTTGTTTTGGATACAATGAATCCAACCGATTCGGTTGCGTGTTGATACCGATCGGCTGGACAAGGTCAAAACTCCATCCGATCGGATGGAGAGAGCTACCGATCGGATGGAGCCCTCGGTAAAACTTTTTGAAGATTTTCAAAACGAACCTTTAGGACTTCTAAATCATGTAACCTTGTTTCTTATACTCTTATACTAACGAATAGTCATGATTTCTACAGAGGTTTCTTGCAGGAGGACCGAGTTCGTCGCGTAAAGTTGGTAATCCAATTGTGAAAAAGTTTGTGAATAGGAATGTCAAGGAGAAGGTTAAGTATACTGTGAATCCAGAACGCAATGAGAATTTGAAGTTTAGTGGCTTAAGCAGCGAAGAGAAGCACGCTTTTCGTGAGCGTCTCTCGAAGTTACAAGGGCGAAGGCTTGCTATTCCCAGGTTAGTCGATTGGGATTTATTTCATGAGTTTGGATGTGAGATAGAGTTAAGGGACTTGATGAGAATGACATATATGTATGAAGGAGACGGTTCTAGTTTTGAGGATTATTCGTGGGAGAATGCGTTTAGTATCCACGAGAAAGTTAACCGTGAATGGTGTTTGGAGTTTTTCTCCACGTTTTACTTTGAGAGGAAGGTTGTGGATCTTATGAATGACAAATGCATTTGGTTTAGGCTTTGTAGTAGAGAGCATGAGTTGAATTTTCCTGAGTTTGCCGTTGTTCTTGGCTTGTACGAGCCAGATGATATCAAAAGTTGATTGTTTGCATCTCATTTTGTGAGATTAGTAAGGAGGCATAATGATTATGCCGGGTTAGCTGAGTATTGGAACAGTGTTGGTGACCCAAGTTGTACTCGAAGGAATTCATCAAAGCTAAGGAATCCGTTGTTGAGAATTTTACAGAAATTGATAGCTTGGAGTGTTTTGCATAGGACAGGAAGCCGTGACAAGTGCAATCAACCGGATCTTTGGGTGATGAAGTTGTTGGAGGAGAAGAATGGGAATGCGGCTTGGATAATAGCCGAGTATCTTTCAAGGAGAGCACCAGGAATCAAGGACAATAGTGCAATCTGTGGTGGTCACTATGTGACCAAGTTGGCAAAAAGATTGGGTTATTATGTGGATATAGAGTTAGCGAAGTGTTCAGAAATGTTGGATAGTGAGACGTGGGATGAAAGGAGTTTTAATACGGCATTAAATAGGAAGACACGAGAGTTGGGAGCTTGGATTGAGCCTTAAATGGATGCACCTCATGGAGCACCACAGCAGTTTTACCAACAACAACCATATCAGCCACCACCTCATGTTGGGAATGTTCATGCCCCGGGTAGTTTTGACTCGGGATGGGGAGATTGGAACCGTGAGCTAAACGAGATTGAGAAAAGGGATGTATGGAGAGATTCAATGATGTTGAGGCAAAATTACAACTATGATTACTCAATGCCGATGCTTCAACATGTGGCTTAACAAGCCGATTATGAGGTACCTCCTTAAAACCCACCAAATGTTCCACCCTACCCATTGGAGTATGAACCGTATCCTGGCCAATACCCTTACCCATATCCTGGGTACGCACCATTTCCTGAACCAGTGCCGGTGTATGGCAGAGTTCCTAATGTTGGGAGTTCGAGTTTTGATGTGGGCGGTTCTTCAAGGGGTGCTGGAGAGAAAAGACAAAGGTACACAATTTTTGAGGGTGATGAGAATTATGAAGATGAGAATGGAGAGAGTGAAGATGAGAGGGTTAATCCGGACATGGATTACGATTGATCGATGGTTTTTTATGACTATGGTTTCAAAACAATGATGGTTGAACTATTTCTACTACTTTAACTTTAACTCTTGTAGGATTTATTTGTTTTAATTTTGGTTTGTTGGATTATTTTTATTTTATTATGTTTTGTTTGGTTTATTGTTTTTGTATTTTGTTTTGTTTGTTTCAAGCATAGTTTGCAGTGTTTGCAGGGGAAGAGTTGACGGAAGCTTAGTGTTGATCAATATTTGGAGTTGGAAGAACTCATGAGATTACTTGTGATCAACTAGGCCTATGCTAATTTTTTCCCGGGTAGTTTTTCTCTAAATTTTTCCCATTTCCTTTACTTTGAAGTTCGTTTTATTACATTGAGGACAATGCAAAACTTAAGTGTGGGGGAGGGAAGAAAATAGGAAAAATTGGTTTAATTTTTTTTTTTTTTTTTTTTTTTTTTTTTTTTTTTTTTTTTAGATTTTGGATTTCAAGAACTAGAATGTGTGAATTTATTCGCCTTTGATTTTTCTAGTTGTTAGACAAATTGATTCAATGGTAAATAATAAGGTTATTTGAATTTTTTTTTGGAATGTAGTCAAGTTTTGAGAGTTATTGGTAACTATTGCTAAGTACATTTTACCACCACTTTAAATTGTGAGGATTCATGCCTTATATTTCGTATGAGTGTGCCGGTGATTATGTCGATTCTAGAACTTGTACTTGTTATGCATTATGGTTAAAATTACTTTCAAGTAATAAAATATATTCAAATGATAAGAGGCAAATTAGGATTTTCACCAAATGGCCATCCGTTTACAATACATTTTTGCTAACCACATCGGTTAGTTGTCCTAAGTAATTGGAACCCATTTGTTAGCATTATACGCTAGATACCCTTAGTTACACCCTTTTGAGCCTATCTTTTCTTTTGATTTAACCCAGAAATTTTTACACCATACACCTTAGACTTTCCCGAATCAAGTCCAAATGAAGTTCGAAACTATTTATTTTTGATGATTGCATGATTGACCACACCTTGTATGTGTATATGTTGTTCCAATAAAGAAGGAGGTCGCTACTCTTATTTATATTTTTTGTAGCGTGTGCTCATCCAAAGTGTGGGGGTGGTTGAAAAAAAAAAAAAAAAAAAAGAGAGAGAAAAAGAAAAGAAAAAGCCAATGAGCTATGTATGTATGAAAATAAGATAGTCAAGGAGCTATTATGGAAGATTGGAGTTAGTATGTAATTCGGAATAATGATCGAAGAAGTTTGGTGGAGTAATCATTTGTGATATAAAGAGTTAGGATAGAATTTGGACTTGATTCTTGTTTGATTTTTATTTTTATAGAACCAAATCAAATTCCCATGTCTTATCCTTACCCTTACCAATTACTTTATTCGTTGTTAGCTTTCGAGCATTCGGATTTAGTGATGGCTTTGTTTAGATATGTAGCACATGTATGTTCTAGTGACCATCCGAGTTTTTGGGTAGTTGAAAAGCGTTGTTAGCGATCTGGTGAGTAAATTGGTGACCATCCGTTATGCAAGTAACGTCATTAGCGAACCAAGGCACGATCTAGTGACCATCCGTTGCTTGACTACACAAGGATTCGTTGTTAGCGAGCTATGATGTTCTTGTATGAAATATCTATACATTAGCTAGGTAATCAAAACCCTTTTGAAGCCTAAAACCCAAATAAAAGACCTCTTTGATGTTTTATTTTGTTGTTTTGATACAAGTACAAGCTTATGGTAAGAGACATGAATCGCGTCTGAGCAATTGAGTGATCTACAATCAAATCTACCATCGAGAGTTGTGTGAATTTAAAATTTCCTTTGTGAGGTGCTAGGTGATGTTATCAAAGCTCGATTTAACTTGCATACATTTCAAGGATTTTTTCATGAATGATGCGTGGTTTTGCAACCTTACAACAGGTTTTACCTCTCAAGGGATCTTGAGAAGTTTGCAATCCCCACCAGGCAGTGTACCTGACCGTTGTAGTATAGTAAAGTGGCAAGTACCGGGGGATTGATCGTTCAACTCAAAGAATAGTGTTCGTTAGGATTGAAATTATTCTAACTAGGTCTAGAGGTGATGGATGATTCTTTTTGTACTTTTATATTTTATGGAAAGCAAGTAAAAATCTCGTGTTTTGGAAGAAGGGGCGGAATTAGTTGATAATCAACTAACCCAAAAGCTACTAACTAAACTAATATGCAAGAAAAGTAAACTAGGGTCCTACACGGGAAGTGAAGCATGTCTACCTATGATGTATTACTCATTGCTAGCTATCTAATTCTACCTATTGAATTGTCACACCTTGTTTTAATTGACGGGTTGTATTCCTTAATACCATTCGTGGGGTGGCGTACGTACTTCCCCAACTCTATAAGCTCCTACTTCACTCCTATGTCGATCCGGCTAAGAAGCTCCTAACATGGGATCACTAGAATTCGCTCATGCATTAAATACAACCAAATAAACCTAGTACGCATTGGTTCATGTTTCTTAAGACGCTCAAGCAAGTTACCGTATAGGAGGTTAGCCAGTTTTCTTAAGCCTAACATCGATATCACCCAATCAAAACAAGAAACAATAGGAAGTAAGAATTATAAGCTAAACCAACTAGATCTATTGAAGTTGTCACGCCCTAATTGATGGAGATGGACACACACATCAACAAGAAATCAATAAGATCTAATTGATTATATACAAGTTTCATACAATCATAAGTAGACACAAGGTGATTTAGCCAAGCATAATTAATGAAGAGCAATCAACAATGATCATAATTGAAGACATAACATAAGATTGAATCGATAAACAAACCATTACAAGATGTTTATGGCATGATTAGGACCCTCTAAGTTGCTGGAAAAACACCTACCTAAACCCTAGAATCGGACTTAGGGTTTAAGGCTTACAAATAATGAAGTTGTGAAGTTATATTTATAGGCATTTTTCTGTCGGCCCGATCTGACAGCGTCAGACTTACACGTGACGCCGTCACGTCCAATTTTTCACTAAATTGTAGATCTTTTCGTCCCGATCGCGTGGCCTTTTGAATCACCTAAATCCGAGTTCGTATGAGGATTTTATGGCCAAAACAGTAACAGCTACCGCGCGCGCAAGTTGTGACTAGTTAACACATGATGGCCTTCTTGACGCCGTCTCCCTTTAAACCTCCAAAATCCGTTCTGGCCTATCAGAAGCTGACGCCGTCAAGGTTAAGGGTGACGCCGTCATTCTTCTGCTTAAACCGTGACGACCTTGATCACTCCAAAAGGTGACGCCGTCAGAATTCCAATGCAAATCTCACTGGCTTATCATGTGTATTTTTCATATCCACCACTTTTGCCAAGCCGTGACGCCGTCAAGAGCAAGTCTTGACGCCGTCACATGTACTTTCCAGCATATTTTTGAGACTTTGTCATTTTCTTTACTTTTATGCTCCAAAAACGTCCAAAATGCTTCCTTTTCTAGATTTCTTCTCCCAAGTACCTAAAATGACAAAAGGAACGATTTAGGGCAATATTTGATCAAATAAATACGATTTTGGGCTTAAATGACCCCCTAAAAGCGGTACACTTTTCGCTTCATCAATGAACGTAATGAAAATACCATTGAGTTCAGTTTTTCTAAAAATTAGACTTGCTCGAGGGCGAGCAAAACTCAAGTGTGGGGGATTTGATAACGCTTAAATCTAACATGTTTTTAGGTGCGTTATTGCTAGTTTTGTGCATCATATTTGGTTATATTTGTGTGTATTTGTTGCTAAATGATGAAAAAGTGTGTATGCAAGTAAATATAGCCAAGTACAGGAAAAGTTGAGGAAAATACGAAGAAATGAAGAGATTATGCACATAAGGAGAATTACGAGAAAGAAACCACATGATACTTCAAAGAATTGATTAAACCAAGACTTCTATGCCTTATATATCAAGAAAAGATCTAGTTCTATGAAAGAAATTAGTGGTACTGCAAAGGATCAAGCACGTAACGAGAAGAGAAAAAGAGAAAATAAAAGTTGCATGGCAGAGTCATCCATCCGATCGGATGCTGCCCGCATCCGAATCGGATGGTTGAAGTTTGAGACACCGAGAGCTCCAACCGATCGGTAGGAGCCAAATACCGATCGGTTGGCCGACACTAAAGTTACAAAGTTGCATTTAATGATGAATTTAAGCCCCATAATCACGGAGGCTTATCATTTCTCGGCTGTTAACTCATTTGGGACGTTTTTACTTGAAGAATAAGGGTTTCCTCACTTATTTAAGGAACCCTTAGTTAGTTTACAAAGATAGTTCTTTTGGGGGAAGTGACATAACCTAAAAAAGCTACACCACCTTATTATTATTGCCCAAAAGCTTGTAGTTGCTGTGAAAACATCCAGGAGATCTTGAGTTCGAGTCTCAAGAGTTGCGTCCGTGTGTGGAGTTGTTTACGTGTGATAATAGGCGATTGGAGGAGTGTGGATTGCTATAGTTCCACAATTCTAGTTCTTGTAATTCCTTGATTAGGTATTTCTTGATGAGTTATCATGAACTACTTTTACTTTTACTATATGATGAATGAAAGTTTGGTTAATTACTTGTGTTTGATTATGATTGTTATGGAGTAATTTTAGTTATACTTGTGTGTGGATGATGTGACAATTGTTGGAGTAATCTTATCATAGTGATGCATGAAAACGTATCTTGTTTTATGAGTTTGTTGAGATAAAATATAATCTTGCTTAATTGGTTGGTAAAAACAATTTCAAAGATTTACAAAGGCCTGAAAGGAGTTTTCTTTATGTTTTTATTCCAAAAAGTTAGTGCACGAATTAGTATGGATTGTGGTGTGTGACAAGCAACACCTTTACTCATTAAAATGGATTTGGAAACGATTTCATCACGAAAAAGGCCGAAAGGATTCGTAGGAATTCTTAAGATAAGAAATGCTTTCAAACAACAAAAGGACTTAATAGAATTATCGTAATAGTTAATCATGGCCGAAAGGAGTTAACTAAGAGATTGAATTCTTAGATATGATTTCTCATGACAAAAACCATTGATTGTGAATCATTCATTTTAAGTTGTGCATCATTACAAGTCACACCCAACTTGATTGGTTACTCTAAACAATTGTCATGGAAACTACACACAAGTATATTAGTTTTTGATTGATTGAACCTTGCTTGTTTTTAGAATTTACTTCAAATTGGATTGACACTCCTTTTTGCTAAAACTTATTTACTAAACCTAAACCCCAATTCCCTTGGGACGATCTCGACTTACCCACCTTTACTACCACGGACGAGTATACTTGCTCGTATGTGTGATTAGAGAATTGGATAAATCGTGTTTATAAATTTTAAAACTTGAACACAACGACACGCTCATCAACAAGCTATTTAATTATCAGGACAGGTCTTCTTATTGTCTCAAGTATCTATCTGTGTACGTGTGTGCTAATCGCTGATTCGTGCTCATTAGTTTAATTTACTATTTAATCATAACCAAACCGTGCCAGTCTCTCAGGCTGAACCCCCTTGCGTTAGATTAGGTTGTATAGCTAACTGAAGATATTAAAATACTGATTAGAATAACTAGATAATATGTTCCACTCTTAGTGATCGACACTCTACTTACCATTATATTCATACTGACCGGGTATACTGCTCGTTAAAGTGTGTGTTTTATTGATAAGTCGGCTAAATATAAATTTAAAACATGAATACTGCTAAAACCACAACGACATCACGCGCGCACCAAGTCTTTGGAGCCGCTACCGTGGATATAAAAATTAGAGCAATACACATGCACGCATCAGGGCCATACTACCGTCCAACGTCAGAGCAAGAGTACAATGATGCAGGCAATGCGTACACTTCAGTAGAGTACCCTTTTCTCGCCGAAGCAACCAAGGACCCCTCGGCACCAATTGAAGATCTCCTCTCGAAGAAGCCACGGAAGATTCAGCCTCCGTCTCCAACCAAAAGGACTGCATCTGTAAAGCCTCCATCTCCATTACATCAAGAGGACCCAATGTCCTCAAAAAATGCTTGAAGACTGCCATGTTGGTAGGAATTTGGCCCCCAGGGTGGCATGTACCCTTTAAACAATGTCTCATGATGCTTAATAGGCTTGTGCCTATTTGTTGAACAATTTATCTTTGTTGCATTATGGGCTTCGACCCATGCTTCAGACAATTACTTGGATATTTTTTGTTGGCTTTGACCATAGTTAGTCTTATGAATGCCAGTTAGGGGACAGTGTCCCTCTTTTAATATCATGTTTTTCTTCTCTTACGTTTATAATAAACGTACACATACAACCTAAGGTTATAACCTTATTGTGTGTATTTTGGACCAAGATTTTTAGCAATCATATAATTTGACTGCGACAGAGGGTCGCGGCCCACTCCGTCTTTATCCTTAAGATACAAAGGGCTTATAATACCCTAAGTCTTGTAAGGAAGTTAATGTGAATTATAATGGATGTTGTGTGTATACAAGACATGTATCCTGAACCATCCTTCGACATTGAAACTTGTAAAGTACTTGGCTGAACAAATCTTTGTTGTATAGAACGAAACAAGTGATTTGAGGGAAATACGTTATGTCATTAATTGGGTAGGGAGAATTACATCATTTTAAGAAATGAAAACTAGGACACCTACCATTAATGTTTCTTTCCCAAGTGAGAAGAATGTAATACATGAATTGAAAAACAAGCTAAGTGTTTTAAAAGTGGCAAGTTTCATATGTAAAACTTACGAAGGTTAGTACCATTCCAACTTCTATCCATGATGTCTCCGTCCAGCAATTGGAGCTTGTATGTGCCTGATGAGTGGCCTTTTACTCATCATTTTATACCCGTAAAACCCACAAAAATGACCAAAAACACCCAAATAGACCAAATATTGTTGCAAATATCCTTGGATTGTGTTTTTATGTGTTTTAGGTACAAAATGATTGAAAACAAGGCAAAAGTGGACAAAACCGAGCACGAGAATGGAAAGAGAATCAAAAAGCCAAGGCCGGGAAAGAAATTTACCAGTGCCGTTGTCATAGGATTCTAATATGACATAGGGTCCTCCTCATGTAGGCCCTAGCGTTCCTTCGTACTCAGCTTTGCTTGCGTTGTTTAGCCGAAGGACATATTCCTATGTGCCCACAGAACTCGGGGTAGTTCGTCTACCCATCCATGATGGTGTTGTCCTAAACTCTTCTCGATTCCATTCACAATGTCTTTGTCAGTGGCTTCACCTTGTCTGTTACCCTAAGGATTGTACACGAAAGTGAACGACTGTTTGATGTTTAGTCTTTTGCAGAAAGCTGGGAACACTCCTTCGGCAAATTGCTTCCCTTTGTCGGAGATGATGATATGAGGGACTCCAAATCGACAGATTATGTGTTCCCACACAAACTTTTCCACATGCCTTCCTGCTACTGATGCCAAAGGTTTGGCTTTGACCCACTTGGTGAAGTAGTCTATGGCTACTACCAAGAACCTTACCCCTCCTGGAGCTATTGGTAGGGGTCCGACTATATCGATTTCCCACTGGCGGAAAGGCCATGTAGACATTACGAAGGTCATGTCTTGCTCTGGTAGTCTTGGACAATTGGAGTGGATCTGCCATGCTTCACACTTTTGTATTATATCAGCCATGTCTCTATCTATTGACGGCCAATAATACCCAAGCTTCATTATTTTCGAGACAACGGAGCGAGGACCTGTATGCAAACCGCAGGATTCTTTATGGACTTCGTAGATGATGTTCGAAGTCTGCTGTGGTCCCACACAACGAAGCCATGGGGATAAGAAGGACCTCCTGTAGAGATTATCCCCAATGAGCCTATATTGGGGAGCTTTGACCCTGACTTTTCGTGCAAGCTTATGATCTTCTGGAAGAATACCACTGATCAAGTACTTTCTTATCCGAGTCATCCAATTGGAGCCTTCTTCAAGTATGACGCCAGACACTTCGCCTCGCTTGATTGACCTATCGGCCAATACTTCAACTAAAACCTCATTCGTTAGATGGGCAAATGCCATCGAAGCCAGCTTGCTTAAGGCATCTTCTTTCTTGTTAAGGTTTCTTTGAACATGCTTAATGTTGTAGGACTCGAACCCATGGAGGAGTTCTTTAGCTTTATCCAAATACTATTTGATGGTGGGCTGCCTTGCTTCGTAAGAGCCCTTGATTTGGTTGGCTATTAGCTGCGAGTCAACAAAAATGGAGAGATCACGAACTTCCATGTCATTTTCAAGTCGGAGGCCAGCTAATAAAGCTTCGTACTCAGCTTCATTGTTTGTGGCCTCGAACTCAAAACGTAATGCATACGTGTACTCCTTTCCCTCCGGACTGACCAGCATTAAACCTGCTCCTGAACCATCGGAGCTAGAAGCTCCGTCTGTGTATAATTTCCACCCCGCCTTCGTCTTTGGGGGCTTTTCCATTGGGAGTTCCATGTCTTGACAGGGTCCGGAGGGTGTTTCGGCAAGAAAGTCTGCAAGTATCTGACCTTTGACGGAGTTTCGACCTTTGTACTCTATCTCGTGCTCTCCCAGTTCTATAGCCCATTTGGCTACTCTGCTTGATTTCTCAGGCTTCGACAGTATCTGCTTGATTGGCTTGTCGGTCAATACTGTGATGGGATGAGCTTGAAAGTACCCTCGAAGGTGCCTTGCAACATAAACCAAGGCCAGGATTAGTTTTTCCAACTCCGGATAGTTCAATTCAGCTCCTTGCAAGACTCTGCTAATGAAGTAGATCGGGACTTGCTTCTTTTCCCTTTCCGCCAAGAGCACAACAGTGATGCTTTCGAAGGATGCCGCAATGTACATGAATAACACTTCACCATTGATTGGGGCTGTAAGTATTGGTAAAATTTCCATGAACTCTTTCAGCTTCTGGAAAGCGGCTTCTGCCTCACAGCTCCATTGAAAAGTCTTCTTATTTGTACACCCTTGAGTGTTTTGAAAAATGGCAAAGATCGATCCGCGCCTTTTGATAGGAACCTGCTAAGTGCTGCAAGCTTTCCATTTAGGCTTTGTACCTCTTTCAATGACTTCGGAGCTTGTAGATCAGTGATGGCTTTGACCTTCGAAGGGTTAGCTTTAATCCCTTGCTTCGTGATCAAATGTCCCAAAAATTGTCCTTCTTCCATGCCAAAAGAACATTTCTTCGGGTTAAGCTTCATGTTGATTGCCCTTAATTGATCGAAGGTTTCTTGAATGTCAGAGAGTAAGTCTTCCTCAGTCCTGCTTTTGATTACCATATCATCAAGGTAGGCTTCCAAGTTCCTCCCTATCTGCTTGTGGAAGGCTTTATCTACCAATCGTTGATAGGTTGCTCCTGCGTTCTTCAGACCGAAGGGCATTTTCTTGTAACAATAGACTCCCTTTCCTGTGTAGAAAGCTGTCTTTTCTTCGTCTTCCTCCGCCATTTGTATCTGGTGGTGCCCCTTATAGGCATCCAAAAAGCATTTCAGACGGAACCCCGAGAGGGATTCGACCTTCCAATCAATTTCTGGCAAAGGGTAGCAGTCTTTCGGGCAAGCTTTGTTGATGTCGGTGAAGTCGACACACATACGCCACCCTCCATCACTCTTCTTAACCATAACTGGATTGGCCACCCCGGTTTGGTATTTTACTTCTCTAAGTATTCCTGCTCGTACAAGTTCATCCACCTCTTTGCAAGCGGCTGCGTTCCTTTCAGGTGTCAGGCTTCGTCGCTTAATTGGTTCAATATGTTTGAACTCATTAAGCTTATGCTCAGTGCCGAAGGGCTTGCCATCGATCATAAGTGTCCTAGGAACCCCTGTCATGTCTGAGTATGTCCATGTGAAGACATCCTTGTTAGTTTTGAGTAGCTTCTCCAAGTTTGCCTTGAAGTTAGCAGGGAGTTGCTTTCCTATTACCACCGTTTGCTCTGGATAGAGCTCATTTACCACCATGCGTTCCTCAGCATCTGCACAACTTAAAATGGCTTTCGGAGGCTCCTCGGGAAATTCTTTGATCTTCTTACCAATGTCTCTTGCCTTTCCCTGGTTGTAACTGGAAAACACGGTTCCTACTCCATATGGTGTATGGAATTTTACCGCTGCATGTATAGTAGAGACTACGATACCCATCTTCTACATAGCGGTCCTTCCTATCAACAAATTGTAGGGAGAGTCGGATCTTACGATAGTGAAGGTGAGGGTTTATGTCCTTGCGAGCTTGCCTTCTCCGATTGTTATCTCTGACGACACTTCTCCAAGAGGCCACGAATGCTCGCTTGAGAATCCTACCAAAGGTATGTTTGAATCAACCCGCTGCGACCTCATTGAAGGCTTGAGCTTTAAGAAACAGTGCTCATATATGATCTCGCAGGAGCTTCCGCAGTCCATGTAGGCTCTATTCACTTCCCGGTTGGAAATGAAGACTTTGATGACCACTGGGTCGTTAGAAGGGACTTGGCCTGTGATGGAGGGAAACGTTACTTCCCCTACCTCATTTATCTCCTTCTCCGTCACCTTTCTTTTTAAGCTGGCTTCGCCCCAATGAACCATGAGTATTGGGGCTTCGGGAGGAGTAGTGTCTTTAGCCAATTAATTGTCGGACATTTTCTCCTTGCCCTTATTTATGCCCTTCACCAAGTGTGCCAACTGCCCGGACTTTACAGCTTATTCTATCTGCTTCTTTAATTCTCTGCAACTGTTCGTGTCGTGGCCATAATCTTCATGGAAGTGACAATACTTGCTTGTGTCTCTGTTTCTACCCTTGCTTGTCATGCGAGGGGGTGCTTCGAAAGCCTTAGCAGCCCTCTCCGTTGCGAGTATTTCCTTCGGAGATTTAGTTAGGCTTCCTAGCAAACCGTGGTTAGGACCTTTGTTGTACGGAGAAAACCTATCTTTGTTTTTGTTCTTGTTCTTTGATCCTTCCCACGTAGAATGCTTTGAGAACTTTTCTCTGTCGACCGGAGCACCATTAGTAGATACTTCCTTTGCTTCGATCCAAGTATATGTCTTTTCCATTAACCCCTTGTAAGTTGTCGGAAGGTCAGTGGACAAGAATTCCACCAAGCTTCGATTTCGTAGGCCATGTACGAAGCCAGAGATGCACTGATCTTCATGTAGACCTAAGATCTATAGAGTTTCATCGGTGTACCTAGTGACGAAAGCCCTTGTGCTTTCGTTCTCCTTTTGTTTAATGTTGTGCACCGTCAGATGGGTCCTTGTAAACTTCTTTTGCTGACTGAAGTGTGATCGAAACTTAGCCTTGAGATCATCGAGGTTGACAGTGCTGCCAGGCTTTTGCTCATTCCACCAAATACGGGCAGAATCTCGTAGGGTGTATGTAAACATGTGACAGGCTACAGGCATGACCCACTTTTTCATCTTAATGGCCCCTTCAAACAAGTGTAGGAAATTGTCTGGATCCCCCTTCCCATCATAAGTCCCAATGTGCGAAGGCATTTTCAACCCATCAGGCAATGGGTAGTCTTCTATCTACCTAACGAAGGATGTAGCCGAACCCATGGGGTCCGAATATAGGCAATTATAGGGTGGTGCATACATAGGAACAATATTATATGGAGTATGGTTTGGGGTACTCCCATAGGAGTTTGGCTAGGGTAGGACTGATAAGATGCGTTCATGCCGAACGGATAACCATTTCCCATGGCATACGAAGGGTATACCGTAGGATGCCCGAAGGGTATGCTCCCATAAGGTTGAGGGAGACTAGGGTTGTTAGGCTGCCCATTTACTGGAGGATATAAACCTTGAGTGTAAGACTGAGTTTGGAACGAGAGGTACATACCATTGGGAGGAAGATTTCCTCCCATATTAACTGTAGGCGGATTGCCTTCTACGCCTGATGCGTGAGAAGGCTGCAATGGAAACCCTGCTTCAGTCCTTCCAAGATGAGCTGCTAACAACGGAGGTAGATTCACCCCCGTCTCTTCCCTTCGCTAGCTTCTCCCGTTGGAACCTTCGGCTACCGCTCCTTCTGTCCTGGTTGGAGGCCTCTCCGGGACTCCTTCGAACCCAACGGACCTTCTACTTGGCCTTCGCCCAACTGGTGACCCTATCCTTAGGGCCGAGAGTGTTGCTCCTTACGTCGAAGGCCTGGGCTCCATTTTCATCTCTTCATCACAATCGTCACTTGAGTATTCCAACTCCCTTCGCATCTCAGCATTCTGAACTTGCCTTTTACGAGCCCTTAAGAGGGATTCCAATGCTTCGTAGTTGGCTTCGACAAAGGCTGGGTTAATAACAGGCTCTAGATTGGCTGATGTCGAAGCATGATGGTTGGGTGTTACTTCTGGGTGAGAACGTGTTGTGAACGTGGAAGCAGTTATTGGGGGGAAGTTGTTGGGGTCGTTAATTGGTATTGGCGCCAGGGTCGAGAAACCCGGTGGGGGAGTATCTTCTCTCCCTTGATCCATGCCGGATATATAGTGAAAGTAGTTGGTTGGTTATAAGCTTGGAAATAACGAGACCAATTGTAGCGGTCCCACGGATGGCGCCACTGATTGTACAATAAATTGCACGACCAGGCCTTCGATGATGATCAAAAGATATATGGGGTGTTGAGCTTGCGCCAAGCTTGTTCTTAACCTGAAATAAGAAATACTAAAACACTACGTTAAGTGATTGTGCATGGGTTGGACCTTGCGAACCACCTCCGGCGTGCGAATAAGTATGTGATATGATAAGTTGGTAGTGAAATGAGAGAGTCTAGTTTGCATACCATTGTTCTAGCCCGTCTAAGCTATTTATAGGGGAGGAAATAGGCCTTAGAGAGCTCTTGCACATAATTCGGAGATCATGGGGGCGTCCTATGATTTGTGGTAACCGCTAGGGCTTTGCGACCCACGATCTCTTCCTTGGCGGGAAAGCTCAAGAAAAAAGGGAACGTAGGTTTGGCCAAGTCAATGTGGTTCTCCTTTCTAGTATCCTCGAAGGAGGAACCCCAAAGGGCTTAAGGCTTCGATTGGCGGCTTCCCAATTGGTAACCACTTCTTAGATGAATGGTTTTACGCCAATGAACATTTTAGGAGATTGACCTGGGCCTTCGAAGAGAAGGCTTCGTACAGGCTCGAAGGGTGACCTTCGACCCGTTTGGAGGGTACATCATCAGACATATTATATACTTACGGAATAGGACGTATTTGGACCGTATAAATGAATTAGTCACTTTTGGTGTGCACACACTATCCTTAGTGCACCAAATATTGTAACAAATTAATGTTTCATCTTAGACCACCATGTTTACTTTTTAAATGAATGAAAACATGCCACGTTGGATGTGGTGCGCTAGGGGTATATATAGCGCACCACATTTTATTTAGAGATTCAATATTACCTTAGAGCACCATAATTTATTTTTAAGCCAATAAAAACTTGCCACGTTGGATGTGGTGCACTAGGAGTATATATACCGCACCGAAATTCATTACTTACTTAGAAAATCCGAAAAAAATGCATTTGGAATTGGGTTGATATTTCTAGATACGCTTAAGATAAGGTTTCTTATCCGTTTGAGATTTTGTTGTGATTTTTTCCTTATCCTGTTAGAATTTTTTGTATAAATTAAGAGAAATTGGTTGTTTATCATCAACACAACATATTCAACATGAGTTATTCAAGGGGGAAATTATCGTTATGTCTTGTTAGAAATGACCAAAATTGAAATGTTTTGTTGCCTGAACGATTAACTATGATACTTTAAGGGATTATGTGACTCAAAAATTCAATTTAGATGTTACGATGGGGGTACGCTTATCATATCGTTATCCACCGAATAACAAGGTTTACGAAGTTACTGACGATGACGAGTTAAGGTTTTTAATTAATTATATAACTACAACAATTCAAGATCATGTGGAATTGTTGGTTAATCATAATCGTCAAGCATCATAGGTAAATCCTACAAATTTTGAATATGTTCAAATTAATCATGATTCACAAACTTTCAATAATTCTCATTATCCACCAAATACATCTTAAGAGTATCCGAAAAAAACAAAATCGTCTAAAAGTTTTCAATATTATGACAATGTTCAGAGTTATCAGAATACTCAATATCAACAAAATCCATCTGCTAATCAGAATACTCAATATAAACAAAATCCGTCTGCTAATCAAAATACTCAATATAAACAAAATTTGTTTCCTTATCAGAATTCTCCGTTTTTCCAAAATCTACGACCTTCAGGGAATTACCAAGTTTTAAAGTAATATCCATTGTGCTCAAAATATTCAATGTTCCCAATATATTGTGTAACACCCCCAACTCGGAATATGGCAGCGGAACTGAGCTAGGGGTGCTACGTGAGGGGTAAGACAGTCACATCCATAGAAAACGATCTCATAACGAGACGTTTTTAGCAAAACATATCATTCGAATACAAAATTTAATATTTAGAGTCTAAAAGACTCTTATCACAAGTTGCAGTGGACATAAAACATAATTTGCAGCGGAAATCAAAGATAGTTTGCAGCGGAAATAAAAGACACAGTTTTAAAAGATTGTTCGAATGATATGATAGTAGGGATAGATAGTGATGAACTCAAATAAGTACATTTTATTACTATCATTTATCCTAATTATTTGACTTGTTTTACTATATTATATATGAGGATTGATACTTAATCGTTTACTTTTGTAATTCTCAGTTGAAAACAAGCATTTGGTGAAACTTAGCGATTTTGGACTAATTATGGAGCAAAACGTGCATAAAGTGAAGAGTCTACTGAAAGGGACAAGATCAAGTCAAATCTGCTCCAGATGCGCCGCATCTCACTCATGACATGCGCCGCATCGCTATCAAGATCTCACCAGATACGATCCAAGATTCAAGAGGACATGCGCCGCATCCAAAGATAAAGATACGCCGCATCTTCTGGCGGTGTACGAATATTCCTGAATATTATAATCTTGGACCCCACGCGAAGTTAAGTACATGCGCCGCATCTACTTACAAGATGCGCCGCATCTCACCCTCAGACAGAAACTATAAATACCCCAAGACCAGACGAATTTCGGACGCAATATATTATAACCGAAGACCGAACAGGAGAAACCTAGGACGAATTCAGTCAAGGAAGCAGCACAAGACACACCCAAATCAAGGATACAAGAGCTGTAAGAAGGTGCTGCATATGTTTAATTCATTAAGTAGTTTTGTTTTATTGTGTTAGTAAACTTTAATTCATCAAGATTGGTGGCTTGTGTAACGTGACAACGGAAAGGTTGCACTCCCTTAAAACTGCTTTCTCATTAATTAAAGTTTATATGTTGATGTCATTGGTAACTTTTATTAGTGCATTGATAACCTCTGTGTCTAGCTGAGCGTTGATCGGGTCGCCATGCCTCTGCCCTCGCCTGTTTATTAGATGCCTATGTATTCTATGGTCTGTAGAAAAGTAGGAGAAAGATAAACGGGATAGTCATAAGTAATCATTAAGGGTTTACTCGCCGATAAGATTAGAACCAACGAGAAAGGACTTAATCTCGGTGCGTTGCATCGAACTATACACTTCATATAACACTATCAATAAAACAAGTGACAAACTACTTATCATAAGGACAGCCCTCTTATTGTCTCGAGTATTTATCTGTGTACGTGTGTGCTACTTGCTAATTCGTGCCTATTGGTTTAGTTTATTATTTAATTGCAATCAAATCGTGCCAGTCTCTCAGGCTGACCCCCCCTTGCGTTAGATTAGGTTGTATAGCTAACTTAATATATTAAAATACTGATTAGAATAACTAGATAATACGTTCCACTCTTAGTGATCGACACTCTACTTACCATTATATTCATACTGACCGGGTACACTGCTCGTTAAGTGTGTGTGTTATTGATAAGTCGGCTAAATATAAATTTAAAACTTGAGTAGGCATTAAAACTGCTAAACCGCAACGACACATCACGCGCATCAAGTTTTTGGCGCCGCTGCCGGGGAGTGAATTGTTATTATCTGTTAATTTGATTAGTATTTTAATTAGGTTTTTAATTTTTATCTAACCGCTAATTTTGTTGTGTATTAGTTTAATTTGCATTCATTGTACTATTTTGCATATTTTCTGTTTTTGTGTGCTTTTTGTTTGCTTTTATTTTCGTTTGTGTGTTTTTATTTGTTTTTCGTAATTTTTGTTTTCTGCTATCGTTGTACTGAGCTAAATCGAACGATACGGCGCATCTGATTTCTCAGATACGGCGTATTGCGTTCAATTTTTTATAAAATACAACGCGTTTAATTAATTCGATACGACGCATCTTTTCCCCAAGATACGGCGTATCTGTTTTTAATAAGAAATTTTTTTTAAGCAATAAAGTGATACGACGCATCTTTTCCCCAAGATACGGCGTATCTATTTTTAATAAATTTTTTTTCTAAACGTTAACGCGATACGACGCATCTGCTTTAGCAGATACGGCGTATCTATTATTTTAATTAAAAACAGTTTTCGAATTATTAAACAGATACGGCGTATCGATTTTTATCGATACGGCGCATCCTCTGAATTAAAAATCTTATATTTTGAAACGTAACGAAAATACGGCGCATTAACTTTTGTTAATACGGCGCATTTAATTTTAAATAAATACCGATTTTTGATTATTAAAATTGATACGGCGCATTCAAATTTATAAGCGGCGTATCTATTTTCTGAATAAAAGTTTGACTTATTTTTAACGTATTAAGATATGGCGTATCCCATTTATAGGATACGGCGCATCAATAGCAGATATCAGAAGCTTTTATTTTACTTTGATCGTTTCACCCTTCTTTTGCACGAGTAAGTTTTATTTCAGGAAGATGGACGATCCAGATATTACAATGGAAGAATATATCAGACTTAAAGAGGAAAGAGCCTTGAGCAATTATGGGAACTATGATTGGAAAAGAGCAAGATATGGTGCACAAGTCATTGAGACGAAAGAAATCACTATGGAAGAATACTTGATTTTAGGGCAAGAAAAGTCAAGGAAAGAAAGAAACAAATTGTCGTTTCGACACACTTGGTGTATGTCAAATGATGATGAAGAAGATTCATATACCGTGAAACCAATTCCGGCAATTGTTATTGATAGTACTTTTTCTCCGGAGATTGCACAAGATGATGATGTGTATACGGAACCTTACGTTGAAGAATATTCTGCAATCGTATTACCACCATTAGACAATCCAACGGATGAAGATGAAAAGTATTCTAATTTTGATTTCGAACCATTTGACGCCATAGTTTATGATGACATACCTCAACCAGATTTTGACCCAACGAGGGATTTTGAAGAAATCTGGGATTACTTATTTAAGAATGAAATTCGGGACGATGATGAAATTGCAGGACCACTTGTTGAAGATGGAGATTCAAATGATGAATTGGAGTCACTTACAACACAAAGTGGTACAAATTTATTTAATATTATTAATCCCGTTACTAATAATCTTGCTAGTTTTCCTAAACAGGTTGCAAAACATAAAGATGATGAGGTCAAATTTATTACACTACCTATTGAAGCACCCGTGATCAACCCGTATTTGGTGGAGCTCGAAGAAGAGTTTGGTGATGAGCTCTTAAACATTGCTATGATTGATGAAGATGATGATTCCGACCCTATGAAGTATATAGAGGAACACGAACTTTTACTTGCCAAAGACCCTTTCTCATCTTCCGCGGAAGTCAAGGGGCGCCTTACTACCAAAGAGACTAACCAAGAAGAAAGGAGACTCATTTTTCCTCAACATACTACTCTTTCAGATGGAATGGTCAAGTCATCCAATTTATCAACCAAATCGGGTATGAATAGGAAAGATGTACATATATTGCCAAGGTATGATCTTTACGTATTTCTTCCATCTTTAATAGCAAATTTACACTCTTTTCGTGTTTATGGCTATTATCACCCGCACTTGATCCCAAGTGGGGGGAACAACACCCAATTACACAGTAAATAAGGGTGGAGTCAGGCTCGTGACTCGAACAAAAACAAGCGCTTCGTGGGAGACAACCCATGTTTATCTTTTAATTTTTATTATTCTGTTTTGTGTCGAGTCAGTCAGGCCGCCGAGGATACGGCGCATCTCAATTCTGAGATGCGACGCATCTCCTGCAGATGGTCATATCTTATTTTATTTTATTTTTCTGAATTTTATTTAATTCCGAATTTAAAACTTTTTATCAGTTTATTTTAATGCGGCGCATCCCTGGTTAAGGATGCGGCGCATCTTTTATTCTGATCCGTATTTATTCCAGGCTCGATACGGCGTATCTTCTTCCATAAGATACGGCGCATCGACTGACCTGATGGTTTTCATTTTTAATTTTTATGTTTTATTATTTTATTTATTTATTTTTTTTTTCCTAACTACTAATGTATTATGCAAGTTGAACCTTTCTTATCTTAGGTGTGTTTTAAAGCATTGGTGGTATTTTAGTTTCCTGCATTTCCTGTAGATACATCTAATGATGAGGCGAAAAGTGTACCGCTTTTAAGGGGTCATTTAAGCCCTAAATCGTATTTATTTGATCAAATATTGCCCTAAATCGTTCCTTTTGTCATTTTAGGTACTTTTGAGGAGAAATCTGGAAAAGGAGGCATTTTGGACGTTTTTGGAGCATAAAAGTGAAGAAAACGGCAAAGTCTCAAAAATCGGCTAAAAGTTACTCTTGACGGCGTCAGACTTTACTCTGGACGGCGTCATGCCTTGGCAAGAAAAGTTGGACGTGAAATTTACTCATGACGGGCCAGTGAAAATAGCATGTGAATTCTGACGGCGTCACGCTTTAACTTGATCAAGGGCGTCACGGCTTAAATCATAAGGGGACGGCGTCACGTTCATGGTTAGACGGCGTCAAGCCTTGATAAGCCAGAATGGATTTTTGAAGAGCTAAAGAGGGACGGCGTCAAGAAGGTCATCCGGGAACCCTAAAAGCGGCGAGGTGACGGCGTCACACTCCATAAGGTGACGCCGTCAGATCCAAAAATCTATATATAGTTTTCTAATTTTTTGTCATTAGGGGGAGCTTAGTGTGTGGAATTTTGGGAGAAAACCCTAAGACGATTTTAGCTACTTTTTCAGGGCTTTTTGCCTTGAGATCTTCCATGTTTCATTGAAAGATAAGTTATCAATTAATCATTCAATATGTCTATGTGTTGTTTGATTCTATCTTATTCTTGTCTTTTGTTTAACATGTTTGGCTAAATTTATCTTGTGTTTGCTTAGATCTAATGAAACCTAGCTATTGATTATTGGTTGTTAGTGTGTTATTAGTTGTTTTGGATGATTGTTTATCTATGTTAGGCTTAAGAAAACTGGCTAACTTCCTATTCGGTAACTTGCTTGAACGTCTTAAGAAACATGAACCAAATGCGTACTAAAGGTTTTTATGGTTGTATTTAATGCACAAGCGAATTCTAGTGATCCCATGTTAGGAGCTTCCTAGCCGGCTCGACATAGGAGTGAAGTAGGAGCTTGTAGAGTTGGGGAAGTAAGTACGCCACCCCACGAATGGTATTAAGGAATACACCCGTCATCCACGCGACTAATACACACTAATTAACCGGTAAAAGATAGTTAGGGAGTAAGGAAATCTAAGTAAACACATTTCTCTACACATAAGTTTCTCACCACATTTTCATTTTTGTTATTTTATTTTATTTGCATTCGTAGTAATTTGGGTTAGTTGACTAGCAACTAATTCCGCCCACTCTATCAAAACCGAGATTTTACTTGCTTTCATAAAAATATAAAAACATAAAAAGAATCTTCCTCAACCCTTAGACCTAATTAGAGTAGTCTTTCATACCTAACGAACACTATTCCCTGTGGAGAACGATCAATCCCCCGTACTTACCACTACACTATACTACATCGGTCAGGTACACTGCCTGGTGGGGTTGTAAGCCTCTTGAGATCCCTCGAGAGGTAAAACCTGTTGTAAGGTTACAAAACCACGCAATCAAGTTTTTGGCGCCGCTGCCGGGGAATAGTTATTGTTTAGGTTGATTTTTTTTATTTTATAGGTCTACTCACTAGATTCCTTTCTAGTGAAATTTTTATTTTATTTTTCTAGGTTTTCTTTAGTCTATCTATTTTCTTTGTGTGTTTGTTCGTAATTTCCATTGACTCTTCCGTTCACCATTATGGAGTACGCGAATCCACCATACCACCAACCACAAAGGCCATTCTACCCTATTGACATCTCGAATTTCAAACAATATCGAGATGAACCCATATATGATGCATGGACTCGTTTTAGAAATTTACTCCGAAAATTCCCTCATCATAGTTTCGCTTTAGCATCCCTAACCCGAACCTTTTACTATCGTGTTGGCCAATATGACCAAATGCGCATTGAGGATTTTGCCAATGGGGACTTTAGGGAATTAAGTGCTGAAGAAGCATGGAATGCCATAGAAGATTGTGCCCAATATTATTATAGGGTAGACAACCCAACAAACGTTAGTACAAGTCAATTGAATATAAATTTCCTGGATCATGAAACAAGTTTGTTTGGGGATGAATGCATTAGTGTTGAGATACCTAAGTGGTTGTCATGTAATGCCATAGTACAAAACAAACACATAGGTGACCTTGATGTGATGGAGGATTTAGCCGAACATGATCACATTAATCAAAAAGACCTAGGTTTTATGATTGATGACGTTGAATCTCAAGAAACACATGATGAATCTTTTAGGCAATTTGAATATAGCAGTCAGAATATTAAGGATGATCCTTATGATTCGGACATAGAAGTTGAGATGCCTAGAGAAGCACTTGAGATACTTGGGAAAATGTTAGGGTTAGATCCTACTAAAACACATGATGAGGATATAGGTGATCTTGATAAGATGGACGATAGAGTAGAAAATCTAAGACCACCAAGTACCCCACAAGTCCTACCATCATTTGAGGCACATACACCGCCCGTGACTTACCCGAAAGAAGTAGAAGAGACTATAGGAACCCCAATAGAGGTAGAACCTTTGAACGAAACAAAACTAGAAGAAATAGGTTTGAATACTTGTAGTCATAACCTTTCTTTTAGTTCTATGGAAGTTCCTAGTTTTGATGAACCGGAGCCTAAACCAAAACCGTTACCTAATCTTCCATCCTTAGATGTGAACTTAGGAATTGAATTAGGTCCCGATCCACCCATCAAACCATGTAGTCCGGGTAATGTTAAGATTAAGGTAGTAGACATTAAGCCTTGTAGTGAGGAAGACAATATAGGAGTGAAAAATGACCTTACATGTCTACATCACCCATTCATGATTGATCATAAGAAACATTATGGGTTTAAACCGGGTCTATTGGGTCAAGATGGATTCCCAACTAGGAGTCTCTCGAAGTTGTTAGAAAATGATCCCTTTTTAGGAGAACACTTTTACTCACCCATTGACCAAAGTGAACTAGGTAAGGTTATGATGAAAGGAGCACACCCCTTTGAGCATATAATTCATCCACCACTCTTTCCTCACGTGGCATACTCCTACCGAGCTGGTATGTATCGCTACTATCACCCGCACTTAATCCTAAGTGTAGGGAAAACCTCTCCTTTATCCATTAAATAAGGGTAGAGTCAGGCTCATGACTCGAACAAAAACAAGCGCTTCTTGGGAGGCAACCCAAGCGTTATTTGTTTTATTTGCTTTGTGTGTTTATTTATTTGTTTGTTTGATTTTATTTGTTTCCGTATGTGTGTTTAATTTTTATTCTTATTGATTCATGTTCAAAACTAAATTGTGAAAATGCTTTATGTTGTTTTTAACTTCGTCTTAACTACATATAAAGGTATTTTGCAAAAGATAAGTGTAAGGGAAATCTAAATCGGTTTATTAGAACACAAATGAACATGAATCGTAATAATAATAAATTAGCATACATATTCGTATTTGTTTGAGTCAAATGCTTGTATCGAGTCATAATGATGTTTTGCAGGATTTCCAGGAAGTAAGGTAAAGGTTTTTCCAGAAATTTTCCGGAAACTAAAAATGAAAATTTTTGTCAGGTCATTTCTGACGGCGTCAGGGGTTATAACCTGACGGCGTCAGATTTAATTTCCAGAAATTTTTGAAAGTTTTGTTTTCATAAAAAGTTTTTATTAAATCTCCAACTTATAATCTCCAGGAATCTGCAAAATTATCATTCTACAAGCATTATATCCTTATATATAGATTTTTCCCGCCGATGTTATGCAGGTTTTCGTGTTTGTTTTCTCAGGTTTAACAGGTTATTTTGGACAAGGAAATGTTTTTGGATCAAGCTTATGGCGATGCATTAGTCATGGAGCTTCAACATTCTCTTTGGAGGAAGATCTAACCGTGTAATTTCATTATCCACCGAGCGAATCAGGGGAGTATTTGATTTCATTCTTTTACTTTTTGCTTTTACATCTTATTATTTGAACATTGGGGACAATGTTCATCTTAAGTGTAAGGGGAGGGTAAAAGTACGATTTTAGAGAATGCCATTGCGCTTGATTTTTGTTTGTTTAATAGTAGATGTGTAATAAAACTGAGAGAAATACTTGTTAAGGTAATTTTAGTGCCAAATTTAAAATTTTTTACAACATATAGGAGTGAAACTTTGATCTTAATGAGCGTCTCACGGATAGGAGTTATATGACTAGCACAAAAACCGTACCACTAAAAAAATTTTCCACCCCCAAATATGTGAGGTTCACCCCTAGAATTGGTAGGAAAAGCATTTATGCTATGATGTGTGTACCGGTAGCACTTAGATTCTAGAACTTGCGTTAGGACCATTCCAAGGCCACAAGTGAGACTACATTCGTGTAGTTAGATTTACTACATGATAAGAGGCATTAGGATTAACCCATTGTTTTACACCTGTGTTTTTGTTATAATTACTTTGGCTACATTGGTCAAGTAATTCTCCCACACCCTTTGCGTTGTACTCATTTTTAGTACACGATACCCCTAGTACACCCCTCAGAGCCTATCTTTTCGTTTCGACCTTTAAGCATTTTACTTAAAGGAAGAATTTGTTACACCCCACTAAAATGTACACCCAAATCGCCTTAGCCTACCTTGTATGCACTCATTTTTAGTGCATTATTGTGACAACATTTGTTTAAACCCAAGTTAATTATCTAGTTGATTACATGGTTGCTAAGTCGAGTCATATCCTTGTACATATTATGTTTGGGACGATTGGGATCATGGGTAAAAGTACTAGTATAATGGAGTAATGGGGATGAACATCATTTATTACCCCATATGTGCTAAATGTTTTAAAAGTACTCCAAGTTTTTCAATTATCTTAATTCGAGTCATTAGATTAGTACTTGTAAAGTTATGTAAAAGTTCAAGTGTAAGGGGGATGCAACGCCCCTATGATGTATTATTTTGGATGGTAGGGTAAAAGTGTATGCAAAAAAAAAAAAAAAAAAAAAAAAAAAAAAAAAAAAAAAAAATCAAGAAAAATAAAAAAAATGAGAAAATGAAAAAAATAGAAAAAAAAACATACGGACTACCATCCCGTTTTATTTTATGTTTGTTTTATATTTTTGTTATTTTGTTATTTCGTTTCTAGCTTAAGATCGAGTCTAGTCTTGGCTTAGCAACATTGTATAGTACATGTAATTGATCAAGATTTTTAACTCGCCACCAGTAAAATATCCCGTATCCAACAAAACCGTGTTTTTCCTTTTCCCTACACCTTACGTTATAACCCATTTAAAAGCCCTCTTTGATAGTTTATCTTTGGTGCTTACGCCTAGTGGAGGAGGTTTTCGATCCTTTCCCAAGCCTATGGTAATCTATTTGCTATGACAGGTAGTGAGAGATATTTTCCGTTTTCATTTATGAGATTTATTTTGATGACACTTGAGAGATGTGAGTATCTAAACACTACTTGTGAGGTGCTAGTTCATAATCTCCGTGCTTATTATGATTGAAGTGGAACGAATATTTGTTGTAATTACTTTTATGTTCGCATTAAATGACCCCTAACTTGTATTTTGATTAGAATAAAAGCGCATTTGCTTGAGGACAAGCAAATCTCAAGTGTAAGGGTATTTGATGAGGCGAAAAGTGTACCGCTTTTAAGGGGTCATTTAAGCCCTAAATCGTATTTATTTGATCAAATATTGCCCTAAATCGTTCCTTTTGTCATTTTAGGTACTTTTGAGGAGAAATCTGGAAAAGGAGGCATTTTGGACGTTTTTGGAGCATAAAAGTGAAGAAAACGGCAAAGTCTCAAAAATCGGCTAAAAGTTACTCTTGACGGCGTCAGACTTTACTCTGGACGGCGTCATGCCTTGGCAAGAAAAGTTGGACGTGAAATTTACTCATGACGGGCCAGTGAAAATAGCATGTGAATTCTGACGGCGTCACGCTTTAACTTGATCAAGGGCGTCACGGCTTAAATCATAAGGGGACGGCGTCACGTTCATGGTTAGACGGCGTCAAGCCTTGATAAGCCAGAATGGATTTTTGAAGAGCTAAAGAGGGACGGCGTCAAGAAGGTCATCCGGGAACCCTAAAAGCGGCGAGGTGACGGCGTCACACTCCATAAGGTGACGCCGTCAGATCCAAAAATCTATATATAGTTTTCTAATTTTTTGTCATTAGGGGGAGCTTAGTGTGTGGAATTTTGGGAGAAAACCCTAAGACGATTTTAGCTACTTTTTCAGGGCTTTTTGCCTTGAGATCTTCCATGTTTCATTGAAAGATAAGTTATCAATTAATCATTCAATATGTCTATGTGTTGTTTGATTCTATCTTATTCTTGTCTTTTGTTTAACATGTTAGGCTAAATTTATCTTGTGTTTGCTTAGATCTAATGAAACCTAGCTATTGATTATTGGTTGTTAGTGTGTTATTAGTTGTTTTGGATGATTGTTTATCTATGTTAGGCTTAAGAAAACTGGCTAACTTCCTATTCGGTAACTTGCTTGAACGTCTTAAGAAACATGAACCAAATGCGTACTAAAGGTTTTTATGGTTGTATTTAATGCACAAGCGAATTCTAGTGATCCCATGTTAGGAGCTTCCTAGCCGGCTCGACATAGGAGTGAAGTAGGAGCTTGTAGAGTTGGGGAAGTAAGTACGCCACCCCACGAATGGTATTAAGGAATACACCCGTCATCCACGCGACTAATACACACTAATTAACCGGTAAAAGATAGTTAGGGAGTAAGGAAATCTAAGTAAACACATTTCTCTACACATAAGTTTCTCACCACATTTTCATTTTTGTTATTTTATTTTATTTGCATTCGTAGTAATTTGGGTTAGTTGACTAGCAACTAATTCCGCCCACTCTATCAAAACCGAGATTTTACTTGCTTTCATAAAAATATAAAAACATAAAAAGAATCTTCCTCAACCCTTAGACCTAATTAGAGTAGTCTTTCATACCTAACGAACACTATTCCCTGTGGAGAACGATCAATCCCCCGTACTTACCACTACACTATACTACATCGGTCAGGTACACTGCCTGGTGGGGTTGTAAGCCTCTTGAGATCCCTCGAGAGGTAAAACCTGTTGTAAGGTTACAAAACCACGCAATCATCTAATATGAAGCTTAAACTTTCTAATCCACAAGAAAGATGATTTTTGCTCTAATACTAATGGAGGATCATACCGAGCAAATCTCAGGGGAGTTTTTCTGTTCTAATTCTTTTATTTTCCAGTTTTTAACCTTTGATACAAACAACGAGGACGTTGTTTAACTTAAGTGGGGGGATTGGAGAATTAGAACACTTAACACTTACTTGTCCTAAACTTTTCAAAATATGCTTAAAATGTGCTTAATATATCAAAACTTTAAAATTTTTTAGCATGTTTTTGTTTAAAGTCTAAGTTGCATAGCTGCACACATGACGCTATTTTCAAAAATTGTGATTTTTCAAAATTCACAAATCTATGAGTGTGCCGGTGACTTGTAAACTTTAGAACTTGGCTTGTATACTATTCGAGACCACCATAATAAGTATTATTTTATATAATTGGAATGACTTGTCTAAATTGGTAAATTTCTAGGATTACACCCAAATAGCTTTGTATGTTTTGTGTTATTAGCTAACTACACTGGTTAGTTAACCCCCGTATAAACCCTTTGTTACTCTCATTTTTAGAGTAAGATACCCTTAGAAAAACACTCAGAGCCATTCCTTTCGTTTCTTACACCTATGTTTAAAATGTTTCGTTACACCCTTAAACCTTAGCCTACCCTGTAGATTAGAATCCGTGGTTGGTTAATTGCTATAGGCAAAGTGAGTTTCCTTACATTACCTGTGTTCGTGTGCGTAATTCATTATCTATGGTTAGGTCGGGAAATTGCACAATGCAATTGGAGTGAAAGTAAATATTGTATATCTTTGAGTTTATTTTTCGTGTGTTTACTACTTTCACTATTACCGTTATTTCTGAAGTCATGAAAAGTATGGAAAAATTATCCAGAATTATTGTTATAGTGATGTGGTGAAATTTTACACATCTATGTTTATGTTTCAAGTAAAAAAAAAATAAAAAAAAAAAAGAAAGTTGGAAGATTGATAAACCAACGATGTAAAGTTATGTAAGTGGTCGATATCACCACTATTTGTTGTATATTATATCTATGGATTGAATGGGAGTTGGCAGTTATGGGAACGTCAACTAAAGTTTGTTCTTTGATTAAGATCTTGTTGAGTATAATTCGTGTCTACCTAAAGCGTGTGTTTCAAGTGTTAAAGCGTGAGTTATTCAATGATATGAGTCTTATTCATGGGATGGTTGGGATAGTGATTAACCACACTTAGGATTTTAATTTATTTGTTTTGTTTATTTTTCATTTTACACCAATTTATATCCCAAATATTGTCCATACCCTATTATTCTTTATCCAACGAATCCTTTGATTTATTGAGATTAGGGATTTGAGCAATCTTAAGTATCGTAGTCGTGGATTCGGCTATATATTTATGATTTTGTCGCCCTTTTTGATATATTATTATTGGTGAAGTTTGGACCTATCTTTAGCCTATTCGAGTTAAGGATTTGAGCAATTGCAAGTATCGTGTTCGTGGATTCGATCATGTATTTGTGATTTTGTCGCCTTTTCTGGAATTTGAGATCGATAGTGATTAAGAATAATTAACCCTTTAAGCCTAAAAACCCTTTTTGCCGCTTTAGACTTGTTATTCCTTGGCTTTAGTGGTGGAGATGTGTATACTTGCCAAGCTTATGATAGAATATTCGTCGCGACTGGACAGTTAAACGATTAGATTTGCTTTTATCAAAATATTTTATTTTACTTCTAATTCGTTAAGTGTTTAGTTGTGTGATTATGACAAAAATGAATACATGCTTAAATATAAAAATAAATCCTAATATCCTTTAGGATACATTTTCATAAGATTAATTCTAAGGTTTACTTGGGGACAAGTAAAGTTCAAGTGGGGGGATATTTGATGAACTCAAATAAGTACATTTTATTACTATCATTTATCCTAATTATTTGACTTGTTTTACTATATTATATATGAGGATTGATACTTAATCGTTTACTTTTGTAATTCTCAGTTGAAAACAAGCATTTGGTGAAACTTAGCGATTTTGGACTAATTATGGAGCAAAACGTGCATAAAGTGAAGAGTCTACTGAAAGGGACAAGATCAAGTCAAATCTGCTCCAGATGCGCCGCATCTCACTCATGACATGCGCCGCATCGCTATCAAGATCTCACCAGATACGATCCAAGATTCAAGAGGACATGCGCCGCATCCAAAGATAAAGATACGCCGCATCTTCTGGCGGTGTACGAATATTCCTGAATATTATAATCTTGGACCCCACGCGAAGTTAAGTACATGCGCCGCATCTACTTACAAGATGCGCCGCATCTCACCCTCAGACAGAAACTATAAATACCCCAAGACCAGACGAATTTCGGACGCAATATATTATAACCGAAGACCGAACCGGAGAAACCTAGGACGAATTCAGTCAAGGAAGCAGCACAAGACACACCCAAATCAAGGATACAAGAGCTGTAAGAAGGTGCTGCATATGTTTAATTCATTAAGTAGTTTTGTTTTATTGTGTTAGTAAACTTTAATTCATCAAGATTGGTGGTTTGTGTAACGTGACAACGGAAAGGTTGCACTCCCTTAAAACTGCTTTCTCATTAATTAAAGTTTATATGTTGATGTCATTGGTGACTTTTATTAGTGCATTGATAACCTCTGTGTCTAGCTGAGCGTTGATCGGGTCGCCATGCCTCTGCCCTCGCCTGTTTATTAGATGCCTATGTATTCTATGGTCTGTAGAAAAGTAGGAGAAAGATAAACGGGATAGTCATAAGTAATCATTAAGGGTTTACTCGCCGATAAGATTAGAACCAATGAGAAAGGACTTAATCTCGGTGCGTTGCATCGAACTATACACTTCATATAACACTAGCAATAAAACAAGTGACAAACTACTTATCATAAGGACAGCCCTCTTATTGTCTTGAGTATTTATCTGTGTACGTGTGTGCTACTTGCTGATTCGTGCCTATTGGTTTAGTTTATTATTTAATTGCAACCAAATCGTGCCAGTCTCTCAGGCTGACCCCCCCTTGCGTTAGATTAGGTTGTATAGCTAACTTAATATATTAAAATACTGATTAGAATAACTAGATAATACGTTCCACTCTTAGTGATCGACACTCTACTTACCATTATATTCATACTGACCGGGTACACTGCTCGTTAAGTGTGTGTGTTATTGATAAGTCGGCTAAATATAAATTTAAAACTTGAGTAGGCATTAAAACTGCTAAACCGCAACAACACATCACGCGCATCAGATAGTAAAGCCCATGATAGCCATCATTAGTCTTCAGCCACTCCTGGTGCTTAGAAACATGCATCAATTACCTGAGATAAAACATGCTAAAAAGTCAACACAAAGGTTGAGTGTAATCCATAGGTTTAGTAAATAATAGTTGAGCACAAGATTTTAAGTTTGGAAGATATATGTAACAAATACAAATATCGGGTAAGCGTCAAATAATTCTTTTGCTAAGCTCATGACACACAAAGCTCGGCACCAATAACCTTGGCGTAAGTCGACAGTAACCGCGGAATTTCATAATATAATAGTTGCCACCAAAGCTAGGTACTTTGCCAAATACCTAGTAATACTCGAATATAGTTCATCACATGTGGACTGACCTTAGTCCACATGGCGGGAAGGTCAATTCCTATAGGCCTATAAACTACAATCGCGCTCACTCGCAAGTGATTAATGGTTCATGATCGAGGGACTTGCTTTTGGGCAAGGAAGATACTAAGCATTATCATTTCAGTCAGGAATAGCATACAAATAAACAGTTGGGATAATTACTAAAATAGCCCAAAACCCAAATGGGATATTTCTACCCCGGTTGCCCTGGGCAATGCCCCCAGTTGCCCAAAAAAGGGCGATTGTTGCCCAAAAAATACACTGGAAATCCTTCGGTTGCCCCAAAAAATGCCGGTTGCCCTGGGCAACACAATTATTTTTGGATTTCGGGTTAGATAGGGAACCGCCCATTTGTGTTTGGGCTATTTTGGTAATTATCCCTACAAATAAACAGTTGTGCTCATAAAAGTAAGTAAATAGCATGTATTTCCCCCATGGGTTTATAAATAATTTAAAAATAAAGTGGGGCTACGAATCACACCTTAGCAGCAGATGAAATAAGATATCACAATATGATTAGATTGGATAACCCGACAAATGAACCTCAACACAACCTAATATGTGAATAATATATCTCAGCAATAAACTTTAAAGCGACTTATAAAATAATACTCGTATTTGAAATGAAAATGTTTTATTTCAATGGCGTTTGAGAGAAATAAACGTTTAAGACTCGTGTGGATTCGAGATGTTTAGATAATAAAAGTCGACAACACAAACGGATACGAAGAAAGAATAACGAATGAGAGAGAAGAACTAAGATTAAGAAGAAAAATAAAATAATAAAGACAAGAAGGAAAAACATAAATAGGTTGTTTCGGTGTTTTACCCATTTCCCAAATAGTTGATAAATCAACATGATTTTATAAGAAAACGTATAAGTTTCGAAAAGGTTTTTAGAATACTGAGTAATCATAAATGATTAAGTTATAAAAGATTTTATCGAAATTTGGGCATGATGCGTCCGTTTATAAAGCATTTCCAAGTCATTACCAACTTGGAATATAAGTTTTATTGCTATATTTTACAAGTTAAATCTATATAATTGGACACTATCATTCGCGTATATATTAGTTGTCAAGTTTATCGACCATTTTGTGTATGTTCGAGTCCAAATATGTTAAGCTCTTATGAGTCTAACATACTCTTCCGTCTCAATTACCAAAATCGTCCATAAGGTCCATGGGCTAATACCGTAAATCCAATAACGTCCAATTCTCATCCAAGCATAGGTTATAACAAGTATTCAAGTCCAATGTCCAAATCATATCTCATATTATCCAAATAATTATCCGAAACACCATATTGACAAACGAATAATTAACAAGTGACAAAACAATAAAATAAGAGACAATTTGGCCCAAGTGTATTGGGCTTTGGCCCAATACCTAACTCACACTCTAATGGACTCTCTTTGGGCTTTTGGGCCCAAAGTTAGTAATACTTGACCCATTAAGGACTTATCCAAGTCCAAAACCGACTCGATACTAACTCGAGGTTTTCTAACCTCGAGTCTTACACGGCCAAGACTCCCTTGAGTCTCGACTCGACTCATTCGACACTAAGACCTTGAAGGGTCTCGGCTTAACTTTATTCCAACAAGTCGTGGCCCTCTTGGGTCACGGCTCATGCTACTCGACACTAAAACTAAACAAAACTTTGCCAATACACACGGCTACAAACCAAACTCGACCAATTAAACATCAAACTCTTGGCCGAGACTCCTTGATTCACGGCTCGAATTTACCCGAGCCTTTGGAACTCTCGGCTTAATCACAAAACCAAACCAAGTCCAATCCTCAACACAAACAAATCAACTAGACTATGCCATGACTCATTTGAGTTACGGCTCGAGCCTACTCGAGCCATTTGGCTCTCGGAAACCATAACTCAAACCTAATCCTATCCGCAATCCAACATAACCAAATCCAAATCAATCTCCAAAACCTTTCACAAACAACTACTAAACCTAGACTCACGCCGTGACTCACTTGAGTCACGGTTAGACCCCATACGAGCCATATGGCTCTCGGTTAAACCCACACAAAGCCAAATCCAATTCACAGCTCGAACGAACATTGCTAACCCTTGGCCGTGACTCATTGAGTCACGGTTCGACCCTATTCGAGTTATAAAACCCTCGGCTAAACAAACCCTAGACAAATTTCAATCCAAACTCCAAACTACACTACAAAATCACAAGAATAAGTTTATTCAAACACCAATACTTCAAAAATAATAAAGAACCACACCGAGTCAACTGAACTCGTGAGTTGACTCGGACGAGTCATGCGACTCAGTGACGATTCGTGGCGAGTCATGGCGTATAAACGTAGATCCACACGGTTTTTAACTAAAACAAAAAGGTTTAACAAGTTTTTATTAATAAAAACGTTTTTATATAAAAATTAGGGTTTGGGGTTTTCGGATCTAAAAGAAACGAAAGGTAGAGGGCGCGTAGGTTACCAAAAAGAAGAGATAATGTGGTAGGGTTGCGGCGGTGGGTGGTGGCGTGACGGTGGTAGTGGCGGTGGTGCTTCGAACATGGGTCAAACGGACTCCGTGGGTCTTCAAACTTTCCAGAAATGATCATGGTAGCCTGATCTATGTTTGGAGTAATTTGGTGGTTGGCCAAATTTTTTTCCGGCAACGATGGTGGCCGGAGATGGCGGCGGTGGTGGTGGTCCGGTGATCGGACGAGAGGGAGAGAGAAGAGAGAATATATGTGTTGTGTGTGTATTTTATGAATAAAATAATAGGAAAATGGCTTTTATACTAGCCTAGGGACCAAAGGTGGACAATTAAAAATAAAGGGGTGTGTGGTGTAAATTAGTGGGCGGCGCGGGGGGGGGGGGGGTGGGTATATGTGTTAATTTGGTAAAACTTTTACAATAATCACTGTGGGACCCATTTGACGTACCAAACGGACTCGAAAAATTATGAAACTTGCGCCATTGTTTCTGAAATATTTTTTCACATAAAAATGAGTATAAATATGCGTAACTTTCTCGAAATTAGTTTATTTGGCAAATTCGATTCGTTTCCTGCTTTCTAGGTTGTGCTGACATACTAAAGGGATAAAGTTCACGTTTCTCAAGATATCTCGCGTTTCTCAAGTTCAAATAAGTTCAGGAAAAGTTCAAATACTAAGGTGGTGCAAAAATAAATATTTGGCTAGTGAAAATGGTTTGGAAAGTTACCGGATGTTACAGCACGTACATCATATTGGGAAATCTGTCCCGGATTTTAGTTTAACTTATCAGTTCTGGTTTAAAAAATGTGAGGGTACTTGCGCTTGAACTCGTCTTCGCGTTCCCAGGTAAATTCGGGTCCTCTCTTGGAATTCCAGCGGACTTTCACAATGGGAATACGACTCCTCTTTAGTCGTTTGATCTCACGTTCCATAATCTCGACGGGCTCCTCAATAAGGTTCAATTGTTCATCAACTTGAATCTCATCGAGTGGAGTTACGGCTGTCTCGTCGGATAAACACTTCTTCAAATTTGACACGTGAAAGGTGGGGTGTACTCTACTAAGCTCGGGAGGTAGTTCCAGTCTGTAGGCTACATGACCAACCTTGTTCAAAATCTTGAACGTTCCAATGTACCTCGGGTTCAACTTTCCTCGCTTACCGAACCGTATCAGGCCTTTCCATGGTAAGACTTTCAACATAACTTTATCTCCCACTTGAAATTCTAGTGGTTTACGCCTCAAATCTGCGTAACTCTTTTGGCGGTCTCTTGCGGTTTTCAATCGGTTCTTAATTTGCACAATCTTCTCGGTAGTCTCACGAACAATATCCGGCCCAATGAGCTGTGCTTCTCCTTCCTCAGCCCAACAGATAGGTGATCGACACTTCCGACCATACAATGCTTCAAACGGTGCAGCCTTAATGCTCGCGTGATAACCGTTGTTATATGAAAACTCAACCAAAGGCAAATGGGTATCCCACCCATTTCCAAAATCAATTACACATGCTCGAAGCATGTCTTCTAAAGTCTGAATCGTCCTTTCACTTTGGCCATTGGTTTGCGGGTGGTATGCAGCACTTATGTCGAGGTTCGTACCAAAGGCATCTTGAAGTGATTGCCAAAAGTTAGAAATGAATCTGCTATCTCAGTCAGAGATGATAGATATCGGTGCTCCATGTCTCGATACTATTTCCTTCACGTAAAGTCTGGTCAACTTGTCTATACTGTAGTTCTCTTTGATGGGTAGAAAATGTGATGATTTCGTTAGTCGATCGACTGTAACCCAAATAGCGTCAAAACCAGTTGCAGTCCTTAGGAGTTTGGTGATGAAGTCCATAGTAATCCGTTCCCATTTCCATTTGGGAATCTCAGGTTTCTGTAGAAGACTAGACGGTTTCTGATGTTCGGCCTTAACTTTCGCGCACGTAAGACACCTACGAACATAATCGGCAACGTCGGCTTTCATGTTCGGCCACCAATATAACTCATTGAGATCATGATACATCTTGTCGGATCCTGGGTGTATAGGGTACTTAGACTTATGAGACTTGAGCATGATTAAGTCTCACAGTCCTCCAACTTCTTCCCTTAAAACAAAAAGTTCCATTGGAACGCTTCACAAACTTCTTATAACACCCCAAAATTGGATCAGCGAAAACATACGGGTCGGGGGGGGGTGTTATTGAATAGTTATCACAATCACAAGGTATAAAGAACGGTTTTACTTAAACCATTTTAGAAGAAATTTCATAATTTAAAACATCCAATTTACATTATTTAAAATAGTGCGGAAAATAAAGTTTCATAAAAGGGTTTAGAGTGGTCCCAAATAGTTTTCTGAGTCTTCTATGACCATGACATGCCCTTCGCCAAGCTCCTCTAAAGGTAAGATATGCAGCGGAAATGATTTAACACCTGAGATAAACATGCTAAAAGTCAACACAAAGGTTGAGTGAATTCATAGGTTTAAGTAAAGCAGTTGATCACAATATTTCAAGTTTTCTAGGAAATGGGCTTCGTTGTTATACACCCGAAATTTTAGGTATTACCACTGCACTAAGCTCATGACACACAAAGCGTTAACCGGCACCCGTAATTCTGGCGTAAGTCGACACTAACCGCGGAATTTCATAATCATAATAGTTGCCCCCAAAGTAGGTATTTTGCCAGATACCTAGTAACTCAATTATAGTACATCACATGCTGACCGACCTTAGTCATCATGGCGGGATGGTCAAATCCTATAGGCCTATAAACTATAATCGCGCTCACCCGCAGGTGATTAATGGTTCATGATCGAGGGTCTTGCTTTTGGCAAGGAAGGTACCTAGTGCTTGTCAGGTGGTTCGCAAAGTGGCTACTGCTTCACTCACAGTACCAGAAAAGTATAAATGTTGTTTCAGCTCAAATAAAGTTTCAGATAGCAGAAAACATAGTTTTCAGTTCAAAGTATAGTTTTCAAACAATTGTGATCATAGTCAAAACAGTAGCATGTATCTCACCCCAAGTAGCTTATAAAACAGTTTAAGCAAGTAAAAGTGGGGCTATAAACTCACCTCAGTATGCAGGAATGCAAGATATCACAACATCACAATTGGCATCAAAGAGTAAAGGCACAACGATGATATCAAAAGTAGAGCACAACGGCATCAAAAGTACAAGCATAACGGTACTGGATCGGCACAACCTAACGAGTAATATGTTTTAGAAATAATACTCAAGTAATTTATGAAGTAGCGTTCGTTGAATTCTTGTGTTATTATAAAAAGGTTTAGTTTTCAATGGCGTTAGAAAGAAAAGAAAAGTTTAAGACACGTGTGGATATTTTAGAAAAGGAAAATAGCAAAATTCGGCGAATACGAACGAGTACGAAAGAATATGAGAGAAGAAAGAAAGGAAATACAAAAAGAATCGGGAATTACTGACGAGAAAAGAGGACATAAAACAAACAAGCAGACAACAATAGGTAGTTTCGGTGTTTACCCATTTTTCCCAAAATAGTTGATAAAATGTCAAATCATATAAGGTTTGAAAATGTTTTTAGAATGTCGGTAAAAGATTAAGTTTTATAAAAGATTTAATGAAATTTTGGCATTAAGCGCCCGTTTATGAGACATTTCCGAGTCATTCAACTCTTGATTGATACTAATTATCGTCAAGTTTTTTAAGTTATAATGTATATGATTGAACATATTATTCGCGTATATATTAGTTGTTTAGTTTTATCGACCATTTCGTATAGTTCGGGTCCGAATACGTTAAATTCTTACGAGTCTAAGGTACCCTTCCGTCTCGTGTACCAAAGGGTCCATAATAGTCCAATCAACCAATACCGTAAATCCAATACGTCCAATCCTTGTCCAACAATATATAACATCACAATATTCAAGTCCGAGTCAATATATATCCCATTCGTTATTATTATTATTTTTCCATTTCACATAATAATTAACCAAAACTCCATATCGACAAATATGAATAAATGAATAATAATGACTAACGACGATTCCACGTAAATAAATAAATAACGAACGACAAGTAAATAAACTTCGCCGTGACTCGCCACGAGTCGCGGCTCGACTCAACTCGAGCCGATGAGGCTCTCGGCCGAACCAAATCCAAACTAATCCTAAACGCCTCGTCTCGCCGTGAGTCACGGCTTGGCTACGCCGTGTGGCTGCCGAAACCAACAAACCAACCGGACCTCATAAAAAAAATTTCCAAATCCAACCAAATCAACAACAACCTCAAGAAATCAATAAAAGAACAAGAAAATATCAAAACAAACAAACCCTCACCGAGTCAACTGCCGAGAAGGGGGGGGGTTCCACACGAGTGTTAATACAGTTTTTTAACCATTTTTATAATTAAAACATCATTATTAACCGGATTAATTAAAAAAATAAAATTAGGGTTATGTAAAAATTAACGAAAAATAGAAAAGAGGGCGCGTGGGTGTGCTTTACCGAAGGAGAAGACGAAGGGGGTGTGGTGGTGTCTCGGTGATGGTGGTAGCAGTGGTGGTGGCGCGTGAGGGTGGTTGCGGTGGGAGCCAAAAGCTCAAAAACTCCAGAAACAATAAGAAGTGGTCGATCTATCGAAACGGCAACTAAAAAGTATTCGCCGGAAAATTTTCCTGTGGCCGGAAGTGGGCCGGCAGTGGTGGTGGTGGCTAGACGATGGGTCACCTGCGAGAGAAGAGAGAGAGGGGAGAGAGAGAGTTAGTGAGAGGTATGTGTGTTAGAAATGAATTAATTAATAATTTTTGGGGTTTAAATATTTTTGGAGAGGGACTAGATGTGAAAAATTGAAAGTGAGGGGCTGAAATGTAACAATGGGGCGGAGGGACTAATCTTGCCAATTTGGCTAAACTTTTGCTATAAACAATGCGGGACCCATTTGACGTACCAAACGGACTCGAAAACCAACGAAACTTGCGCCATTGTTCACGAAATAATTTTTTCAACGAAAACGAGTATAAATATGCAATACTTTCAAGAAATCAATATATTTGGCAAATACGATACGTTTTGAGCTTTCTAGGTTGTGCCGGTTCGATAAGGGAATAACGCTCACGTTAAACAAGATATTCATAGTTTTTCAAACCCAAACAAGCTCAAAGAAGTTCAAAAGCTAAAGAAAATGAGAAGCAAGTGTTTTGGCTTGTAAAATAGGTTTAGGAAATTTACCAGGTGTTACAGCACATACATCATATTTGGAAATCCGTCCCGGATTTCAGTTTAACTTATCAGTTCTGGTTTCGAAGAGGTTTAAAAGCTAAGGAAAATCAAAATGATTGTTTTGGCTCGTAAAACAAGTTTAAGAAATTTGTTGGTTGTTACATCACATACCCCTAAAAAGGAATCGCGTCCTCGCGATTTAGTTCAAGTTACCCGACAAAACGGTGTTGGTGAAAAGGTGGTGGTACTAGTAACATATTCAGGTCTCTCCGGACTGTTCTAAGGGTCTCTTCTTGCATGTGGAAGAGTACTTAAGTGGTCTGCCATAAGTTGTCTCCTTCTAGCGTTTTGGTAGGGTACAATGATTCCTGAAGTAAGGTTAATAGAGGGAAACAGTTTAAATCTTAACTACACGATGTTTCAAAATTTTGCCAGCGTGGCCTCTTCTCAAATCCTCACGGTCTAATTTCCAATGTAGGGTTTATATCCTAGTGATGCAACATTCCTAGCCCGATACATGCAAGGTGATGAAAATGGCGGGGTGACTGATCTTCAAGATTTGTTTTGAAATTGTGTGTTTTCCTCCTCAGTGGGTTGGATGAAATTTTTGTTTGAAAATTTATTTAGGTAAACATTTGTACTAATTTGACCAAAATAACTTCTCAAGTGTTACCAACTTCTTTGTTGAGAATTTGCGGTTACATAAGGTGATACAGTTTCAAAAGATCTTAAAATTTCTGTAAAACGGGTTTTGGATCATGGTATGGACAAGGAAATTGTTCATAAATTTGTCATTTGACATCCTTTATTAGAAGTTTGATAAGGTTTGACCAGAAAAATTTTAATCCTCAAAATGGGTATTTCCGAAAGAAAAATAATATATCACTACGAGCTTCAAAGCTGTTATAAAAGCATTTCAAGAAAAGTCCTTAAAAGTAAGAATATCAAGGGAGGAGGGGTAATCGAGCATGCACATCCACCTATGTTTCTAAATATCCAATGAAAGAATCTAGTTGCCAATGTTGGAGCGAGGTTGAATGTTTAATACCAGGCGAAGCTCATAGGTGTAAGTATTCCAACTTGTTTAGCGGTACTAAAAGGTATCTTGATCTAAAACGGTTACACTAGTGATCTGAGAGGCCTGAATCAGCTCGATATTATGTTGAGGAAAGTCCTTCCTATTTTCAAGGTGAGGTCGGGTACCAATAGTCGCTAGGTAAGCTAAGATCTCTTGGCGTCCTAGTGTTGTGGTTGCGTCTCATAGAAGAAAGTCAGAGTTTTGCAATAAAGTGGGTTACATAAAAGAAAGGTGTTTTGAGTCTGTGTTGTCTAAAACTCCTAGAGGATAAGATGTCATAAGAGAGATGGTATATTGATAACCTAGTTCAATGCATGCACTACTAACAAGGGAATCTAATCGCATGGAACGAATGTGGCAACTTATTCAGTAATAAAACAGTATCAAAGCTTGGTAGGTTGTTATCTATAGTCTCAGGCGAAAGTGTGAGGTCCACTTCTAAGGTTTTGATCTATTTTCAAAATGGAATGTTGGTTGTTCGGTTTATGCAGTAATAGAATGAAAACACTTTTCATGGAGGTAATTGGTTCACTTGGTGGTTGTAAAATACTTTACAAAATAGTTTGTAGAATAGCTTATAGAGTGATAGATGATGAAGCGAAAAGTGTACCGCTTTTAGGGGGTCATTTAAGCCCTAAATCATATTTATTTGATCAAATATTGCCCTAAATCGTTCCTTTTGTCATTTTAGGTACTTTGGAGAAGAAATCTGAAAAAGGAAGCATTTTGGACGTTTTTGGAGCATAAAAGTGAAGAAAACGACAAAGTCTCAAAATTGGCTGGAAAAGTACCTTTGACGGCGTCAGGGATTGTTCTAGATGGCGTCATGGCTTGGCAAAAGAGGTGGATATGAAAAATACACATGATAAGCCAGGGAGTTTTGCAATGGACATTCTGACGGCGTCACCCTTTAAGGTGATCAAGGCCATCACGGTTTAAGCTAAAGAGAGACGGCGTCAAGCCCATTTCTGACGGCGTCAAGCCTTGATAGGCCAGAGCGGATTTTGGAGCACTAAAGAGGGACGGCGTCAAGAAGGCCATCCGGGAACCCTAGACACGGTGAGGTGAAGGCGTCAAGATCTACAACGTGACGCCGTCAGCCCTTAAACTCGATATATAGTTTTGCAATTTTTTGTCATTAGTGTGCAACTTTGTGAGGAGAAACCCTAAGACGAATTTCTGCCATTTTTTAAGGGTTTTCATACCCTTGGATCTCCCATGTTTAATTGAAGATAAGTAATCATTTAATCAATCAATATGTCTATGTGTTGTTTGATTATATCTTGTTCTTGTCTTTTGATTAACATGCTAGGCTAGATTTATCTTGTGTTTGCTTAGATCTAATGAAACCTAACTATTGATTATCGGTTGTTAATGTGTTATTAATTGTATTGGATGATTGTTTATCGATGTTAGACTTAAGAAAACTGGCTAACCTCCTATACGGTAACTTGCTTGAACGTCTTAAGAAACATGAACCAATGCGTACTAGGTTTATATGGTTGTATTTAATGCATGATCGAATTCTAGTGATCCCATGTTAGGAGCTTCCTAGCCGGCTCGACATAGGAGTGAAGTAGGAGCTTGTAGAGTTGGGGAAGTACGTACGCCACCCCACGATTGGTATTAAGGAATACACCCGTCATCCACGCAATTAATACACACTAATCAACCGGTAAAAGATAGTTAGGGAGTAAGGAAATCTAAGTAAACACATTTCTCTCCATATAAGTTTCACAACCTTTTCATTTTCAGTTATTTTATTTTATTTGCATTTGTAGTAATTTGGGTTAGTTGACTAGCAACTAATTCCGCCCACTCCTTCAAACCCGAGATTTTACTTGCTTTCATAAAAATATAAAAATACAAAAAAGAATCTTCCCTCACCCTTAGACCTATTGATGAGGCGAAAAGTGTACCGCTTTTGGGGGGTCATTTAAGCCCTAAATCGTATTTATTTGATCAAATATTGCCCTAAATCGTTCCTTTTGTCATTTTAGGTACTTTTGAGGAGAAATCTGGAAAAGGAGGCATTTTGGACGTTTTTGGAGCATTAAAGTGAAGAATACGACAAAGTCTCAAAATCGGCTGATTTTTACCTTTGACGGCGTCAGAATCATCTCTTGACGGCGTCATGCCTTGGCAAGAAAAGTTGGATGTGAAATTTACTCATGACGGGCCAGTGAGTTAGCATGAGAAATCTGACGGCGTCACGCTTTAACTAAATCAAGGGCATCACGGCTTAAATCATAAGGGGACGGCGTCACGTTCATGATCCGACGACGTCAAGCCTTGATAAGCCAGAATGGATTTTTGAAGAGCTAAAGAGGGACGGCGTCAAGAAGGTCACCCGGGAACCCTAAAAGCGGCGAGGTGACGGCGTCACAATGCATAAGGTGACGCCGTCAGATCCAAAAATCTATATATAGTTTTCTAATCTTTTGTCATTAGGAGAGAGCTTAGTGTGTGGAATTTTGGGATAAAACCCTAAGACGATTTTAGCTACTTTTTCAGGGCTTCTTGCCTTGAGATCTTCCATGTTTCATTGAAAGATAAGTTATCAATTAATCATTCAATATGTCTATGTGTTGTTTGATTCTATCTTATGCTTGTCTTTTGTTTAACATGTTAGGCTAATTTTATCTTGTGTTTGCTTAGATCTAATGAAACCTAGCTATTGATTATTGGTTGTTAGTGTGTTGTTAGTTGTATTGGATGATTGTTTATCTATGTTAGGCTTAAGAAAACTGGCTAACTTCCTATTCGGTAACTTGCTTGAACGTCTTAAGAAACATGAACCAAATGCGTACTAAAGGTTTTTATGGTTGTATTTAATGCACAAGCGAATTCTAGTGATCCCATGTTAGGAGCTTCCTAGCCGGCTCGACATAGGAGTGAAGTAGGAGCTTGTAGAGTTTGGGGAAGTAAGTACGCCACCCCACGAATGGTATTAAGGAATACACCCGTCATCCACGCGACTAATACACACTAATTAACCAGTAAAAGATAGTTAGGGAGTAAGGAAATCTAAGTAAACACATTTCTCTACACATAAGTTTCTCACCACATTTCATTTTTGTTATTTTATTTTATTTGCATTCGTAGTCATTTGGGTTAGTTGACTAGCAACTAATTCCGCCCACTCCTTCAAACCCGAGATTTTACTTGCTTTCATAAAATTATAAAAACATAAAAAGAATCTTCCTCAACCCTTAGACCTAATTAGAGTAGCCTTTCACACCTAACGAACACTATTCCCTGTGGAGAACGATCAATCCCCCGTACTTACCACTACACTATACTACATCGGTCAGGTACACTGCCTGGTGGGGTTGTAAGCCTCTTGAGATCCCTCGAGAGGTAAAACCTGTTGTAAGGTTACAAAACCCGCACATCAAGTTTTTGGCGCCGCTGCCGGGGAATAGTTATTGTTTAGGTTGAATTTTTATTTCTATTAGGTCTACTCACTAGATTCCTTTCTAGTGAGATTTTTATTTTATTTTTCTAGGTTTTCTTTAGTCTATCTTATTTCTTTGTACTTTTGTTTGTGATACCTTCCACTTACCTCATGAGTAACATTGGTCATTTGATCCCTGTTATTCGTGTTTTTCGCCGTGCAAATTTTCAACTACCCGTTCCCGCCCCCATAGTAGCAAACAACAACCTTTCACCCGACCACCACTTTGGTAACAATTCTGAGATGGAGGAGTCTGACCATGAGAATGACTATGTCAGTCCATTTTACTACTCAGACTCCGATGAGGATATCGGTAATGGAGAAGTAGTTAACGAGGAATGGGGAAAAAAGGAAATTGACCCCTTTAAGTATGTTGACCCTAGGACTAAGATCGAAAAGGATAGCCTCTTTAACATGCAATTCCCGTGTAAAATTGGTTATCATGATTTTTATGCTTATCTTAACTCGTCTTTGCCTATGAACATTATTTCTCGCGCTAATTATAATAAAATCATGGTAGATGAGCTTGAATATCAAGGAGATAACATTGTTGCTAGGATTAAGCCACTACACGTGTTCGTAGGAAGTTTTGTGTATGTGGTGGATTTTATGGTTATGGAGAACTTAGGAGAATTTATCGATGACAAATTAACCCAAGTCATTTTTGGAGAACCCTTCAAAAGGTTGACCAACCTTGACGAAAAACTTGTGGACGGGTTAATTACATTCTCGGATGGGGATGAAGATTTTGTCTATCAAATGCCCCGAGCACATCCTAGGTTTAAGAACTACCCCATTGAAGCTTGCAATAGAATTATGCCTATCGACTTGTTAAGTGAGAATGATAAGGGGAAGGGGCTCAAATATCCACATGAGAAAAATAAGAGATACTATCATGGATGTTTGGAGCTAAATGATGAATACAAGAAAGATGAGGCAACAATTAGATGGCTCACACTCGGATACGTGAGCATAAGCGACACTAGATGAGCCTTACTTTGAGTCTAGCTACAAGACTCGTTAATAAAGAAAAGCGCTTCTTGGGAGGCAACCCAAGCTTTATCTGCTTTATTTGCTTTGTGTGTTTATTTGTTTGTTTGTTTGTTTTTATTTGTTTCCGTATGTGTGTTTAATTTTTATTCTTATTGATTCATGTTCAAAAGTAATTTGTGAAAATGCTTTATTTTGTTTTTAACTTCGTCTTAACTACATATAAAGGTATTTTGCAAAAGATAAGTGTAAGGGAAATCTAAATCGGTTTATTAGAACACAAATGAACATGAATCGTAATAATAATAAATTAGCATACATATTAATATTTGTTTGAGTCAAATGCTTGTATCGAGTCATAATGATGTTTTGCAGGATTTCCAGGAAGTAAGGTAAAGGTTTTTCCAGAAATTTTCCGGAAACTTAAAACGAAAATTTTTGTCAGGTCATTTCTGACGGCGTCAGGGTTTATAACCTGACGGCGTCAGATTTAATTTCCAGAAATTTTTGAAAGTTTTGTTTTCATAAAAAGTTTTTATTAAAATCTCCAACTTATAATCTCCAGGAATCTGCAAAATTATCATTCCACAAGCATTATATCCTTATATATAGATTTTATCCCGCCGATGTTATGCAGGTTTTCGTGTTTGTTTTCTCAGGTTAACAGGTTATTTTGGACAAGGAAATGTTTATGGAATCAAGCTTATGGCGATGCATTAGTCATGGAGCTTCAACATTCTCCTTGGAAGAAGATTTAACCGTGTGATTTCATTATCCACCGAGCAAATCAGGGGAGTATTTGATTTCATTCTTTTACTTTATTCTTTTACATCTTGTTATTTGAACATTGGGGACAATGTTCATCTTAAGTGTAAGGGGAGGGTAAAAGTACGATTTTAGAGAATGCTATTGCGCTTGATTTTTGTTTGTTTGATGGTAGATGTGTAATAAAACTGAGAGAAATACTTGTTAAGGCAATTTTAGTGCCAAATTTAAAATTTTTTACAACATATAGGAGTGAAACTTTGATCTTAATGAGCGTCTCACGGATAGGAGTTATATGACTAGCACAAAAACCGTACCACTAAAAAAATTTTCCACCCCCAAATATGTGAGGTTCTCCCCTAGAATTGGTAGGAAAAGCATTTATGCTATGATGTGTGTACCGGTAGCACTTAGATTCTAGAACTTGCGTTAGGACCATCCCGAGGCCACAAGTGAGACTACATTCGTGTAGTTAGATTTACTACATGATAAGAGGCATTAGGATTAACCCATTGTTTTACACCTGTGTTTTTGTTATAATTACATTGGCTACATTGGTTAAGTAATTCTCCCACACCCTTTGCGTTGTACTCATTTTTAGTACACGATACCCCTAGTACACCCCTCAGAGCCTATCTTTTCGTTTCGACCTTTAAGCATTTTACTTAAAGGAAGAATTTGTTACACCCCACTAAAATGTACACCCAAATCGCCTTAGCCTACCTTGTATGCACTCATCTTTAGTGCATTATTGTTACAACATTTGTTTAAACCCAAGTTAATTATCTAGTTGATTACATGGTTGCTAAGTCGAGTCATATCCTTGTACATATTGTTTTGGGACGATTGGGACTCATGGGTAAAGTACTAGTATAATGGAGTAATGGGGAAGAACATCATTTATTACCCCCATATGTGCTAAATGTTTTAAAAGTACTCCAAGTTTTTCAATTATCTTAATTCGAGTCATTAGATTAGTATTTGTAAAGTTATGTAAAAGTTCAAGTGTAAGGGGATGCAATGCCCCTATGATGTATTATTTTGGATGGTAGGGCAAGAGTGTATGCACAAAAAAAAAAAAAAAAAAAAAAAAAAAAAAAAAAAAAAAAAAAAAAAAAAAAAAAAATCAAGAAAAATACAAAAAAATGAGAAAATGAAAAATAGAAAAAACATACGGACTACCATCCCGTTTCATTTTATGTTTGCTTTATATTTTTGTTATTTCGTTTTTAGCTTAAGATCGAGTCGAGTCTTGGCTTAGCAACATTGTATAGTACATGTAATTGATCAAGATCTTTAACTAGCCACCAGTAAAATATCCCGTATCCAACAAAACCGTGTTTTCCTTTTCCCTACACCTAACGTTATAACCCATTTAAAAGCCCTCTTTGATAGTTTATCTTAGGTGCTTACGCCTAGTGGAGGAGGTTTTTGATCCTTTCCCAAGCCTATGGTAATCTATTTGCTATGACAGGTAGTGAGAGATATTTTCCGTTTTCATTTATGAGATTTATTTTGATGACACTTGAGAGATGTGAGTATCTAAACACTACTTGTGAGGTGCTAGTATGTAATCTCCGTGCTTATTATGATTGAAGTGGAACGATTATTTGTTGTAATTACTTTTATGTTAGCATTAAATGACCCCTAACTTGTATTTTGATTAGAATAAAAGCGCATTTGCTTGAGGACAAGCAAATCTCAAGTGTAAGGGTATTTGATGAGGCGAAAAGTGTACCGCTTTTAAGGGGTCATTTAAGCCCGAAATCGTATTTATTTGATCAAATATTGCCCTAAATCGTTCCTTTTGTCATTTTAGGTACTTTTGAGGAGAAATCTGGAAAAGGAGGCATTTTGGACGTTTTTGGAGCATTAAAGTGAAGAATACGACAAAGTCTCAAAATCGGCTGATTTTTACCTTTGACGGCGTCAGAATCATCTCTTGACGGCGTCATGCCTTGGCAAGAAAAGTTGGATGTGAAATTTACTCATGACGGGCCAGTGAGTTAGCATGAGAAATCTGACGGCGTCACGCTTTAACTAAATCAAGGGCGTCACGGCTTAAATCATAAGGGGACGGCGTCACGTTCATGATCCGACGACGTCAAGCCTTGATAAGCCAGAATGGATTTTTGAAGAGCTAAAGAGGGACGGCGTCAAGAAGGTCACCCGGGAACCCTAAAAGCGGCGAGGTGACGGCGTCACAATGCATAAGGTGACGCCGTCAGATCCAAAAATCTATATATAGTTTTCTAATCTTTTGTCATTAGGAGAGAGCTTAGTGTGTGGAATTTTGGGATAAAACCCTAAGACGATTTTAGCTACTTTTTCAGGGCTTCTTGCCTTGAGATCTTCCATGTTTCATTGAAAGATAAGTTATCAATTAATCATTCAATATGTCTATGTGTTGTTTGATTCTATCTTATGCTTGTCTTTTGTTTAACATGTTAGGCTAATTTTATCTTGTGTTTGCTTTGATCTAATGAAACCTAGCTATTGATTATTGGTTGTTAGTGTGTTGTTAGTTGTATTGGATGATTGTTTATCTATGTTAGGCTTAAGAAAACTGGCTAACTTCCTATTCGGTAACTTGCTTGAACGTCTTAAGAAACATGAACCAAATGCGTACTAAAGGTTTTTATGGTTGTATTTAATGCACAAGCGAATTCTAGTGATCCCATGTTAGGAGCTTCCTAGCCGGCTCGACATAGGAGTGAAGTAGGAGCTTGTAGAGTTTGGGGAAGTAAGTACGCCACCCCACGAATGGTATTAAGGAATACACCCGTCATCCACGCGACTAATACACACTAATTAACCAGTAAAAGATAGTTAGGGAGTAAGGAAATCTAAGTAAACACATTTCTCTACACATAAGTTTCTCACCACATTTCATTTTTGTTATTTTATTTTATTTGCATTCGTAGTCATTTGGGTTAGTTGACTAGCAACTAATTCCGCCCACTCCTTCAAACCCGAGATTTTACTTGCTTTCATAAAATTATAAAAACATAAAAAGAATCTTCCTCAACCCTTAGACCTAATTAGAGTAGCCTTTCACACCTAACGAACACTATTCCCTGTGGAGAACGATCAATCCCCCGTACTTACCACTACACTATACTACATCGGTCAGGTACACTGCCTGGTGGGGTTGTAAGCCTCTTGAGATCCCTCGAGAGGTAAAACCTGTTGTAAGGTTACAAAAGAATCTTCCCGCACCCTATCACCTATTAGAGTAGTTTTTCATACCTAACGAACACTATTCCCTGTGGAGAACGATCAATCCCCCGTACTTACCACTACACTATACTACATCGGTCAGGTACACTGCCTGGTGGGGTTGTAAGCCTCTTGAGATCCCTCGAGAGGTAAAACCTGTTGTAAGGTCGTAAAACCACGCATCAATAGAGAACGACTTATTATTTATAAAATGATAACCAAAATTATATTTAAGTTTGTGAAATATTAGGAAGATAAAGATCGGGTTACACAACAACTTATGAGATGATTTGTAAGAAAATGCACAGATTATTGAGAAAATTATTTGTTATCTGTAAAATATCAGCAAAGTTGTGGTTTACTTATTGATTTGGTAGCAAAACGGTTCGTCGGGTGATAGTAAAATGGTTTTGGGAAGTAATGGCGAAATAATCTGTAAGATAATAGTAACACAGCTTTGTTGTTTTCAAGTAAAACAGTGGCTAATTCAGCTCGCAGAGAAGTAAAATGGTTCATAAGGCTGTAGTAAAACTTGTAGAGTAATTGCAACATAGTTTACAAAATTTTCGTGAAGTTGTTCGTTAGTTTAGAAAACAGTAGTAAGGTAGCGAATAGGTTTATTTCATAATAATAGGATAGCTTATACAATGAGTTGTAAAACAATTTAATAAGCAGTAGGAAAAACAATTCATGATTTATAAAATAGTAATAAAATCGCGGTAGGACAATAAATCGTTTTATAAAATAACTGGTGAACGATATTAAGAAATCAATTCATTGTTTATAGAATAATGACAAAGTCAATATTTTTTTTTTTTTTATTATTATTTTTTTTTTTTTTGTAGAATATAGTAGTAAAACATTTTGTAAAATGACCGTAAAAGGGTCGGTAAAATAGTTGAAAATGATTTGTGTAAATGTGTGCATAGTGGTAATAATAATGGAAAGTGAAATGATGTAGTAAGTGGGTTGGTTACTTATAGGAAAGCTTTATTAGATAATTGCTAAGATAACGAATTAAAAAGTGAAATAATGTGATGATAAGTATGTTATAGTAGATAGTAATAGCATAGTTGCATTTGACACTTTGATTAAATAATAGTGAAAATATAGAGCGTAATTGAAATATGATGGTTCGTAAAAGTTGGAATAAAACTGTATTGTTTAAGTGTGTAATTGACCAAAATGAGGTGAGTAAATGATGAAGCGAAAAGTGTACCGCTTTTAGGGGGTCATTTAAGCCCTAAATCGTATTTATTTGATCAAATATTGCCCTAAATCGTTCCTTTTGTCATTTTAGGTACTTTGGAGAAGAAATCTGGAAAAGGGAGCATTTTGGACGTTTTTGGAGCATAAAAGTGAAGAAAACGACAAAGTCTCCAAAGCTGCTGGAAAAGTACACATGACGACGTCAAGGATTGCTCCTGACGGCGTCACGGCTTGGCAAAAGAGGTGGATATGACAAATACACGTGACGCGCCAGAAAGTTTTACAATGGAAGTCTGACGGCGTCACCCTTTAAGGTGATCAAAGCCGTCACGGTTTAAGTTTAAGAGAGACGGCGTCAAGCACAATTCTGACGGCGTCAACACTTGACGCGCCAGAGTGGATTTTGGAGGATTAAAGAGGGACGGCGTCAGGAAGACCATCCGGGAACCCTAGCCGCGGCGAGGTGACGGCGTCACCTCCTACAACGTGACGCCGTCAGCCCCTAAATTCTATATATAGTTTTGCAATTTTTAGTCATTAGAGTGCAACTTTGTGAGGAGAAACCCTAAGACGAATTTTCTGCCATTTTTAAGGGTTTTATACCCTTGGATCTCCCATGTTTAATTGAAGATAAGTAATCAATTAATCTTTCAATATGTCTATGTGTTGTTTGATTATATCTTGTTCTTGTCTTTTAATTAACATGCTAGGCTAGATTTATCTTGTGTTTGCTTAGATCTAATGAAACCTAACTATTGATTATTGGTTGTTGGTGTGTCATTAATTGTATTGGATGATTGTTTATCGATGTTAGGCTTAAGAAAACTGGCTAACCTCCTATACGGTAACTTGCTTGAACGTCTTAAGAAACATGAACCAATGCGTACTAAGATTTTTATGGTTGTATTTAATGCATGAGCGAATTCTAGTGATCCCATGTTAGGAGCTTCTTAGCCGGCTCGACATAGGAGTGAAGTAGGAGCTTGTAGAGTTGGGGAAGTACGTACGCCACCCCACGATTGGTATTAAGGAATACACCCGTCATCCACGCAATTAATATACACTAATCAACCGGTAAAAGATAGTTAGGGAGTAGGGAAGTCTAAGTAAACACATTTCTCTCCATATAAGTTCCACAACCTTTTCATTTTCAGTTATTTTATTTTATTTGCAATTATAGTTATTTGGGTTAGTTGACTAGCAACTAATTCCGCCCACTCCTTCAAACCCGAGATTTTACTTGCTTTCATAAAATTATAAAAATACAAAAAGAATCTTCCCTCACCCTTAGACCTATTAGAGTAGTTTTTCAATCCTAACGACACTATTCCCCTAGAGAACGATCAATCCCCCGGTACTTGCCACTACACTATACTACATCGGTCAGGTACACTGCCTGGTGGGGATTGCAAGCCTCTTGAGATCCCTCGAGAGGTAAAACCTGTTGTAAGGTCGCAAAACCACGCATCAAGTTTTTGGCGCCGCTGCCGGGGAATAGTTATTGTTTAGGTTGAATTTTTATTTTATTAGGTCTACTCACTAGATTCCTTTCTAGTGAGATTTTATTTTATTTTTCTAGGTTTTCTTGTAGTCTATCTTTTTCTTTGTGCCCTTTGTTTGTAAAACCATCTTCATTTGTCACTATGATGGATGAAATTCCATTTAGATCATTGACAATTGAGGAACAATTATATTTCACCAATAGATTTGTTTCCTATCATTCCTATGAATTTTTGTGTGATCTTTGTGATTTCCAAAAGGAGTTAGGGGTAAGGTTAGATGGGTTTAATGAATTCTATGCATGTGAGATTTCTATTAGACGAGCATTATCTGGATCAATTCCTTTTAGTCAGGCCCTTTGGATGAATTTTGAGGAAAGCTTCCTAACCATGACCCATAAGTGGAACGAATTGGTGGATTCATATGAGCAAAGAGACCTAGTTTCTAAGAACATGAACTTAGAATCAAACCAAGATTCTGAGACGGTTAGAGTTGAGCCACCTAGCTGCATGTCATGGTCAGGCACTACCATAATACAGGGTGAACACTTAGGTGATCTTGATGTGATGGAGGATCTAGCCGAGCATGATCACATTGATCAAAAAGACCTAGGTTTTATGATCGATGACGATGAATCTCAAGAAACACATGATGAATCTTTTAGGCATTTTGAATATAGCAGTCAGAATATTGAGGATGATCCTTATGATTCAGATATAGAAGTTGAGATGCCTAGATAAGCACTTGAGATACTAGGGAAAATGTTAGGGTTAGATTCTACTAAAACACATGATGAGGATATAGGCGATCTTGACACAAGGAATGATGAGGTAAGTAACATAAGCCCACCAAGTACCCCACAAGTCCTACCATCATTTGAGGCACACACACCGCCCGTGACTTACCCGGAAGAAGTTGAGAAGACTATAGGAACACCAATAGAGGTAGAGCCCTTGGACCAAACACAACTAGAAGAAATAGGTTTGAATGCTTTTAGTGATCACAACCTTTCTTTTAGTCCTATGGAAGTTCCTAGTTTTGATGAGCCGGAGCCTCAACCAAAACCGTTACCTAATCTTCCATCCTTGGATGAAAATTTAGGAATTGAATTAGGTCCCGATCCACCCATCAAAACATATAGTCCGGGTAGTCTTAAGTTTAAGGTAGTAGACATTAAGCCTTGTAGAGTGGAAGCTAATATAGGAGTGAACCATGACCTTACATACTTACATCACCCATTCATGATTGATCACAAGAAACATTATGGGTTTAAACCGGGTTTATTAGGTCAAGATGGATTCCCAACTAGGAATCTCTCGAAGTTGATAGAAGATGATCCCTTTCTAGGAGAAAATCTTAATCCGCCCACTAACCCAATTGAATTAGGTAAGGTTATAGGATCCCGCACCTTTGAGCATATAATTCACCCGTCACTCTTTCCTCACGTGGCATATTTCCACCCTAAGGGTGTGTATCACTACTTTCACCCACACTTAATCCTAAGTGTAGGGAAAACCTCCCCTATTTCCGTTAAATAAGGGTAGAGTCAGGCTCGTGACTCGAACAAAAACAAGCGCTTATTGGGAGGCAACCCAAGCTTTATTTGTTTAATTGTTTGATGTTTTTATTTTATTTGTTTGTTTGTGTCATATATGCTTAATCATAATTGTTTAATTTTCATGTTTCGAATAATTTGTGAAAATGCTTTATCTTGTTTTTAACCTCGTCTTAATTGCATATAAAGGTATTTTACAAAAAGATAAGTGTAAGGGAAATCCAAATCGGTTTATTAGAACAAATGAACATGAATCATAACAATATTAAATTAACATACATATTAGTAATTGTTTGAGTCAAATGCTTGTATCGAGTCATAATGATATTTTACAGGAATTCCAGGAAGTAAGGTATAGGTTTTTCCAGAAATTTTTTGGAAACTTAACATGAGAATTCTGTCAGATCATTTCTGACGGCGTCAGGCCTTACAACCTGACGGCGTCAGGTTTTAATTTTCTGAAATTTTTGAAAGTTTTGTTTTCATAAAAAGTTTTTATTAAATCTCTAACTTATAAACTTCAGGAATCTACAAAATAATCATTCCACAAGCATTATATCCTTATATAGATTTATCCCGCCGATGTTATGCAGGTTTTCGTGTTTGTTTTCTCAGTTTTAACAGGTTATTTTGGACAAGGAGATGTATGTGGAATCTAGCTTTTGGCGATGCTTTAGTCTTGGAGCTTCTACTTTCTCTTGGAAGAAGATCTAACCATGTTACCTCTTTATCCACTGAGCGAATCAGGGGAGTATTTGATTTCATTCTTTTACCTTATTTACCTTTACATCTTGTTATTTGAACATTGGGGACAATGTTCATCTTAAGTGTAAGGGGGGAGGGGGGTAAAGTACGATACTTTAGAGAATACAATTGCACTTGATTTTTGTTTGTTTGATGGTAGATGTGTAATAAAACTGAGAGAAATACCTGTTAAGGCAATTTTAGTGCCAAATTTAAATTTTTTTACAACATATAGGAGTGAAACTTTGGTCTTAATGAGCGTCTCACGGATAGGAGTTATATGACTAGCACAAAACTGTACCACTAAAAAAATTTTCCACCCCCAAATATGTGAGGTTCGCCCCCTAGAATTGGTAGGAAAAGCATTTATGCTATGATGTGTGTACCGGTAGCACTTAGATTCTAGAACTTGCGTTAGGACCATTCCGAGGCCACAAGTGAGACTACATTCGTGTAGTTAGATATACTACATGATAAGAGGCCTTAGGATTAACCCATTGTTTTACACCTATGTTTTTGTTATAATTACGTTGGCTACATTGGTCAAGTAATTCTCCCACACCCTTTGCGTTGTACTCATTTTTAGTACACGATACCCCTAGTACACCCCTTAGAGCCTATCTTTTCGTTTCGACCTTTAAGCATTTTACTTAAAGGAAGAATTTGTTACACCCCACTTAAATGTACACCCAAATCGCCTTAGCCTAACTTGTATGCACTCATTTTTAGTGCATTATTGTGACAACATTTGTTTAAACCCCAAGTTAATTATCTAATTGATTACATGGTTGCTAAGTCGAGTCATATCCTTGTACATATTGTTTTGGGACGATTGGGACTCATGGGTAAAGTACTAGTGTAATGGAGTAATGGGGAAGAACAACATTATTACCCCCATATGTGCTAAATATTTTAAAAAAAGTACTCCAAGTGTTTCGATTATCTTAATTCGAGTCATTAGAATAGTTATTTGTAAAGTTATGTAAAAGTTCAAGTGTAAGGGGAATGAAACGCCCCTATGATGTATTATTTTGGATGGTAGGGCAAGAGTGTATGAAGAAAAAAAATCGAAAAAATAAAGAAAAATACAAAAAAAAAAATGAGAAAAAGAAAAGTAGAAAAAAACAAACGGACTACCATCCCGTTTCATTTTATGTTTATTTTATCTTTTTGTTATTTCTTTCATTAGCTTAAGTCGAGTCTAGTCTTGGCTTAGCAACGCCATATTGAACATGTAATTAATCAAGATCTTTAACTCGCCACCAGTAAAATATCCCTTATCCAACAAATCCGTGTTTATCATATCCCTACACCTAACGTTATAACCCGTTTAAAAGCCCTCTTTGATAGTTTATCTTAGGTGCTTACGCCTAGTGGAGAAGGTTTTTGATCCTTTCCCAAGCCTATGGTAATCTATTTACTATGACAGGTAGTGAGAGATATTATCCGTTTTCATTTATGAGATATACTTTTATGACACCTGAGAGATGTGAGTATCTAAACACTACTTGTGAGGTGCTAGTTTGTAATCTCCGTGCTTATTATGATTAAATTGGAACGACTATTTGTTGTAATTACTTTTATATTAGCGTTAAATGACCCCTAACTTGTATTTTGATTAGAATAAAAGCGCATTTGCTTGAGGACAAGCAAATCTCAAGTGTAAGGGTATTTGATGAAGCGAAAAGTGTACCGCTTTTAGGGAGTCATTTAAGCCCTAAATCGTATTTATTTGATCAAATATTGCCCTAAATCGTTCCTTTTGTCATTTTAGGTACTTTGGAGAAGAAATCTAGAAAAGGGAGCATTTTGGACGTTTTTGGAGCATAAAAGTGAAGAAAACGAAAAAGTCTCCAAAGCTGCTGGAAAAGTACACATGACGACGTCAAGGATTGCTCCTGACGGCGTCACGGCTTGGCAAAAGAGGTGGATATGACAAATACACGTGACGCGCCAGAAAGTTTTACAATGAAAGTCTGACGGCGTCACCCTTTAAGGTGATCAAGGCCGTCACGGTTTAAGTTAAAGAGAGACGGCGTCAAGCACAATTCTGACGGCGTCAACACTTGACGCGCCAGAGTGGATTTTGGGGGATTAAAGACGGACGGCGTCAGGAAGACCATCTGGGAACCCTAGCCGCGGCGAGGTGACGGCGTCACCTCCTACAACGTGTCACCGTCAGCCCCTAAATTCTATATATAGTTTTGCAATTTTTAGTCATTAGAGTGCAACTTTGTGAGGAGAAACCCTAAGACGAATTTTCTGCCATTTTTAAGGGTTTTATACCCTTGGATCTCCCATGTTTAATTGAAGATAAGTAATCAATTAATCTTTCAATATGTCTATGTGTTGTTTGATTATATCTTGTTCTTGTCTTTTAATTAACATGCTAGGCTAGATTTATCTTGTGTTTGCTTAGATCTAATGAAACCTAACTATTGATTATTGGTTGTTGGTGTGTCATTAATTGTATTGGATGATTGTTTATCGATGTTAGGCTTAAGAAAACTGGCTAACCTCCTATACGGTAACTTGCTTGAACGTCTTAAGAAACATGAACCAATGCGTACTAAGGTTTTTATGGTTGTATTTAATGCATGAGCGAATTCTAGTGATCCCATGTTAGGAGCTTCTTAGCCGGCTCGACATAGGAGTGAAGTAGGAGCTTGTAGAGTTGGGGAAGTACGTACGCCACCCCACGATTGGTATTAAGGAATACACCCGTCATCCACGCAATTAATATACACTAATCAACCGGTAAAAGATAGTTAGGGAGTAAGGAAGTCTAAGTAAACACATTTCTCTCCATATAAGTTCCACAACCTTTTCATTTTCAGTTATTTTATTTTATTTGCAATTGTAGTTATTTGGGTTAGTTGACTAGCAACTAATTCCGCCCACTCCTTCAAACCCGAGATTTTACTTGCTTTCATAAAATTATAAAAATACAAAAAGAATCTTCCCTCACCCTTAGACCTATTAGAGTAGTTATTCAATCCTAACGACACTATTCCCTTAGAGAACGATCAATCCCCCGGTACTTGCCACTACACTATACTACATCGGTCAGGTACACTGCCTGGTGGGGATTGCAAGCCTCTTGAGATCCCTCGAGAGGTAAAACCTGTTGTAAGGTCGCAAAACCACGCATCAGTAAAAATATGAGAGTAAAAATGTGGTAAGTTACGAATGTAAGTGAGAATGAGATAAGTATGTACGGAGTTAAAGTAACGTTTTCAAATTATTATTTTTTTATCGCGGATAATATGCCCCCGCCCTTAGTGGTGACTATTAAAAAGAAAGTGTTTGAAAGGTAAAATATGTTTAAGATGTGTAAAAAGAGTAACAAATGTTAATGAGTGTGCTATAGCTGACAACATGTGGGTTATGGACCCACGATTAAGGTGTAAAGTTTTAATGTGGAATGAGTTAAGTAGACAAAAAGAGGTAGAAATAAAAGCGTTGAAAACGACTAACGAAGATTTATGGATGCTAGTTATAGTGAAAAGTGTAACCACATAGATAGTGTGTAAATATAATAAGTAGGTTTCATATACCCTATGTTTGTAAAAATGTAGGTGTAATAGAGTGGGTGGTAAAAAGTAAATAGATTGGATCCAGGGTTAAAGTGTAGAAGTGTGAAACGGTTAATGATCCTTTGGGATAAACGGTTAATGATCTATAGTTTGTACAAAAACCCTAACCAACAGAATTCGGATTATCTAAATCAGTATCAGTTTCGAAATACGAACACTAGGGCGAACCTCTATCATGATCAATACAAGTAACTCCACTTACAAACTTAAGGGTTAAGTTTCCTCATGAATTCTATGATCTCGTTTACAGTTTCCAAGGTACAACTAAACCATTAAGGTGTTCATTCCAATCGAGAGATTACTTCCTAAGGCATCTAACAATGTCATCCAACTCGTCGGCTTTTAATGCGGTGTACTCGAGTTTTATCACAAGTTGAGGGGCAGAGGAAAAACGTGATATGTGACCTAGTGGTCTAAGGTAATACTAGAGTAGTAACGTCTTCAATAATGGCTTTCGAATAGTATTTCTGAATAGTGTTTCCAAAATAATACTTCAAAAATAACGTGTCTCAAAATGGTTTGTTCCAACTAGTGTATCCAAAACAGTTCTCAAAATAGTATACCAGTAGTGTATCCAAAACAACTTCTAAAATATTATATCAATGCGTCAAGTCGTCAAGATAGTGTAATTAGTGTTATCGTCCAAAATAGTATTCGAATTGGTATGTCAGAGTAGCGTTGTCAAAATAGTATTCCCATAATAACGTACCCAAAATAGTCGTTCCCGAAATAACGTTTTCAAAATAACGTATCAGTATATTCATATATTTTGTAAATAAATAGTGTATCTCGAAATGGTGTGTTCAAAACAGTTCCCACAATTAGTACATCAATACAATACGTCTTTTAAAATAGCGAAAACCAATGTTGACCATACCAGATAGTTTTAAAACTGTATGTTGAAATAGCGTACCCAAAATAACGCATCAAAATAGTTTTTCGGAAATATCGTTTTCAAAACATCATATCGATTTATATATATATATATTTCGTAAAATACGTATCGCAGTTCATTGTTTTATAAAGGGGTATTAAGGTAGACTACTGGTATTCCCGAGGGATAAGTGAAAGGTTAGGTGTCTTTTCCCAAAATAGGGGCTCGGATTGCTACATAAGTTCCTAAAGCTTCTGTTGGGTTACAAATTGACCTATTGCAGGTTTTCTAGGTCTGCCAAAGATTCATTGATTACTTCTTTGTTTTCCTCCATCAAGAGTTTCATCCTACAAGTGCTATGGAAGGGTCATTCTTAGACGACTAGTGATCTAACCCGGTTCATCCATTGAATGTAAGGTTTGGGGTAGCGGTGAGCGTAACATAACCGAAAACAAAACAAGGCTGAAGAAGCAAAATCAAATCCACAACAAGACCCAAAAATCAAGAATTTAAGCAATCCAAATTCAAATAAAGCCAAAGCCACGTATTACAATAAACTCGAAATGTGCTTATCATGATATCGGACGAGTTAAAATAAACGGCTCAAATTCAAAACAGCGACCAATCGGGTCTCACCTGACCCGGTGCGAACGTAATCAGACGGCGACGAACAATTACTCCATATAAGCGAAGGGATATAGCGGTGCCAGAAGTATTACCGTTCATGAGGTGTTGTGACGCCAGTGTGTCGTGTGTGTGGGCAAACCTTCGTGATAATCGGTGCTCGTGCACATATGCAAAACTTTTACCATTCCCAAATTTAAAAATAGAAAGTCAACCCGAATCATAATCCTGTTATAACTACTCCCAGTATCGAAAAATTCATTTCTGAGACATAGGTGATCAGGCCATGTCCCCACTATCCTTGGTTGATTATAGGTGATCAGTCTACTCCCAACCGAGAATCCATGAATTTTGGGATACTCAATTTAGTTATACTAGTACTATGTTCCTTACTTTAGAATCGCTTTAAAAACCACAACAGGTGTTCAAACTCAGAATCAAATAATGTGGTTACGCAAGGAAATAGCGTAACTTCGTGACAGGTTCGGTTCATCAACGTAAGTATATGAATATACTTATAGTGAATAGTGAAAATAAGGTGAAATACAAACTATCAATTACAAGGCATACATCCTAACGAATGTAACATTTAACATCTCCATATATATGCTATTCAAACAAAATACCAAACGAGGCATCGGCTTGGCAGGCAGGCACGTGACAATCATAGGATTTGATTTTTCGTAAAAATGGTTATAGTCTAGGTTTTCGAAAATCCCAGTTCCCGAAAATACCCAGTTCTCTATAACCTGTGCCTCTGATACCATCTGTAACACCCCGAAATCGGATCAGTGGAAACAAACGGGTCGGGGGTGGGGGGTGTTATTGAATAGTTATCACAATCACAAGGTACAAAGAACGGTTTTACTTAAACCATTTTAGAAGAAATTTCATAATTTAAAATGTAAAACCCTCATTTTTCCAATCGTTTGAAATCCCTAAATTACCCCTCTAATTTGAATTTTTTTCAAGAACATATAAACTATATAATAGAAATATGAATTATAATAACCTAAAATATACGGTTCCTAAAACCCGTGGCTAACTTGGACACAAATGTAACTTAAATATTTATAAGTTATAAATTGAGAACTTGCAAAATAATTAAAACCATAACTTATACCACATAATGGTCGATTATGCATTTTATATTAAGACCTATATATATCACACGTTAAAAATACATAAAAGGTCAACATTGCATGGTGATTCAAGGTCCATATCACACGCCTAGAAGGTCATACTTAGGATTGATTATCTTTTAAATTGTACACAACCTAAACCTTAAATAATGATTAAATAAATTGGCAAATTTTGAAGTGATTTGGTCTCATCCAAGTCCCATATTACTCGGCTTATGTTACAGCCCAATTCCCTCTTATCTCTTCCTATATATCGATTATAGTACAACCGAATATCACACAACACAAAACTCAGAAACCCTAGGATAAATATTTGGCGGCATTGTGCTTTTTTTTTCCTTTCTGTCGAGTAAAAGTTGGGCAAGAGGAGGCATTCAAGGGTGTCTTGATCGTGGTCTACATCCGATCCATAGGTGGTAGTCTTGATTCGAGCAAGGTTGTGGTCTTGGGGTTTTCTTGTTCTTTATTTCATTCTTCTATTCGGTCGTGAGGTATCACCATTCTGTCCTCGTTTTCATCTCAACTTGATCATATGAAATCTTAATATTGTAACCTTGAACTAGGCCTTTAATCGATCTATAATATTAATAAAGGAATGGTCGTTAATAGCTGGAATAAAAATGTTGTTTTGATCACTAATTATACGACATAAAATCTGGTTAAGGGTGATGTAAAATGAGGTCCAAATAAATGTCAATTTATATTTGTGTGTAACTTTCGAACCAGGTAAAATGAACCTTAAAATGGGTCTATGATTTGCATGAAAAAGGTATAATAATGTACGTACAAGAAATGATGAAATATAGGTCAATATGTATGGTCTGGTACAACCTCAGTAATATAATAGTAGAATCTGATAATTGAACCTACATCATTGGACATTAAAATGAGAAAATAAAGAAAGTATGGATCGCATGAAATAAGGCCATACACAAGTGTTGAATTATAATCCCAGTCTGCTATTTAAATCAAGGTAAATATGAGTTATAACCTGGTCTTAATACATGGGTTCGAATCGCTTAAATATGCTATAAAATCTGGTAAATTGTCACGTGTATAGGGGCGATATGTATGTCATGAGAGGGTCATATAATAAGTGTGGTGTACATGATCAATTAAGGTAGAAAACTAGTGCTTGTATGGGTGTGTAATTGTGGGTATTAAATGGTGTGTGGACTGGAAAAGGAAGTGTAATATGTGATCTATAAGTGTCGAGTATAAGAGCCTTAAACACAAGAAGAATGAGTCGATTATGCATGTTAGGGCGTGCGTGTATGACTATGAACATGGGACGAGTACATGGAAACTAGGGCTAGTTTGGGTGTTATTTCATGTGGTATAAATAGTGTGGGGGTTGTTTCGAAGGGCTATAAACAAAAGGGTATGGTGTGTGTAAAATGGTCGAGTCTAGAGGGTGCATACGAGGTCGAATTAAGTGGGTCGAATGCATGAATAACTAGGGTGTGGGTGTGATTTTATGTGATCATTATAGTGTACTGTTGGTGTGTCATATGGCTATTATAATGGGTTGTATGGATTAGGTCGAGAAGGGTAGAACTGGGGTGGTTGGATGGTGATTTTATGTGGGGTTTTGGACGTTAAATATGGTGGTGTGTGTGTGTGTGTATTATGTGAGTCGAAGGGGTATAAAAAGGCTTGGGTACAATATGTTTTAGAAAGGAGTCGTGGGGGTGTTTTGGTGTCAAGAAAACAAGGATTAATATGGGCAAAGTTGGGTTGGTAAGAGGGTTGTTGTATTACTGATATGGGATTACACGTATAAGAAAAATGGAAGATTTTGTCATGATCTGGTCATAGGTATAGGGCTGTGTAAAACTGGAATTGTACATGATTTGGTCATAGGAACATGTAAAAGTGTGATGTTGTATGCATATGATATGTGTCGAGTTGAAGGTTTGAAATATAAGGAAAACAAAGGTTTATTAAATCTTCATTTTATGAGGGTCAGTATAGGTTTTAATCTGCTTGTTCAATCAGCATATATATGAGTTTTGAACCTGACTTTGGACACTGAGTTTGATCACTTTTATACACTCTAAAACCTGGATGCATGTCATATAAAATGAGGAATTGTTCGCATGGAATAATGTTGCATATATGAGTCGATATAAGGTCTATTTATGGTTTTAGAATCTGAGTTTTAACATGGTTGAGTGAGCCTGGTCTTATGCGTGTACATAAAGGGAAGTAAGCATACATGTTTGGTGTCGTGTAAAGTGGGTAACGAGGAGGGTATAAGAGTGGAGATTGGTTTGGTTTAAAAAGGGTATAGGGAGGTCGTGTCGGTGTACAAAAAATGGGGGTGTTCGTGTGTGTAATGCATGGTTAAATGTGGGTTAAATTAGTCGAAGTGGATAGTTGCATGGGTGTAATTGAATAAATGCATGATATGGCTTAAACATAAGAATTGGTCATATGATTAAATAAATTACATTTTGAACCTTAAACTTTACAATAATGACATTTTAAACCCAAACTATTATAAGTCGTCTTATTAAACCCTAAACTATAATGTTGGTCATATTAAGTCTAAAAGCATTTTAACCCTAAAAGTTATTAAATCGGGAAACTTACTAAATATGACAGGTTACTAAAAGAGTAAAGTTACTAGAAATGGAAAGAAGCCCTAAATTGTAATAAGAACAACATCAATGAGAAACAACATATAAAACAAGCTATAAATAAGTACTACTATATCATGTGTAGATTCTGAAGAGGAGTATTTCCGATTCTGTGACCCTTTCCTTATTCAGCTTTTCATTTACTCAAGGTACGGATATTCTGACCTTATCCTTAAGGTTTCATTTGTGACTTACAACCTTTGATATGAACCACAGTTATGAACCTTCATTATAAACCTTTGATATAAACCTCGCTATGAACTTTTGGACATGAACCCTTGCTATAAATCCTTGATGTGATTATGATGGCTCTTATTATGTATTCCGTATCTGTATCACTAGTCATGGGGGTTCCATGACCATGTCATTGATGCACCAATGGCATGACTCTAGGGTGGTTGAGTGATGTTCCACCCCGTCCCTTTTATTTTATATTATGCATGGCCACGATGATTATGATTTTCTGCAGGGGCGTATGGATGCATCCTAGATATGGATCTGTATCTGTTACATATGTTATATATGTTGTGTATCTGGTGTATGGTAATTGTGTGCAATACATGCCGTACACACATGGGAGTTCGCTACTCCATCTATATTACTTAAGAGGTCTCCCCTCTTTTTAATTTATGAGAAGTGAAGATTATGTTATGTTCGAGCCAATGGTATTATGATTCTGTTTATGCAGGCGACTGCATAGATTCTTATTACTCAACCTATACACTATGTTTTCCTTTACATTACATTATGCCTATTTATGTTTCCCCATTGTACTTCATTTGAACTTTACATTTGTATTTCTGTTTTCTATTACCATATATCCGTTCACTGGGCTTTTTAAGCTCAGCCGCATTTCTTTTCAATGCGGCAGGTTTTAGAGGGAAGCTGGGATATGAGTGAAGAGTGCATAAGAGCTCTTAGAGGACTACACCTTTGATAGCTACCTTGGATTAGAGTTGACTTGGAGATTTTCATTTCTAGACTTATTGTACCTTTGTTGTAATCCTTGTATTTCATTTACCTTAGATTTCATTTGTAACATTTGAATTGTATTATTAAAGTCTTCCGCTTGTGTATGTTCTGTTTGACACTATGAATGTGATATCTTAACCCTAGTCGGGTTGGGGTGTTACATAAAACATCCAATTTACATTATTTAAAATAGTGCGGAAAATAAAGTTTCATAAAAGGGTTTAGAGTGGTCCCAAATAGTTTTCTGAGTCTTCTATGACCATGCCATGCCCTTCACCAAGCTCCTCCAAAGGTAAGATATGTAGCGGAAATGATTTAACACCTGAGATAAACATGCTAAAAGTCAACACAAAGGTTGAGTGAATTCATAGGTTTAAGTAAAGCAGTTCACAATATTTCAAGTTTCCAAGGAAATGGGCTTCGTTGTTATACACCCGAAAGTTAAGATATTACCACTGCACTAAGCTCATGACACACAATGTAACACCCGTATCCCAGGTGTTGGGACCCCACCCTAGATGAAAATAGATAAAGACCTAATGTGATTGGTTGGTCAACAAAGTTACGTGGAAGTCAAACCCGATAGTCAATCTAATAGTCAAAGTATGACTAATGTAGTAATATAAAATATGATGCTTAAACTAAAGGGACCTAGGTTGTCAAGTGTTCAAAATGTTATAAGTTAGTTGTGGCTAAAATAGGATAAAAGGGACTTGAGGGACTAATTATGTCAAAAGGCCAAAGTTTCCACCTAACTAACCTTATCTAGGAATTTCTAGACAATTCCTCCATTATTGATAAGTGAAGGCCGGATTTTAGAGAGAAGAAAAAGAGATAGAAAAGCTAGATGGTGGTCTAGGAAGAAGATGAAGGAGATGAAGACCAAGTGCTTATAGTCCTTCCTAGTTAGGATCATCACAAGTAAGTAACTATGCTCTTGATGTTAATGAGGTTATAGATTAAGGGTAAAGTGGGATTTCATCATATGATCAATATATGATCATATGATGATATTGGAAGAAAGATAAGTATGTTTTTTGGGTTATGTTAACCCTTGTTTATGCTATTGATTATTATGTTATTAGGTTTTGATTTTGTAAAGGATGATGATGTTGATTAGAGGTTAAGAATGGTGGGATTAGATGTTATGCTTAGCTTTGGAAGCTAAGGTAAGTAACTCTTACTAAAACATGTATTATATGTGTATTTATCATGTATGTATTGTGGTTGTATAAGAGTATAGGAGTTGGACTTAGAATGATTGTAAGCTAAGGATGGTTGGCTAGTGATCTTGACTAAGGGTATGTTAGGTTGATGGACTTGGACTAGTTAAGGTATGTTGTTAATTATGGTCATGATGAATGGATGCGATTATATTATGAAGTTGTGTGTGATATGGGCGGTATGAAGTAGTTTAGATGCTTTTATGTGATTATGATGCTTATGTGGAAATATGTGTATAAGATATGTTTTATGTTGGGTTACTTACTAAGCGTAAGCTTATTCCTTTACTTGTCAATGTTTTGTAGGTTCAGGTGCGGCGGAAGGAAGGTTTATGTGTTATAGGATAAGGATTTTGGAGGTGGATTTGGAAGATAACAAGTATTAGGAGCTAGGTAGAATACCGAGCTCGAGTCAAAGTTGTACCCCCGAGAGTCTCTTTTATGAGTCGTTTATTGTGCGTCAAAGTCGTGTAATGGTTTGGTGGTCTAACGATGTGTTAAGTGTGTTTTATGCGTTTGTGAGTAAAGTTAAAGAGGCGTTTGGTTTAGTTGTAAATATGCCCATTTTGGGTAGTAAACGGGTCAAGTGTTGTTGGAACGTGTTTGGTATGTTAAATAAATGAATTTGGTCAAGTTTGGTGTAAATCGGAAGTCATATGGGTCGGTTATAGCGAAAACGGAATGTAAACGAAGTGTATTTGGAAAGTTGCAGGCCCCCGGCCGGAGGTCTGGAGGCCAAACCCACGGCCGGGAAGCTTTGGGAAAAACCCCCATTCGACCAGAAGGTCTGGGCCGCCCGTTCGGGGCTGGGGCCGGCGGCCCAGGCTTGTTTTTGGGGCCGGGCCGGCGGCCGGGGACCCTTGGCCGGCGGTCCGGACCATTTTTCAGAATTTGACGATTTTCAAAAATTCATATATTTTAATCCGTAAGTCGTCACGGGTCGTACCACCTATCGTTTCGAAGGTAATTGAGTGCACTTTCATTTAAAAATAGCCTTAAGGGCTGAATGTTGATACATTTTTGTCAGTCATCAAAAGAGTGGTCATATGTCCATAAAGGTCAATCGTTTTTGCGTAAAAAGTTTTAAATTTTAGTCTAAACGGGCACGGGGTGTAACAAGTTGGTATCAAAGCTTCGGTTTAAGTGAATTAGGTTTTCTTTAGGATTGCCTAGACTTAAACCACTCGTAGACGCGTTAAGTTTAAGTTTAAGGAATGCGGCCAAATATTTTGTAAGTTATAGGATGTGAATGTTGAGTTTTGAAATGAATTATGTGCTTCCTATATGAGTAGAATGATGAGGACTTGTGGATGTGTTTTATGTGATATATGACTTGGTGTGTGAGTGATAGGATTACCGTGCACCTCGGGTTGTGTTGGTAATTATTACGTGATGTGGATGTAGTTGAATGTAGAAGTAATGAGTTAGAAATGGGTTGTGGATTGTTTAGATTATGAGACGAAATACATGTTATGTATATGTATGCTACGTAAGTGAATGATAGTTTTGTATAGTATAGACTCAAGATTTAGTTATGTGCTTGCGTACTATAGGAAGATAATAATGGTAAGACGTGAAAGGGACTAATGAGGTATTAAAGATGGGTTAGTGGAAAGTCAAAGTATTAGGAGCATGATTATGAACGTGTGGTACGTTGAGTGTGTGTGGTGAAGAAATGATATAAATATATACATAATAAGTCCGTAATGAACTTAGTAAAGTTACAAAATGAGAAAAGGGCATAGGGATTGAGTAAATGATGAAATAGAGCGAAATTTCTTAAGTACTAATAGCTATAATGAGATGGGCATGTATGAGGTTAAGGTATTGCCATGAAATAATTATATTACGGCTAAGGCGATTAGCTGTAATTATTAATAATGAATGAATGTGTTATAGTTGACGATCTATGTAAGGTCTACATGTAAAGGAAGCGAGTGAGACTAATAGAAGAGAGATAAGATACGAGAATAAGAATGTGGTGGATTAAAAACGTAAGAAAGAATGAGAGGAGTATGTATGAGATAAAGGCGTTGTCCTGAAATTATCATATTACGGCTAAGGCGATTAGCGGCAATTACTATAATAAATGCATGAGTTACGGTTGGCAATATGTGCAAAGTCTAGATGTAAATGAGTTGAGTGGACTAAAATGAAATAATGTGGAGATGATTAATGAAGGCTAAGAATGCAAGAGGTAAAGTAAAGATGTGAAAATAACTAACGCGGATTAAGAATGTAGGATGGTAAAACACATAGAGGTGTGTAATTATAATAAGCAGGCTCATATGCTCTATGCGCTTGCGTTCACTAAAATAAACGTGTAATAATGTGTGTGTGGTGCTTATGACTTGGATCCATTGTTAAGGTGATAAAGTGTGAATGTAATGATCCTTCGGGATGAATGTTAAATGTGGTATCCCTCAGGATGACCAAGTAAATGAATGATAAGGAATCCTTCAGGATGAATGTTAAAGATCCCTCGGGATGAAAACGTGTTGCCTTTATCGGCAAATGGGGTTGCCTACATCCTTGGCAATAGAAATATCCCCAGAATGAACGTGTTAATGATATGGATCCAAGTCTAAAAAGGAAATATGAAGTATAAACAGGATGAAATAATAAAAGTTAGATTGGGAATTAGGAGTAGTAGTGTTATGTCGGGAGTACATAACCATGAGTTTATATTTCTTGATTTACATCGATTGGGACGCCTCTCCATGTAAATGAGGAATTATAAATGAGTGGGCTTATGTATTGCCGACACGACACGAGTAGGGTTAGAGAAGTAGAAAGCGGGAGTTTAGAATTAGTTAGAAATTATAAGGACTAAGATAGGAGGGTTAGAATTTGACCAAGGCTTTTAGTTGAGAATTAGGAGAAACCTTGAGGGGATGGAGAAGTTGTAACGATGATATGATGTGCCTTGCGGCGTGGTACAAATATGATGAATGAAAATAATAGAATGTGAACGTATTAGTCGAGTGTGATTATGCAAAGTCAAATAGTATGAGTTTCTTAAGTATCAAGTAGTCGAAGAATGAAAGTAGAGGATAAAGCGATTGAGATGGTGATGTAACGGTAATAGGGCGGATTAGAATGAGGACTAGTGATAATAAGAAAGTCTTGTATTATGTAAAATCTAAGCAAGAGTTATGCAGCATAGAAGTAAGTGGGAAGTAATGGGAATTGAGGGTATGTGATGTGATGTAAGTATAGTGGACTTAGAGTTGCAAGATCACTTAGATCATTGCACTAAACAAACTAGGAATTAAGGTGCTAGGAATGAGATGAGTTATGAGACTAAGTTTTGGTAAGAAAAAGACGAAAGATTTCGGGGACGAAATCTAAATAAGGGGGATAGAATTGTAACACCCGTATCCCAGGTGTTGGGACCCCACCCTAGATGAAAATGGATAAAGACCTAATGTGATTGGTTGGTCAACAAAGTTACGTGAAAGTCAAACCCGATAGTCAATCTAATAGTCAAAGTATGACTAATGTAGTAATATAAAATATGATGCTTAAACTAAAGGGACCTAGGTTATCAAGTGTTCAAAATGTTATAAGTTAGTTGTGGCTAAAATAGGATAAAAGGGACTTGAGGGACTAATTATGTCAAAAGGCCAAAGTTTCCACCTAACTAACCTTATCTAGGAATTTCTAGACAATTCCTCCATTATTGATAAGTGAAGGCCGGATTTTAGAGATAAGAAAAAGAGAGGGAAAAGCTAGATGGTGGTCTAGGAAGAAGATTAAGGAGATGAAGACCAAGTGCTTATAGTCCTTCCTAGTTAGGATCATCACAAGTAAGTAACTATGCTCTTGATGTTAATGAGGTTATAGATTAAGGGTAAAGTGGGATTTCATCATATGATCAAGATATGGTCATATGATGATATAGGAAGAAAGATAAGTATGTTTTATGGGTTATGTTAACCCTTGTTTATGCTATTGATTATTATGTTATTAGGTCTTGAGTTTGTAAAGGATGATGATGTTGGTTAGAGGTTAAGAATGGTGGGATTATGATGTTATGCTTAGCTTTGGAAGCTAAGGTAAGTAACTCTTACTAAAACATGTATTATATGTGTATTTATCATGTATGTATTGTGGTTGTATAAGAGTATAGGAGTTGGATTTAGAATGATTGTAAGCTAAGGATGGTTGACTAGTGATCTTGACTAAGGGTATGTTAGGTTGATGGACTTGGACTAGTTAAGGTATGTTGTTAATTATGGTCATGATGAATGGATTCGATTATATTATGAAGTTGTGTGTGATATGGGCGGTATGAAGTAGTTTAGAGGCTTTTATGTGATTATGATGCTTATGTGGAAATATGTGTATGAGATATGTTTTATGTTGGGTTACTTACTAAGCATAAGCTTATTCCTTTAGTTGTCAATGTTTTGTAGGTTCAGGTGCGGCGGAAGGAAGGTTTATGTGTTATAGCATAAGGATTTTGGAGGTGGATTTGGAAGATAACAAGTATTAGGAGCTAGGTAGAATACCGAGCTCGAGTCAAAGTTGTACCCACGAGAGTCTCTTTTATGAGTCGTTTATTGTGCGTCAAAGTCGTGTAATGGTTTGGTGGTCTAACGATGTGTTAAGTGTGTTTTATGCGTTTGTGAGTAAAGTTAAAGAGGCGTTTGGTTTAGTTGTAAATAGACCCATTTTGGGTAGTAAACGGGTCAAGTGTTGTTGGAACGTGTTTGGTATGTTAAATAAATGAAGTTGGTCAAGTTTGGTGTAAATCGGAAGTCATATGGGTCGGTTTTAGCGAAAACGGAATGTAAACGAAGTGTATTTGGAAAGTTGCAGGCCCCCGGCCGGAGGTCTAAAGGCCAAACCCACGGCCGGGAAGCTTTGGGAAAAACCCCCATTCGACCAGAAAGTCTGGGCCGCCTGGTCGGGGCTGGGGCCGGCGGCCCAGGCTTGTTTTTGGGGCCGGGCCGGCGGCCGGGGACCATTGGCTGGCGGTCCGGACCATTTTTCAGAATTTGGCGATTTTCAAAAATTCATATCTTTTAATCCGTAAGTCGTCACGGGTCGTACCACCTATCGTTTCGAAGGTAATTGAGTGTACTTTCATTTAAAAATAGCCCGATACATTTTTGTCAGTCATCAAAAGAGTGGTCGTATGTCCATAAAGGTCAATCGTTTTTGCGTAAAAAGTTTTAAATTTTAGTCTAAACGGGCACGGGGTGTAACACACAAAGCGTTAACCGGCACCAGTAATTATGGCGTAAGTCGACAGTAACCGCGGAATTTCATAATCATAATAGTTGCCCCCAAAGTAGGTATTTTACCAGATACCTAGTAACTCAATTATAGTACATCACATGCTGACCGACCTTAGTCATCATGGCGGGATGGTCAAATCCTATAGGCCTATAAACTATAATCGCGCTCACCCGCAGGTGATTCATGGTTCATGATCGATGGTCTTGCTTTTGGCAAGGCAGGTACCTAGTGCTTGTCAGGTGGTTCGCAAAGTGGCTACTGCTTCACTCACAGTACCAGAAAAGTATAAATGTTGTTTCAGCTCAAATAAAGTTTCAGATAGCAGAAAACATAGTTTTCAGTTCAAAGTATAGTTTTCAAACAATTGTGATCATAGTCAAAACAGTAACATGTATCTCACCCAAGTAGCTTATAAAACAGTTTAAGCAAGTAAAAGTGGGGCTATGAACTCACCTCAGTATGCAGCAATGCAAGATATCACAACATCACAACTGGCATCAAAGAGTAAAGGCACAACGATTATATCAAAAGTAGAGCACAACGGCATCAAAAGTACAAGCATAACGGTACTGGATCGACACAACCTAACGAGTAACATGTTTCAGAAATAATACTCAAGTAATTTATGAAGTAGCGTTCGTTGAATTCTTGTGTTATTATAAAAAGGTTTAGTTTTCAATGGCGTTTGAGAGAAAAGAAAAGTTTAAGACACGTGTGGATATTTTAGAAAAGGAAAATAGCAAAAGTCGGCGAATACGAACGAGTACGCAAGAATATGAGAGAAGAAAGAAAGGAAATACAAAAAGAATCGGGAATTACTGACGAGAAAAGAGGACATAAAACAAACAAGCAGACAACAATAGGTAGTTTCGGTGTTTACCCATTTTTCCCAAAATAGTTGATAAAATGTCAAATCATATAAGGTTTGAAAATGTTTTTAGAATGTTGGTAAAAGATTAAGTTTTATAAAAGATTTAATGAAATTTTGGCATTAAGCGCCCGTTTATGAGACATTTCCGAGTCATTCAACTCTTGATTAATACTAATTATCGTCAAGTTATATAAGTTATAATGTATATGATTGAACATATTATTCGCGTATATATTAGTTGTTTAGTTTTATCGATCATTTCGTATAGTTCGGGACCGAATATGTTAAATTCTTACGAGTCTAAGGTACCCTTCCGTCTCGTGTACCAAAGGGTCCATAATAGTCCAATCAACCAATACCGTAAATCCAATACGTCCAATCCTTGTGCAACAATATATAACATCACAATATTCAAGTCCGAGTCAATATATATCCCATTCGTTATTATTATTATTTTTCCATTTCACATAATAATGAACCGAAACTCCATATCGACAAATATGAATAAATGAATAATAATGACTAACGACGATTCAACGTAAATAAATAAATAACGAACGAAAAGTAAATAAACTTCGCCGTGACTCGCCACGAGTCACGGCTCGACTCAACTCGAGCCAATGAGGCTCTCCGCCGAGCCAAATCCAAAATAATCCTAAACGCCTCGTCTTGCCGTGAGTCACGGGTTGGCTACGTCGTGTGGCTGCCGAAACTAACAAACCAACCGGACCTCATTAAAAAAAAATTCCAAATCGAACCAAATCAACAACAACCTCAAGAAATCAATAACAGAACAAGAAAATATCAAAACAAACAAACCCTCACCGAGTCAACCGAGTTGACTCGGTGAGTTGACCGAGTCAACTGCCGAGAGGAGGGGGGGTTCCACACGAGTGTTAATACAGTTTTTAAACTATTTTTATAATTAAAACATCATTATTAACCGGATTAATTAAAAAAATAAAATTAGGGTTTTGTAAAAATTAATGAAAAATAGAAAAGAGGGCGCGTGGTTGTGTTTTACCGAAGGAGAAGATGGTGGGGGGTGTGGTGGTTTCTCGGTGATGGTGGCAGCGACGGTGGTGGCGCGTGAGGGTGGTTGCGGTGGGAGCCAAAAGCTCAAAAACTCCAGAAACAATAAGAAGTGGCCTATCTATCGAATCGGCAACTAAAAAGTATTCGCCGGAAAATTTTTCGGTGGCCGGAAGTTGGCCGGCAGTGGTGGTGGTGGCTGGACGGTGGGTCGTCGGCGAGAGAAGAGAGAGAGGGGAGAGAGAGAGAGTTAGTGAGAGGTGTGTGTGTTAGAAATGAATTAATTAATAATTTTTGGTGTTTAAATATTTTTGGGGAGGGACTAGATGTGAAAAATTATAAGTGAGGGGCTGAAATGTAACAATGGGGCGGAGGGACTAATCTTGCCAATTTGGCTAAACTTTTGCTATAAATACTGCGGGACCCATCTGACGTACCAAACGGACTCGGAAATCAACGAAACTTGCGCCATTGTTCACGAAATAATTTTTCCAACGAAAACGATTATAAATATGCAATACTTTCAAGAAATCAATATATTTGGCAAATACGATACGTTTTGAGCTTTCTAGGTTGTGCCGGTTCGATAAGGGAATAACACTCACGTTAAACAAGATATTCATTGTTTTTCAAACCCAAACAAGTTTAAAGAAGTTCAAAAGCTAAAGAAAATGAGAAGCAAGTGTTTTGGCTCGTAAAATAGGTTTAGGAATTTTACCGGGTGTTACACTTCTTCTGTATCATCCCATAAAGGTTCTCACTCTGGAGATCTTGTTTCACGGCTTCTTCTTGAGCATGAAGAATCTAGGCGGGAAGGTTTGAATTGATAGTCAAAACCAAAGCTCGAACTCGCAGCGACTTCAACCGTTCCTTACGGCTCAAGGCATCAGCCATGACGTTCGCTTTTCCCAGGTGGTATCGGATTTCATAGTCATAGTCGCTTAAGGTTTCCAACTATCGTCGTTGCCTCATATTCAACTCCTTCTGATCCAAAATATGCTGAAGACTCTTGTGATCGATAAAGACAACACACTTCGTCCCGTATAAGTAGTGTCTCCACATTTTGAGTGCAAAAACTACTGCTCCTAACTCCAAATCATGTGTGGTATACTTCTCCTCATGAGTCTTAAGTTGTCGGGAAGCATATGTCATGACCTTCCCTCGTTGCATCAAAACTGCTCCTAACCCGTGATATGATGCATCACAATAAACTACGAAATCTTCCACCCTATCTGGTAATGCCAAAATCGGTGCACTACAAAGTTTTTGCTTCAGGGTTTGAAATGCTTCTTCTTCGTCCTTTCCCCATTCGTACTTCTTATCCTTCTGTGTTAACGTAGTTAACAATTTAGATATTTTGGAGAATCTCTCGATGAAACTCCTGTAATATCCAGCCAATCCCAAAAATTGACGAATTTCTGTGGCGTTAGAAGGCGTTGGCCAGTTTTCAATAGCTTCGATCTTCACGGGATCCACATGTAACCCTTTGCTGTCAATCAGATGACCAAGAAATTATACCTTGCGAATCCAAAATTCACACTTAGAGAACTTTGCGTACAATTGCTCTTCGTTGAGCAACTTAAGAATCATCGTCAAGTGTTGCTTGTGTTCTTCTTCACTCTTGGAGTAGATCAAAATGTCATTGATGAAAACTATGACAAACTTGTCCAAATATGGTTTACACACTCGGTTCATGAGGTCCATGAATACAGCATGTGCGTTTGTCAAACCAAAGGGCATCACTTGAAACTCATAGTGGCCATAGCGAGTCCTGAACGCCGTCTTGGGAATATCCTCTTCCCGGACTCTGAGTTGATGATAACCTGACCGTAAATCTATCTTGGAGTAGTAATCTGATCCTTGTAGCTGATCGAACAAATCATCGATCCTAGGTAACGGGTAGCGATTCTTCACCGTTAGCTTGTTCAGTTCACGGTAGTCAATACACATTTTAAATGATCCGTCCTTCTTCTTCATGAATAACACAGGTGCTCCCCAGGGTGAGGAACTAGGTCGAATAAATCCTTTATCCAACAACTCTTGCAACTGCTTAGGCAACTCTTGCATCTCTGTCGGAGCTAGTCAATACGGTGCACGTGCCACGGGTGCAGCTCCCGGAACTAGGTCAATCAAAAATTCCACTTGTCGAACCAGTGGAAGTTTAGGCAGATCTTCAGGAAATACTTCAGGAAAATCACACACAATCGGAACGTCCTCGAGTCGCTTCTCTCCCGACTCTTTCTTGGACACATGTGCTAGGAATGCATGACATCCTTTCTCGATGTACTTCAGGGTCTTAATACAAGATATGATACTCAAACGGGCTCCGCTACGGTCTCCGCAGACAACTAAGGTTTCACCATTGAGAGGGATATGAACAACTCGTTCACCACAAATGATACTCGCTTGATGTTTGGATAGCCAATCCATACCAACCACTACGTCGAAGCTTCCGAGTTTAATGGGCATGAGATCGATACTAAACGGGTGATCTAGAAGGTTTAGGGTACAGTCTCGGATTACGGCGCAAGTGTTAATTAAGTTACCATTAGCTAGTTCAATACTATAGCTGGTGTCTAGGGAGGTAGGGGTGAGGTTAAGTAGTGGTGAAACCGTAGAAGATACAAAACTCTTATTGGCACCAGAATCGAATAAAACTTTAACACGAAGATTGTTGAGTAGAAACGTACCGGTGACTACATTCGAATCCTGTTGCTGCTCCCCATTGCCCATCACATATGCTCTACCACGAGTGCCTTCAGTTCTCCGACCAGTGTTCTTTGGGCAATGACTCTTGTAGTGACCACACTCTCTACATCCAAAACAAGTTATCACTGGCTGTGCATTACTCCCAGTAGCCACAACTTTGCCCTTACAATTCTTAGTAACATGTCCAACCTTATGACACTTCTGACACTTGCTGATTACACTTATCACAAAATGGGTGAGGCCCAGTATACCCTCCAACTTGTGCTGGTGCAGCCACATAAGCCCTGACAGTCTCTTGTCTTCTGTTTTGCTGGTGGTGATGATTGTTGTTACAGTACTGGTTGTTGTTATTGTGGTGATGGTTATGGTGAGGGTGACTGTTGTTGTTGCGGTTGTTGTAGTTGTTGTTTCTCTTGTTGTCCTCCCACTTTCGTTTGCTGTCGTAGTTGTTACCTTTCTGAACAGTACCATGCTTAACCACTTGATCCATAAGTCGTTCAGATATGCGAATAGCATCATCTAGAGTCTGAGAGTTGTAAGATGTCACGTGCCCTTCAATACTGGAAGGTAGACCACCAATGAACTTTTCTAGTAATTTCTCATTATCTGGCACCATGCGAGCACAAAAAACCTTCAATTCTTGAAATCGTCGAACATAAGTGGTAAGATCAACGCCCTTCACAGCCAAATAGTAGAACTCAGTATCCAACTTCCTCATATCACTACGAGAGCAATACTTCTTGACCATCTCCTTCTTAAATTCTTCCCATGGAGTATTATAAGCATTCCCTAACCCAATATCCTTAGCATAGGCATTCCACCAAGACAATGCATGCTTCACCAAGGTACCTGTCGCATACTTCACCTTGCAATCCTCAGTTCAGTTACTCCTTAGAAACACCAACTCCATTTTCTCAAACCACTGAGTTAGACCGACAGCTCCTTCAGTTCCCTTGAAGGTAGTAGGCTTGCAATTCATGAACTCCTTGTAAGTGCAGAAACGGTTCTCATTGATAGCTTGCACTCCTGCTTGTCCAATATTCTGGTTGCCAGCACCTGCTTGCCCGGCAAGCGCCGCGGTTATGCCGTCATCAATCAACTTGTGGATCGCAGCTGGGGTCATCTTCCTAGGTGATATAATTCTATCAATCATTACAAATGTACAACACTGTAAGTATTTGATTAACGTAACAAAATCATAACACAAAGTAAACAACACAATGATACATCATAATATAGCGTACATTTGACATCATAAATAGTACATCACCAAAATACATCATAGATTCGATACTTGTCATAAGTCTTACAAGATATGCAAAACGACTACAAGTTTCCTTTCAAAATCTACTAACTGAAACTAGTCAGTTTAGTACGTACAAGGTAAACTACTACTATAATACTAAACTACCATAATAAAGATGATCACTAATCTCTACTAACGGTCTACTCCGTATGTAGCCAAGACATCAACACTGTCATCAAAACAGAAACGCGCCATCCTATCATAGTACACCTGCCACTGCATGGCATGGATCTCATCCCTCAACTCCTGAATACTACGCTGGTAGTGACGACTATCGATATCAGTGAACGCCGCTCCAAGATCCAACCTCTCCACAATCTTCTCAACCTCTGTCGTTCTCTGCTCTAACGATGCCAAGCGCTCCCGAATCTTTGTATCTGCCGTCTCTGTAGAACTCAACCTCGCAGCCTGCTTATACAACACCACATATAAATCATCTGTAGCTCTCCTATCTCCCTTAATATTCTTCTTCAGCTCTAAAACCTCAGACTGTCGCGTACATTTGTACCTCCGTTCCACCCAGTCGTGAAGCCGTTTTTATCGGTTACCTCCGTCTCGTACATTTGTACCTCCGTTCCACCCACGTTTACTAATGTCATATTTTCCTCAATCAGACATGGCCACATGATAGCAGGAATCAAAATCCTCTTGTTAGCCCGTCTCAAACTACCAATCCTCTTGCAACCAGTAGCGACAACAATTGCCCAACAATATTTGCTACGCGTGAGAGGTGCCATGCTAAAAATGACACATATGATAGTAAGTATGAGGATCCAACAGACGTCTAAAACTCAATCGAAACTACTCATAATCTCAAGAGGGAAACACACGTAAAGTACTATACTAACACATAGGCCCTAAATGCAACTATATGAGGGATTCCTAGGTTATAGTCTAGGCTCAACCACCTAATTCTCTATAACCAAGTCTCTGATACCAATCTGTCACACCTCGCCAATGGCGGAAACGCGAGTGCAACATCATGGATACCATCACAACACTTGGTGTCTAAATAGAGAAAATACTACATGCAAATAAATATAGCAAAGTACAAACACAAAGTGTCGTAACGATACCCCAAAATAAATATCCAAAACAATCTCCAAGGTATCTCCATTAAAACATAAAATAAAAATGAAAGACATTCAAGTATCTCAAACAAAATCCATCTTAATCAAACTAAACCCAAAGATAAGCCATCCTCAATGCAAACTAGGTCTCTTCTAATCGCGCCCTTCTATCTTAGCCTTAGAATGCTCACCTGAAAATGATGCTTAAAACGTCAACATAATGTTGGTGAGATTCATAGGTTTAAGACACACAAAACACATCTCCGATAAAAGTTCACTGTGATCATAAAATATAGCAGGACAGTAAAAATATAGTTATCATACAACTAACATGCAATCATAGCTTACGGGACGGAACGTGCCCACCGATCCATGTATAAATTGGGACGGAACGTGCCCACCGATCCAAACACCACATAATTTGGGACGGAACGTGCCCACCGATCCAAATACCACCACAATTGGGACGGAACGTGCCCACCGATCCAAATACCACCACAATTGGGACGGAACGCGCCCACCGATCCAAGATAATTATAATGAGTAGAGCCACTAGGACTTTCCCACTCAAATAATCACCACAATTAAACACCACAATAACATGCAGTAAAAGTATAATAACAATTACACGTCCATGCCTTTTATTAAACACATAATCACAGTAATCTCAAAAAAATTTTAAATACAAGCATCATCTCCATCCCAAGTTTAAAACAAAGTAAAAATATGGGACTATGAACCCACCTCAACTCCGCAGCTTCCAAGTTATCAACGCACAAATCTATACAAACAAACAATCCCACATTACACGCGACCAGGCTAAAAGCTATAGTCCATGTAACACATATATGTGATGGATGTCTAAGGTTCATATAATCCACTATGGATTACCTAGACTCCATACTAATCATCACCCAATAGTTTACACTCACTAAATCCCTTTATTAAAACTTTCAGAAAACGCAGATTTGTAGGGTACTTTCACCCACATAAAATCACAGCGAATAACGCTTCACAACTCACACCAAAAATTAACCATGATCCTTCATAAGCATACAAGCTTGTCCCAGAAGGCCATGCACTAAAAACACACACAAGTACTCAATGAAAAATCAAACATGTCATCTATCCAGATTCGGATCTGATCGGACATCAAAAAGTTTTGACCTCTTAGACATACTCGCACAACTTATTATCGTCTAATTTTCGCGTGGAAGTCAAATATAATATAGAACTTAATTCCCACAGAAGGCCTAACCCTAATTACACTTTAAAAGTCACCATTGACCTCAATACTTTTATCCTAATTCTGTCCCGATTTAACTGTTTTGACACCTTAACTTACAAAAATCGTTTGACTGCCTTCCCGACCTCAAAATTGATCGTGGTCGGACTTTTTGGAAAGCTCTTTCTCTGAACTATAATTTAGACATAAAATTCGTGATCTAACTCATTTTCATCTATTAATTACAATCGCATCTTTACAGCCTATTAATTCTGCCATATTCATAACTCATTAATTAACATGTTTAAAACCCTAATTACTTCACCAATCATTATAATATCACTAATTAATGACTCTAACATGTTGAATATCATTAATTTACAGATCTTAATATAAACCCTAATCCATCACAATTTGTATTACATGAATCATAAAAATAATTAATTAAACATGAGCATTAAAATATTACCTTAATGTTTGAAGAATGAAAACCCTAAAAAAAAATCTTCTCTCCTTCTCCTTATGGTTTGGTCAAAATTTATGAACAAGAGGGAATGAGGGTTTAGATTTTGTTTTTATAGGCTCCTATGGAAAATTCTAGATAATGGTTAATTAGGTAAGTGGATTTGTAGTCAAATTAGGTTTCCTATTTACCCCAAAAACCCTAGATCGGCCGAATATATAATATATATATATTTTTTATATTTTTTTTATTAAATTTAATTATTACACTCAAAACCTTATACTCTTGATATTTTATAAAAACCCTATATCAATTTAAACACCTTACGCGATAAACCTTCGTTTTTACGACAAACCGGAAAAATATCATTTTCAAAATAAAGTTTCCAAAAATAGATTTTTCACACTTAACATAAGTATACTCCATAAAAATAACCCCCACGTAACTTACTAACGCTCAAATAATTGAACGGAGACTCGTTACGCAAAACCACAAAACACCGAAATTACACAAGTCATTTCTACACCACAAAGGTGATCAAAATGAACTTTCCCCAAAATTCACACTACTCAACTCATCAAGAAAATATCACATCAAGGGATTTAGTGCTAACATACGTACATATTACCCATAATCCGTACCCATATACCACCTATATCACACGTAAGCACATAATACACACCAAACAAGAGTTAAATAGATTGAGACTATTAGTCAAACTAACCTGCTAAAATCACGGTTGTTACAGTGATCAATGGGTGCATCTGATAACTGATCGATAGGGACTGATGTAGGCATAATACTCTACATGGAGTATCGGGAAAAGTATAAAAATTCTAGCCAAATTTTTATAAAAATAGTTTTAAATGCAGTGAGATAGCAGCGGAAAATCCAAACATATGATAGTCCAAAAACATGCACACATAAAAGTTTAAGTAAAGCAATCAAAGAGCGAAGTGGCACGGTGGGTTGATGGCTATCGATTTCGAAAACGTTTTGACACTCAAAAAAATGTTTATAGTCGAGTATGACCTCGTTCTCTATAAACAGTGGCTCTGATACCATTCTGTAACACCCCCAACTAGGAATATGGCAGTGGAACTAAGCTTGGGGTGCTACATGAGGGGTAAGATAGTCACATCCATAGAAAACGATCTCATAACGAGACGTTTTTAGCAAAACATATCATTCGAATACAAAATTTAATATTTAGAGTCTAAAAGACTTTTATCACAAGTTGCAGCGGACATAAAACATAGTTTGCAGCGGAAATCAAAGATAGGTTGCAGCGAAAATAAAAGACACAGTTTTAAAAGATTGTTCGAATAATATGATAGTAGGGATAGATAGTAAAGCCCATGATAGCCATCATCAGTCTTCGGCCACTCCTGGTGCTTACAAACATGCATCAATTACCTGAGATAAAACATGCTAAAAAGTCAACACAAAGGTTGAGTGTAATCCATAGGTTTAGTAAATAATAGTTGAGCACAAGATTTTAAGTTTGGAAGATATATGTAGCAAATACAAATATCGAGTAAGCGTTAAATAATTCTTTTGCTAAGCTCATGACACACAAAGCTTTAACCGGCACCAATAACCTTGGCGTAAGTCGACAGTAATCGCGGAATTTCATAATATAATAGTTGCCCCCAAAGCTAGGTACTTTGCCAGATACCTAGTAATACTCGAATATAGTTCATCACATGTGGACCGACCATAGTCCACATGGCGGGAAAGTCAATTCCTATAGGCCTATAAACTACAATTGCGCTCACTCGCAAGTGATTAATGGTTCATGATCGAGGGACTTGCTTTTTGGGGAAGGAAGGTACTTAGCATTATCATTTCAGTCAAGAATAACATACAAATAAACAATTGTGCTCATAAAAGTAAGTAAATAGCATGTATCTCCCCCATGGGTTTATAAACAATTTAAAAATAAAGTGGGGCTACGAATCACACATTAGCAGCAGATGAAATAAGATATCACAATATGATCAGATGGAATAACCCGACAAATGAACCTCAGCACAACCTAATATGTGAATAATATGTCTCAGCAATAAACTTTAAAGCGACTTATACAGTAATACTCGTATTTGAAATGAAAAGGTTTTATTTCAATGGCGTTTAAGAGAAATAAACGTTTAAGACTCGTGTGGATTCGAGATGTTAAGATAATAAAAGTCGACAACACAAACGGATACGAAGAAAGAATAACGAATGAGAGAAAAGAACTAAGATTAAGAAGAAGAATAAAATAATAAAGACAAGAAGGAAAAACATCAATAGGCTGTTTCAGTGTTTTACCCATTTCCCAAATAGTTGAAAATCAACATGATTTTGGAAGAAAACGTAAAAGTTTCGAAAAGGTTTTTAGAATATTGAGTAATCATAAATGATTAAGTTATAAAAGATTTTATCAAAATTTGGGCATGATGCGTCCGTTTATAAAGCATTTCCAAGTCATTACGACCCTTGAATATAAGTTTTATTTCCATATTTTACAAGTTAAATCTATATAATTGGACACTATCATTCGCGTATATATTAGTTGTCAAGTTTATCGACCATTTTGTGTATGTTCGGGTCCAAATATGTTAAGTTCTTATGAGTCTAACATACTCTTCCGTCTCGATTACCAAAATCGTCCATAAGGTCCATTGGCTAATACCGTAAATCCAATAACGTCCAATTCTCATCTAAGCATAGGTTATAACAAGTATTCAAGTCCAATGTCCAAATCATATCTCATATTATCCAAATAATTATCCGAAATACCATATTGACAAACGAATAAATAACAAGTGACAAAACAATAAAATAAGAGACAATTTGGCCCAAGTGCATTGGGCTTTGGCCCAATACCTAACTCACACTATAATGGACTCTCTTTGGGATTTTGGGCCCAAAGTTAGTAATACTTGACCCATTAAGGACTTATCCAAGTCCAAAACCGACTCGATACTAACTCGAGGTTTTCTAACCTCGAGTCTTACACGGTCGAGACTCCCTTGAGTCTCGACTCTACTCATTCGACACTAAGACCTTGAAGGGTCTCGGCTAAACTTAATTCCAACAAGCCGTGGCCCTCTAGGGTCACGATTCATGCTACTCGACACTAGAACTAACCAAAACTTAGCCAATACACACAGCTACAAACCAAACTCGACCAATTAAACATCAAACTCTTGGCCGTGACTCCTTGAGTCACGGCTCGACTTTACCTGAGCCTTTGGAGCTCTCGGCTTAATCACAAAACCAAACCAAGTCCAATCCTCAACACAAACAAATCAACTAGACTATGTCGTGACTCATTTGTGTCACGGCTCGAGCCATTTGGCTCTCGGCAACCATAACTCAAACCTAATCCTATCCGCAATCCAACACAACCAAATCTAAATCAATCTCCAAAACCTTTCACAAACAACTACTAAACCTAGACTCACGCCGTGACTCACTTGAGTCACGGTTAGACCCCATACGAGCCATATAGCTCTCGGTTAAACCCACACCAAGCCAAATCCAATTCACAGCTCGAACCAACATTGCTAACCCTTGGCCGTGACTCATTGAGTCACGGCTCGACCCTATTCGAGTTATACAACCCTCGGCTAAACAAACCCTAGACCAATTTCAATCCAAACTCCAAACTACACTACGAAATCACAAGAATAAGTTTATTCAAACACCAATACTTCAAAAATAATAAAGAACCACGCCGAGTCAACTCAACTCGTGAGTTGACTCGGATGAGTCATGCGACTCAGTGACGAGTCGTGGTGAGTCATGGCGTATAAACGTAGATCCGCATGGTTTTTAACTAAAACAAAAAGGTTTAACAAGTTTTTATTAATAAAAACGTTTTTATATAAAAATTAGGGTTTGGGGTTTTCGGATCTAAAAGAAACGAAGGGTAGAGGGCGCGTGGGTTACCAAAAAGAAGAGATAAGGTGGTAGGGTTGCGGCGGCGGGTGGTGGCGTGACAGTGGTAGTGGCGGTGGTGCTTCGAACACGGGTCAAACGGACTCCGTGGGTCTTCAAACTTTCCAGAAATGATCATGGTAGCCTGATCTATGTTTGGTGTAATTTGGTGGTTGGCCGATAATTTTTCCGGCAACGGTGGTGGCCGAAGATGGCGGTGATGGTGGTCCGGTGATCGGACGAGAGGGAGAGAGAAGAAAGAATATGTGTGTTGTGTGTGTGTTTTATGAATAAAATAATAGAAAAATGGCTTTTATACTAGCCTAGGGACCAAAGGTGGACAATTAAAAATAGAGGGGTGTGTGGTGTAAATTAGTTGGGGGGGTATATGTGTTAATTTGATAAAACTTTTACAATAATTACTGTGGGACCCATTTGACGTACCAAACGGACTCGAAAAATTATGAAACTTGCGCCATTGTTTCCGAAATAATTTTTCTCATAAAAATGAGTATAAATATGCGTAACTTTCTTGAAATTAATTTATTTGGCAAATTCGATTCGTTTCGTGCTTTCTAGGTTGTGCTGACATACTAAAGGGATAAAGTTCACGTTTCTCAAGATATCTCGCGTTTCTCAAGTTCAAATAAGTTCAGGAAAAGTTCAAATACTAAGGTGGTGCAAAAGTAAATATTTGGCTAGTGAAAATGGTTTGAAAAGTTACCGGATGTTACATATTGAATATCCTGTAAATGAAAAAAAAAAACCGAAAATCTAAATATTGATTTATCATCAATATATTGATGATAATCAATAGGAAGAAGATGATGATCAACAAGAGACAATAGGATATAATTATGATATAGACGGTGATGATTTTGATGATAAAGTAGGTGAGGGATCTGAAATGCATCGGGAAAAAAATACTTTCAAATACATGCCTGACCCAACTTTAGATACACCAAACATCGAACCTTAAAAAAAAAAAAAAAAAAAACGATTGAGCCAAACTAATTTTTCTTCATCGTTGGTGGCCATAAAAAAAATGTATTGAAAGTATTGGTAAAAAAGCTATATTAGAAGGTTACCGGTACAAAACAAAAAAGACAAATACCATATCATATATTGTCGAATGTGTTGATCCTAAATGTCAATGGTCAATCACTTGTGGGGCATGTCTGGATGGGAAGGGTTTTTAGGTAAACGGATTAACGACAGTCACACCTGTTCAAAAACAATAATTGTGGTCTAGTGGTAAAGTGGTATGTGGGTTAAGGAGTTCCCTGGAGCAGCCCGGTTGGGTGATCAACCGGGAAGTTTTCACATGGGAGCGGGTCACATGCGCTGTTGATATTAGGCAATGAAGAGGAAAGTCTTTGAGCCATTAGTTGCGGAGACTTGAATCCGAGCCCCGTTGTGGATCCGCAGATTTTTCTACCTATGATAGAAACATTGAAATTCATGGCCTTCAAAGGAAAATGCTATTTTCTTGGAACTGATGTGTGTAATCTTGCGAACCTTGTGATTGTGACACATGACGAACTAAAGAGATGAGATGGGGGGGGCGGGTAAGTAAACACGCAAGGCGCAAGGAAGCTGATTGGCGGGATCCCAGAGGAAACTCTGGTGGAGGCCCGCAGCGATACTGACGTGCCTTGGTGCCCGAGAAGGGGGAGGGCAGCCTAGACGCTACGAGGTTACTAGAGCGACCTCGGAAGTGACCAATATTCGTCGACCCGACGTAGACCGACCATGGCTCCTCCGAAGCGGCCCTTGAAGCGACCAACGTTCCACGACCCGACGTAGACCTGTCCCGAAGCGACCAAGGTTCCTCGACGTCGTAGACCTTCGACCAAGGTTTCTCGGACCGACGTAAACCTGCCCCGATGGTATCTCGGCCCGTCGTAGCGACTTGGGGAAAAAGTATGATTCCTCAAAAAATCAATGTCTGTTCCTGTCACTTAACTTTTTGTCCAATAAGTATATATAGGGGGTACCCTGGTGACTCGTTTGCCTTGGTGCCCGAGAAGGGGGAGGGCAGCCTAGACGCTACGAGGTTACTAGAGCGACCTCGGAAGTTTTCATCCGGCTGTTACTCCAGCGAGTATTCTCGTGTGGAGGCAGTACGGTTTCCGGACGAAAGTCGTTGAATCCCTATTACGCCAGCGTGGTACCGGTTAAGACAATAATGTCTGGTAATGTGGTGGATAAGGGCCTGCTTTGGGGCAGGTGTGACTCTCTAAACCAAAAATTGAAAGTCACCTTCCAAAAAAAATGGCTATCATCGAAATGCTAGCGCCAAGTTAGTTACATGATTAGAGATGAATTGTCAGATATAAATCGTGAATTTTGTCCTAAAGATATTATGAATGATATGAGTCGACGCCATGACTGAATCTTACATACAGCCAAGCTTATCATGGAAAGAATAAAGGTTTGGAAATGCTAATGGGTAGCACGCACGAGTCGTTTCAAAAGTGATTGGTAATATCTACAATTGCTTGCAAATTATGACATACTAGTCAAACTACATGTGTTTGACGTAAATGTACAGAAGTACACTATATTAGTATACGGCAAAAATATATGTAATTTTGGGGACCAACAAATTTTGACATATAGGCTAAAAAACTTAGAATAATATATACGGCAAAAAAAGTAATTAACATTTTACTCCGTATTTCGGTAAATGATCTTCATCTTGAGCCATACCCCCCAATAACTAAAGTGGACCAACAAAATGGAAAGAGGACCAACAAAATGCAAGAACCGGGGACCAAAACAAATCGGTGCTTACAAATGCAAATTAGCGCACCAAAATTAACAAACCAACAAAACCGCACTTGAAAACGACCGCTAAGCACGTGACAAATTTTCGGATTTACTAAAATTGGATTTATTAATTTCGGATTTAATAAATCCGGTTGTTATTTTGGAATTTAAAGGTTGATTTTTAGTTAAAGATGGGAGATTTGGTTAAGGATGAGGAAGTGTAAAAATGAAAGATTTAGTTCAAGATGGAAGATTTGAAAGAAATATGAAAAGGAAGTGTAAAAATGAAGATGGGTAATAAAGATGAATTATAAAAGAAGACGGTGTAGTTGGGATAATAAATTCGGAAGTAATAAATTTGGAAGTAAAAAGATGGTGTAGTTGGGATGATAAACTATTACGGGACTAGGAGGGGTGATTCTGAATTTATTATACCTCTGAAATTCAACCAATAAAGCTAATTCATTCTCATAAATTCTCATACCTCCCAACCTAATTCACTGACGCCCGATAAATTTTCATACCTCTCATTTTTTTTTCCTTTATTCCTCCCAAAGTCACTATCCAACAGCTCCAACGTTCTCTTTTTGAATTTATGGCCACCGGGTAAATATGCCGTTGGGGATAAATTTTGCCCATAAATTTTGAGTCGGCGGCGGTGTAGCCGGCGGTATGGCCATAAATTTTGCCCATAAACTTGCCCACTCGAGTGCCCTTATAAATGAGTGGCCCGGATTTTGTGCTCAAGCACCACCCCTAGCGCACCATCTTTTTTTATTTTTCTCACTTTGATAGTTTGATTACATGTTTGATAGTTATTGGTTGACAAGTTATGTAAAATTAAATATGATGCGCACGAAACATAACTAGCGCACCGTGTTGGACGATTTTGCAATAGCCATTATTTTGGGTCGAAATTGGTAAAGAGGTAATAAAATAAGAGTAATTTTTTTGATAGAAAAATCATTTTTCTAATTAGAAAAAAGTATAAATCTTGCTTCTCTAATAATTAGTTTTTCTAAGTTGACTAGCTTAGAATGTGTAAGTTGAATTTGTTTACAGATGATTATGTCATGTTTGTTTCTGTATAGCTACTTTGAGGTGTTATTGGGCTTGTCCAGACATCTTAAATTGTATGCTTTGTGAGGCTAAAGGGAGTGGGGCGATGGATCAGGCGATCCACCCTGAAACGCCTTCAAGTAGCCTGCTATATCACCCTCACCAGGCAACTTCTTTTTCAGGCGATACATATGGGTCGCCGGCTGAAGTTTATATTACCTACTTATTGTCTGCCACGTGTCCAAGGTTTATATTACTCCACTTATTGTCTGTCACGTGTCGTGAGTCGCCCCACCCTCCTAGGTAGCCCCACTCCCCCTTTTTTTTGAGGCTACCCAACATGCTGACTAGGCGCCACGTGTCGCGAGTCGCCCCTTTGTTGGGTAGCCTCACTCCGTTCAGTCTAAGTTGCTATAGTTTGGTTCCTAATATAATATTCACCTATCAAAAGAAAAATAAATAAATAAATAAAAATGATTAGTTATAGAATTAAAAAAATATAATAAAAATAATAATAATAAATAAATAAAATCCATTTTTAATACGGAGTAATAAAAAAATCATTTCAATGATTATTCTAGATGCGAAGATAAATGGCCTAGGCCGAAGGCCTTTACAATAATCAACTAACAAGAAAATCAGGATGCATGACAAGTTAATCTTTTTTTTGGTAAAAACAGATTAAACGATCATGCTTCAGCTATCAATGAATGAATTAACCTACATTTATCTGCCACTAGCAATGGATAATATAGGATGCTTGTTCATGCTATCAAAGGTACTTGAGTTTACGTTAGTCGTATCGTTGCACTCATCATTTTCCGTTGGTTTTTTGAGCAAATGCACAGCTTCATCTTCATTTCTAGTACTTTGCACCCATGGATGCTTTTGTATCATTGTTGCGAGTATTCCTGCTAGCTCCATTGCTACTTCCTTCATGGTAGGCCTTTCTTCTCCTCTAACTCGTAAGCATCTTTCCGCAAGTCTTGAAGCTTGGATGATCTCGTTTGGAACTTCATCTAGTAACAAGCGTTCATCAAGAACATGGAAGAGTCTTCCTTGTTTCAAAGAAAATAGAAAATACATGGCTAAGTTCCTCTCTTCTTCCGGCCTATCAAAGCTAAGAGCCTTTTTTCCGGTTAAAAGCTCTACTAATACTACCCCGAAACTATAAACATCGCTCTTATCTGTTAACTGATTCGTTTGTAAATATTCAGGATCTAAGTAGCCGAGTGTTCCTTGCACTATAGTGGCTAATTCAATCTGATCCATAGGAACTAGCCTGGATGCGCCAAAATCAGCCACTTTTGCTACAAAGTTATTATCCAAAAGTATATTTGTTGGCTTGATGTCTCGATGAATGATTGGGACAGATGCTGCAGAGTGCAAGTACGCAAGTGCTTCAGCTGTTTCCGTTGCTATTCTAAGTCGAATGTCCCAAGTAAAACTTGATGAATTGCCTTTGGTGTGAATGTGATCAGAGAGTGTACCATTTGAAATGAATTCATATACCAATAACGGGACTTCTGTTTCCAAACAACATCCAATCAGCTTCACCACATTCCTATGATTAATTTGAGAAAGGATAACAACTTCATTGATAAATTGCTCTATCTGAGATTGGATTTGATCTGCTAATTTGGCCTTCTTTATGGCAACTATTCTGTTATCAGATAGGACTCCTTTATAAACTGTGCCATAGCCACCCTTGCCGATAATCTTGCCTTCATCGTAGTTATTCGTTGCCCGCTTAAGCTCCTCTATGGTGAACACTTTCGCTCGATCATGAGAACCTCCATCTCCAGAAATTTGTTGCTGCAACATTAATCCACCATTTTTCTTAAAGAATTGTTCTCTAAGCAATATAAGTTTTCGCTTCTTGAGTCCCAAATACAACCAGATTACAGATATAAGCAGAAGTATAGCACCAGCTGAGGTACCTGCAGCAACAAAAAAACGATTAACTTAAATATATATTGCATGTAGGCACAATTATTCTGTTTTTCATAGTCTCTAGCTGAACATATCAACTGAAAAAGATTTAAAGTTTAAACGTTACTTACCTACAACAATCTTTATAAGCTTTGATTGATCTTGAGTGCAACCTGTTCCCTCTCTCGTACCATCTCCAGAGTAACCTTCTCGACAAGAACACTCATAGCTTCCTTGTGTATCAACACATTCATCTTCGCAATCATGAGTTCCTTGTTCACATTCATTGATATCTATATAATAACATATTGTCAATCATTTATATCTTCAAATAACAAAAGCACCAATTAAACTATGAAATCAATCAACACTTACTTGTGCAGTTATTTGCGACATAAGGATTGCCTTCATAGCCTTCCTGACAACGACATCGATATCCAGGACCGCTATAATCTGGATCACATTGACTGTTTCCTTTGCACAAGAAACTATCCGTGTCCTCCCTTGCTTTGTCACAAGTCGAATTTCCAATCGCCCAATCAAGTAACATAGGCATCCGTGTTACACTTTCAAAATCGCGGAAATTAGTTGTAGAGAAGTTAAACTTCCCTTCTTCAACGAAAAATCCATAACTACAAGGGTTAAACTCTGTTATATTAACATGGTTAGTATAACTACCTAGTGCAATTTCAAAAGATCTCATTTCTTGTGGCACTGCTACTTCACAACACCCGACTCCCGAGCATGATCCATTTGTAATAAGTCTATCTCTACCACATCTAGAAATGCATCCGGTACCATAAAACGATCTATTAATCCCTCTGCTTCCATTAAAATACGCCTGTGTGTCGCACCCGATAGCTACAAATTTGTTCTTGGCTGATATCCGGAAATCCCTCAACCTCAAAGATGACCTAGTTCTTCTAACTAGACCAGAACTATTGTAGCAATCACGCGCTATAAACATCATAACCTCTACCTCACTCTTGCTTGTCGACATATTTGAAATAACAGCATTGCCTCTACTTTCTCCAAAGAAAGGTACTGGCTCACCGGATGATTGGTTACACGTTACAAGGAAATCCGGACTGTGGTAGCATCCCTCACCTGAACCAAATGGGAAGTTAATAGCCACATTGCCACATGAACTTAAACAAGCTTGTCCCTCTTGAGCGCTTGCTGCCCCAAAAGTTGCTATGGCTAATATTGCTAGTAGTAGTTGAATATGCATGGTTGCTTTATGTGTGTTTTTGTGAATATTGTGATTTTGGGTACTGATTAGATGTCTTATATGAACATTAACATGAAGACATAGTCATTTTTGAGAGAAGAAATTAAGACTTGGCTTCTAAAATAAACGTGTAATTTGACTAATGACTCTACTTAATAGTTTAAGAAGAAGTCTTTCTATGTATGGATTGATTTATTATGTTCTTTACAAAACTTTAGTTACTCTTTTCGATAAATATAGATTAAATATAGTAAGTATGTAATATATTTGATGTGCACAAAACTAATTCAAAGTAATAACAGATGTAGAATTATCATAAGACAGTTTTGCACATATGATCAATATTTATTTATTTATTATTTTTTTTCCCGGCAATATTTGTGTTAGTATTATTTACTTATCAACATGTTAAAATCGCTCACATGTCATGCATGATATTACCAGTGCGAATATTAACACACCTTGCCACTTCAATCTAATCAAATAAAAGAACGGATGAAAAGAAAAATAAAAGATAACAGCCAAGTGGTTCTTTCGTTAATTTATAGACATGTGAAGCTGTATTTGTAATCATGTGGTTCTTTCGTTAAATTATTTGTAATAGTATATGAAATATATATTGTGAAAGTTAAAATAGGGTGTGCAAAGACAAAAATTATTGCTGAATGAATTAGTAGGTCCTTAGATCGCCATTCAAAGCCAATTGAAACGATCTAGAGGCAGAAGAAAATTTATCAAACAATCTCCATCTCTGACCGGTTCAAAGGGTGGTTCTGAATGGCCCATGAAGTGGTTATCGCCCCTTAAAGTCTCTAATTAGAATAAATCAAATGTAGACTAGTCAACACTTCAAAACTTATATTCTTATGGCCTTCTTAAAGCAATTTTTACTTACATTTTTTGTTCTTTTTTTTATTTATTATTTTTTTTTTTGAAAACAACTAATACTCTCATAATATTTGTACAATATATCAATCTCACAATGTATTAAGTATTAACTATTAAGCATGATTTAAACCCATAACTATTTAGATGAGAAACATTCTTACACATAAGATACCATTATCCTAATATACTATGGCACTCATGAAATGACGCCGGTTTGATGCGTCGGCGAATAAAATATTCATAAAATGTTTGGGGTATTTTGGGTTGCTATTTTCTGGCTCGGTCCAGTTCGGTTGCTATTTTTTTTAACATCTTCTTTCCCTAGAATCTTTCGATAGTCATCGCTTTCAATATCAAGAAACACACACAAACCCGATATGAAAACCGATACACACACACACACACACACACACTGTCTAACGCTATTGTATAGTGGTCTTTTTTGTTTATAGGTCTAAATCCGGTTGTTTATGTGCTACGTGTTTGTTAGATCTGAGGTATACGATGACGGTTTATGTTGTTGTTTCGATATACGGTTCTTTATGAGCTATGTGTTTGTTAGATCTGAGGTATATGATGACGGTGTATGTTGTTGTTTCGATATACATAAATCTAGATTTTATGTACACACTGTCTAAACACTATTGTCTAATGTTTTTTTTTTTTGCTTTATAGTCTAAATCCGGTTATTTATGTGCTATGTGTTTTGTGGAAAACTAGAAGGGGGGTTGAATAGTTTTTGCCGTTTTTAAATTTAATTCGCTTTGTGACTTATTGTGATTTCAAGGTAATTGCACACAAACAAGTAATATAAGTAAATAAGTAGAGAAAAGAACAATCAAACCACAACACGGAGATTTATAGTGGTTCGGCTACAAGGACTCTCTTCCTTGCCCTACTCCACTCCTCGAGCCTCTAACTCGAGAGTTTTTCTTCACTAAGAAACAAACTCCCTTCTCGGCGGAGAAAACCTTAATATACGTCGCTTACACCTTTTTTCGGTACAAAGCTAAATACAGAGTTCTACTTCAAGGAAGAACCAAACTGACGTCGCCTATACAATTACCGACACTAAGCTAGATGTCGAGTTCTTTACAAGGGTACAACTACTCCCGTTTACTCTGTGTGTTTTGAGGTCTAAAACACTAACCGGACTTTACTGAATGAAAGGTAGAACAATGATGTGAAAACACTAACTAATCAATAAGTATCTATCTATCAAGACTAGCAACAGTGAGTTGAAGCTTTTTGATGCTTGATCTTTTTTGCTACAAAAAGGAAGATCACTAAGAATGAAATGAATGAATGATGTGGGTTAGTAATGTATGAATGAATGTATAATATATGCTATGTAAGTGATGATTGCCCTTGAATGATCAACTTGCTATTTATAGGCAAAACTGAGGGGACAACCGACGGATTTGGCGGATCCAATAAAAGGGATCCGCCCTTGTAGTTGTTTGATTCCGCGGGAACCAGACAGCTAAGATTTTTACAAATCTTTCCATATCATTCTATATCTTGACAAGTCATTTCAAGATCTTGCAAAGTCAACTTTGTTACTTAAAGATCTTACCAAAATATTTCCCAAATCCTCAAGATATCAAAATGAGGTATGCCATGATGTCATATTAATATTTCTAATTTAAGAATTAAAAGTAAAACATGTAAATGTAAAATGTATATATGCAATGTGATTCCTAGTGATCATGTAATGTGTAAATATATTTTAAAAGACTTGTTACTATAAATGTAAAAGACTTTAACTTATATCTATGCTTTGCTAAAGATAAACCTTATAATTGTCATTAACAAAATAAAGCAAAGATCGTAAAATATAAATAACGTTTTTAGGACAATATTTGTATTAACAATCTCCCCCTTTTTGTTGATGACAAAACATAAAGTTTATTTTTAAGCTATGTAATAAGTAAAGTGAAAGTCTTTTAAAAATATAGATTAAGTTAGTTTTATGCAAGTTTTGAAAACTATTTTAGGCATAAAAATATGTACTGTGATGTAAAAAGAATATGTACTGTGATGATCACAGTGATGTATAAACTTAATCCTATCTCCCCCTTTTTGTCGAAACAAAAAAAAGATATGCGTAGCGTAATGTGGTGAACAAGATTGTTATTACTCCCTCTAAATTGGAGTACCAAGATTGTTTCAATGATTTTGAGAACTTGTAAAGCTCCCCCTCGGATAATACTCCCCCTAATTGGAGTGCCAAGGTTATGATGCATGATCCTACAAAGCAAATGGTTAGAGTATGATATTCTCCCCCTCAATGATACTCCCCATTGCTAGGGTACCAACGTATACGTTTCAAGGATGAGAAATGCTATAAAATAATAAGTTAGTATATGATATACTCCCCCTCGATCAATACTCCCCATTGCTAGGGTACCAACGTATATGATGCAAGGTTGAGAAAAGCTACAAAACAAAGGTTAGTTGTGAATCAATCTAACCAAGTAGCATAATGCATATGTATAGGTCAACCAAACATGATAGTTAAACCCATTTGACTTTAAAAAGTAAAAAATATGTGTCTGATAAAAAATGCACCTAAGTATAAGTGGTCAAATCATTATGAGAATTCAAACCAAGCATACAATAATGTTAGTAAATCAAACAAACCAAGATATTATGCCAAATAGTGATCACCCATAAGCATAAAAATATAACATCCATTCATTGAAAATTTGCTTGTGACAGAAGTCACAAAACATGATAGTACAAGAAAAACAACCTAAATAAATCCTAAATAGTCCTAAAAGTTCCTATAAAAGGAAACTAGGAAGAAACTAAAGGCTTCTATTGAGGAGGGTGAGAAAGCACATTAAGGCGCTCGAGAATGTGGTTCAAAATGAACCTCATTTCATTTTGGAGCTCATGGACCAAAATGTTGGTCCTTTGGGCCAAGTGAGCGGTCCTCTCGCATTGTGAGCAGTCATGCCATGGAAAGTTGGGAGGAAGAGTGGGCTCAATGGCTTGTGGTGGTGGTGGTGGTTGGTTGTTTGGTGGTGGTGGTGGTTTGTTGTTTGGTGGTGGTAGTGTTTGGTTGTTTGATGTTGGAGGGGTGATGGAGTTGAGCAAGATGGATTGAAGAACCATGGCTTCTCCAAGGCGGGAATCCACCATATTGGAGAGAGCATAGAGGCGGGTGAGCTCCTCATTGATCTCTTCATTGGTTTGTGGTGCATTGATCCACATTGCCTCATCAATGGCAATGAGTGTGGATGTTGGTGAGAGGTGTTGTGTTTGTGGTTGAGGTGGTGGTGAATCATGGCAGAGAGGACCATGGATATCCTGATAAATGGGATGAAAGAGCATAGGTACTTGACCTTCAAAGGTCATGGGAGGAGGATTGGTGGATCTTGGTGGAAGGTCTTCCAAATCATCCAAATATAGATGAGGTGATGAAGGTGGAGTTCTAAATAACTCTAGGGGCTGAATTTGTGGTGAATGTGGTGGTGAAGGTGATCTAGTAGGTTGTGATGGAGCGGGTGGTGGTGTGGTTGCTACAGGAGTGATTGTTGGAGGTAGTGTGTTGATGATGGTGTTAGGTGGTGTTGGAGTTGCTAGGTTGAGAAAATTCTCATTGGCTATTGGTGAGGAGATGTTGAGTGGAGATGACTCCTCTGATGATGAAGTAGCTAAGTTCACGAAGCAACAAGGACGGACACTCATACGAGCTGTCCTTCTTGCGGGTCTGCTTGTGGATGAGTTACTTGATTTTGTCATTTGAAAAGTGAGAAGATTTGTTCTAGAGTACAGGAATGATGGTTGGAGATGGTGGTGAGTAAGTGAGTTGTGATGATCCTGATCTTCCTAATTTATAGACAGTAAGAATATTGAACTTTGTGTGTGGATTTGATGTTGATTCAATAAGGAATGTTGGTTCCTAATGATTTGGAACAAAAATTTGTGCTAGTCACATCATTTAAGTCAAATCATAGAGCTTAAGTTGAGTGAATTTTAGAAGATTTGCAGTAAATGCAAGGAGTGAGTGGAAATTCTGTTGATGTGATGTTCCCACGGATTTCAAGGAACCAATTTGAGGGTTCCTTGCTTGTTACAGAAAGGTAACTCACATGGAAAATTTGAATTTTTTTAAATTTTGGTGGGAAATTGATTTCTTATGATTCCAAGTGTGCCTAAATGATCCTAATAAGTTTAATGACCAGTAGAAGAATTCTCAAAACTAGAATCAATAATCTATGGATCGAGATTAGTCGGGAAATTGAGAAAAGTTACTGTTGGAGTTGGCGGATCCAACCGATAACAAAGGCGGAACCAAATTTTTGGTTCCGCGGAATCCGCAGGTTCTACTTTGGCGGAGCCAAAAATATCAACAGACGGATCCCATATTTTGGATCCGCCAAATCCACCATCAAAAGGTGCTAATTTAAACAGAACATATGTCAAATTTTGCGTTACTCGTTCAAAACCCGAAAATTGTTCTCAATCATATTTAACTACTAATATGTAATAGAAAACTACTAAATACATAGGTTCTAACATACATTTACACATAGATTAATCCGATGACAATAACTTACCATATAAGAGGTTAAGCCAAACGGCGGCTTAATTTCTGAAAATCGATAACAATAAATGTTATCATCCTGCAATGTTGAGTTAGTTCACATACAAGTTAAGTACTAACACAAGATTCTAAGAAACACACAAGTTCAACACATCATTGTTTGAAAAAGTCTAATACCAAACATCCCTTAAACCTCACTTCTTTCTCATTTTCTTGTGAAGCTTCATGATCCAACGGCCCAAATTCTTCACCATTCCTTTGGTTTGTCGAAATTTCGCTGATTCGTTCGGGATTGGAGGAAGTTGACTCAAGTACTCGGGTGGTGAGATCCTAGAGTTTGGCAAACCATCCTCTTCACTCATGGATGATGATGATGATGATGATGTAGGAGGGTGAGCTCGTTTTCCCTTTGCTACGGCTACCCGATGATCACTAAGTGGAACAAAAGTGTGCTTAATCTCGGTGTAGTCGGGAACGAATCCTAAAGCGTTTCTAGGAATGGGTGCAAAGGCTCTATAAAGACGGGTGATAAGCATCCCGTAGGGCATGGTTGTGGTGCCTTAAACCGGAATATCGGCCATTCTTTTGGCGATGTAGTAAGCGAGGTTGAATGGTCGGTGGTTTGACACACAATAGAGCATGTAGCAAAGACTTGCGTTAACATGGTCTCTATTTCCTATGGTGCTAATCACGTTTGCCCTAAGAATTTCCTCGAGCTTTTTGAATTGGGGCCTAAGTTCATTGAGCTCCATGGCAAATGGATCACGATTTACCTCCTTTCCTCGACTAATCCTAGTGTGGGAGGTTCTAGGAACAAAAAGGTGAGCACGTATGTCCTCTTTTGAGATTAGAGGTGTGTCGTATGGATGCATACGATTGAGGTTGGACTCGAGAATGGACAATGGCCATTTGTCCGTGTAAAAACAATCTCCATGACTAGGAACACCTAAAACATCTCCAAATTGATCTAGAGGAATGTTGAACTGAGTTTGGTTTATTTTGAAGTGAATATTCATGAAACCATAATCATTTGTGCTAAGACCTACAGTTGCATAGAATTCAAGTATGAATCTGGGGATTATTGGTTCATCAATGTCTAGGAGACAATCGAACTGAATGGCGGCAAGTTGTTCTCTAAGGATGGTTCCTTCTAGGAATGAGGGATCTACGGTTCTACCCTCATGTACGTACTGTTTTTCTAAGGCTTTGAATATTTCAACTTGTTCCTCACTAAGTCCTTTGGTTTTGTGATGTTTAGGTAGGTATTTAACGGTTTCTTTGTGATCATAAAAATTTGCTGGAGGCATGATTATCCTAGACACGGAAATATATAGTTTAGTTACAATTAACGAAAATTTGTATATATATATTTCTAGTGTGTGCCTATATGGAGACAATGTGGAGGTACGGTTATCTCGACTCCTTTTGATGCATGAAATTTTGTTTATGCAAGTTTTATGATAAAATGAGAGATAACCCAAACGATCCTACTTTAATGTATCTATGATTGAATGTACCCGAAAATACATATTATTTATGTATTCCCTTTAGCATTCAAGAGACATTATGCAAGTGATGTGTAAAAACATAATGTTTTTGTATTTGTATGAACAATGTTCAAAAACCGTTTTTCCTAGTCGTGAGAAGATTTTGATAAAATTTTCTCATGGGGTTTTTGATGAATTATTATAATGTACAACAAGATGCAATTCCTAACTAAGGAAAACATAGTTTGTGATGCAATTCAGTAAGTATGTTTCATGATTTTGCAAAAAATATGCATAAACCCCAAGTTTTGATTTTGTGCATGAAATAGAAATCCTAGACGCAGATCAGGAATGTAGACGTGATTAGGATACTTACAGTAATGATTAGAGCACAAATTGATGGAAGGAGATGACCTAAATTGTGAATTTGGTTGATATTGAGTCGAATACCAGTAGCTAGTATGTTTTTGGGAAGTGTGATGAATAGTACAGGGTGTTTATTTAATATACTAAAAATAGGCTCAGCAGGCCGCGGATCCGGCGGAACCAAAACAAGGGATCTGCCCTTTTTTTTGTTTGGTTCCGCATGACCAAACTCAGGTTTTGGTTATTGCCGTGTTTGGCTAATCTAAGGTTCAAACTACGGTTTCATCTACTCACTAGGTTCCATTAATCCTAAACCAAGTCTAAGAAAGTTGAAAGGTTCACTCTTAAGAGGTTTTGTGAGGATGTCGGCAATGTTTTCCTCTGAGGATACTTTCTCGATTGAGATGTTTCCCTTCTGAACATTGTCGCGTAGGAAATGGTGTCGTATTTCTATGTGTTTGGTTCTAGCGTGTTGGACTGGATTCTTGCAGAGATCGATAGCTTCTTTGTTGTCACAAAGAATGGGAATGTCGTGGAGTTCAATTCCATAGTCGATGAGAGCTTGTTTCATCCACAGTGCTTGTTGGCAAGCTTTTCCTGCTGATACGTACTCGGCTTCAGTTGTTGATATTGCGAGGGCTGTTTGTTTCTTAGCAAACCATGAGGTGAGACAATGTCCTACAAAAGTACAAATACCACTTGTACTTTTCCTATCAACATAATCACCGGCATGGTCTGAGTCGGCATACACTATGGTTTCCATTCCCGTTCCTTTGGGATACCATAATCCAAAATGTGTAGTGCCTTTTATGTACCTAAAGATCTATTTAACGGCTTCAAGATGGGATATCTTGGGATCTTCTTGAAAGCGTGCACATAAACAAACACTAAACATAATGTCCGGTCTACTAGCCGTTAGGTAGAGTAAACCACCAATCATTCCCCTATACTTAGTGCTATCTACGGATTCACTTTCTTCATCCTTAGTGAGTTTAGTTTCCGAGGACATTGGTGTTTTAATAGGTTTTGAATCTTCAAGACCAAATTTCTTAAGCATATCCTTGATATACTTAGATTGGTTGAAGAATATTCCATCTTCTAATTGTTTTATTTGGAGACCTAAGAAAAAGTTTAGTTCCCCCATCATACTCATTTCAAACTCATCATGCATGATTTTTGAAAATTCATCGCATAACTCTTGACAAGTTGAACCGAATATAATGTCATCCACATATATCTGGACTATGATAATATGTGATCCCTTTTTCTTGGTGAAAAGAGTGTTGTCTACTAGGCCCATGGTATACTTATGGCCGACTAGGAAAGTCTTAAGTCAATCATACCAAGCTTTTGGTGCTTTCTTAAGTCCGTATAGTGCTTTCTTAAGTTTGTAGACATGATTAGGTTTTTCAAAATCAGCAAAGCCGGGAGGTTGTGCAACGTACACTTCCTCATTAATAAAACCATTTAGAAAAGCACTTTTAACATCCATTTGGAATAATTTAAAGTCGTGTGCGCATGCATATGCAAGTAATATTCTAATTGACTCAAGCCTAGCGACGGGTGCAAATGTCTCGTCGTAATCTATACCTTCTTGTTGATTGTAGCCTTAAGCTACTAGCCTAGCTTTGTTTCTAGACACTACTCCATTTTCATCCATTTTGTTCCTAAAAACCCATTTAGTTCCAATTATGGTTTGATTTTGAGGTTGAGGTACTAATGTCCAAACGTCATTCCTAACAAACTGATTTAATTCTTCTTGCATCGCTATGACCCAAGATTCATCTTTTATGGCTTCATTAACATTTTTAGGTTCAATGGTTGAAACAAAACAAAAGAAATTACTTTCATTTTGGGCTTTTGACCTTAAGGTTCTTTTGTTAATTTTTCCTATGACGTTGTCTAATGGATGACTTTTGGATTCTTTGATGTTGACAATTTCTCTTTTTACCGGTTCGTCTTCTTTGTCATTCTCTATGTTTTCTTGGTTTTCAACTATTTGACTTTCAACTAAGTCATCATCTACCAAAGGTGATGTCTTAGAGGGAGGTGGACTTTCGTCGAATGTTACGTTCAACGATTCCTCGACTCTTGATGTTTCTTTATTCAAGACAATATATGCTTTACTATTTTGTGAATATCCTAGAAATACACCTTCATACGACTTTGGGTCGAACTTGGTGAGGTAATCCTTAGTGTTTAATATGAAGCACTTGCTTTCAAAAACTCTAAAATATCATAACGTAGGCTTTTTGCCTATATAAAGCTCATATGGTGTTTTATTCAAGAATGGTCTAATTAGGACTCTATTTAGGATGTAAGTGGATGTGTCAACGGCATTACACCAAAACTTTTAGGGTATGTTTTGCTCGTTTAACATTGTTCGACTCATTTCTTGAAGTGTTCTATTCTTATGTTCTACTACACCATTAGATTGAGGGGTTCGAGGAGCCGATAAATTATGTGTTATGCCATTAGTATCACAAAAAGCTCCGAATTGGATTTCGTTATCAAATTCACGTCCGTGGTCGGTTCTAATTGACAATATATTATTTCCTATTTGATTTTGAATTTTCTTACTTAGAATTTCAAATTTATCAAATGCCTCGTTTTTAGTTTTTAAGAACTTAGTCCAAGTATACCTAGAGACTAGAGTAATCATCGACTATTACCAAAGTATAGAAGTTTCCCCCATAACTTTGTATAGCGGATGGACCAAACGAATCCATATGTAATAATTCTAGACACCTAGATGTAGACACCATGTTTTTAGCCTTATGACTATTATGAACTTGTTTCCCAATTTTGCAAGCATCACAAAATTGTTGGTCGTATTTCAACTTGGGCAGGTTCCTAACGAGTTCCTTAGATGATAAGGATTGGATTAACCTCATATTGGCATGACCTAAGCGTCTATGCCATAGAGTTGAGTTTTCGTCCAGAGAGGTGAGACAAAGTTTGTCTTTAGGTGTTTTGTCTAATTTCATAACGTAAACGTTATTCTTCAAAACACCTTTTCCTATGGTTATGCCATCTTTTAGTAGTTTACTTTCATTTTCACTAAAAAGGACGTTATACTTTTTGCGGCATAATTGACTAATACTAAGCAAGTTAAATCCTAAGTTGTCTACATGAGCAACATCATCAATAGTGAGAGAGTCATGAGAAATCGTACCTTTTCCGATGATTTTACTCTTAAGTTTGCTACCGAATGTGACATTACCTCCGTCGTACACTTGGTAGGTTGAGAAAAGGCTTTTGTTTCCCGTCATATGTCTAGAATATCCACTATCTTTGATCCACTCGTCAGGTTCTAACTCAACTTTTAAGCACACCTAAGTTCAAGAAAAACTCAAGCGTTTGGTCCCCAATATCTCATGGGTCCGTTTGGGTTAAACATAACATTATCATGGTTCATGTATGGAAATGGTGGACTCGTGTTCCATGGCATGTAGTTGGGACCTTGAAAGTTTCTAGACATGTTTTGATTCCAACTATTTAGATGATGATGCTGTGAGTTGAAATTACTCTTTGGAAAAGGGTGTTTGGGAAAACTAGTTTTAGGTCTCTGTTGAACTGTTTTAATCCTAAACTCATTATTAACTTGACCTTTTCCTATAGTTACTAAGGGTTTTTGTTTGTTAACAGTTGTACTAGTGCTAGGTTTTCTAGTGACCTTAACGAATTCAGTACGATTCGAATTACGAACCTTCTGTTCATCAACTGTACCTGCGGATCCTTTTGGTACAACTGGCGGAACCAAATTTTTGGATCCGCCAGATCCGTGGATATCTGACTTAGTTGGAACAGGTTCTTGTACTTTCACTGTTTGTTTCGTAAAGTCATTTAAGTTTCCTGATTTCATAAATCCTAGTCCGGTTTTATCATTAGGCAATTTTTGAATTTGCATTAACTCATCTGCTAAACAAATGTTTTTATCAAACCTCTTAAACTTAGAGTTTTGTTTGATAAGATCTTTCTATGTGGTTTTAAGTGTTTCTATTTCTAGTTTAATTTCCTGACATGAGATACATGTTTCTTTCACACTTTTACCCTTTTCTGATCGTATTTCTTTTTCTTTTAACCAATGGACTTCATTTTTTAAGAGTGTCGTTTTGGTTTTTAAGAACTTATTTTTGTTTATGATTTTTAAAGTGATATCACACAGTTTGTTATATTCTACTTCTAAGGTTTCATCATCTATAGAAGAATATGACGAGTCAGAATGTACCTCTTCTGTGTCATGAGCCATGAGAGCAACTTCGTCGTTCTTAGGCTCGTCGTCATCACCTTCACTATCACTCCAAGCTCCACTAACAAATGCTCTTTGACACTTGTTCTTTGGAGGCTTTGGACATTCTCCTATTAGGTGACTAGAATCCCCGCACCTATAACATTTCCTATCTACCTTTCCTTTCCTATCATCACGGTCTTTCCGGAAGGATTTCTTTTCTTCACGAGGTGGTCTTACGAACTTTCCTCGTCTCCTAAAGAATTTCTTGAAATCTCTTACGGCCATGGCATACTCTTCTCCTTCGCTACTAGAATAAGACTCTTCATCATCACTTGATTCTACCCTAGCTTTCAAGGCAATGGACTTCATCTTCTCCTGTTTTCCTTTAACTATTTCTGAGTCTTTTTCCATCACCATCTCGTGAACTTTGAGATTTCCAATGAGCTCGTCCAGTGTCATGATTGAAAGATCCTTAGATTCTTCAATAGCCGTCACCTTTGCTCTCCACTTCGGATGGAGTGCTCTTAGAAATTTCCTGAAAAAATTCTTACTAGCAAAAGATTCATCAAGTGCTTTAAGAGATGTAATAACAGTATTAAACCTAGCAAACGCACTATCAATGGTCTCATCTTCAGAGATAACAAATTGTTCATAATGTTGAACAAGAAGATCAATTTTGTTATCTTTGACTTGTGAGTTCCCTTGATGAGTGATAATCATTGATTGCCAAATATCCTTAGCCGTTTTACATATAAAAACTCTTTCATATTCTTTCTTAGGTAAAGCATTATAAAGCATCATTTTGGCTTCGTTATTTTTGGCAATCAACTTCTTTTGCTCATCACTGTGACGAGTAAGAGAAGCACCTTCATCCCGACCACTTGAAATATTATTACTTATGGGCTTGTAATCACCCTCTACAATTATATACCATAGATCTATGTCCTTTGACTTCACATATGTCTCAAAGCGGTTTTTCTAGTATATGAAACAATTTGGTTCAAATAGTGGTGGTCTTTGCATAGATTGCCCTTCTTTAAAGTTTTCAAAATCCATTGATCATTTCAAGTTTTAAAATACAATATATTTGAAAATCTTGAGTAACGTAGCTCTGATGCCAATTGTGGAAAACTAGAAGGGGGGTTGAATAGTTTTTGCCGTTTTTAAATTTAATTCGCTTTGTGACTTATTGTGATTTCAAGGTAATTGCACACAAACAAGTAATATAAGTAAATAAGTAGAGAAAAGAACAATCAAACCACGACACGGAGATTTATAGTGGTTCGGCTACAAGGACTCTTTTCCTTGCCCTACTCCACTCCTCGAGCCTCTAACTCGAGAGTTTTTCTTCACTAAGAAACAAACTCCCTTCTCGGCGGAGAAAACCTTAATACACGTCGCTTACACCTTTTTCCGGTACAAAGCTAAATACTGAGTTCTACTTCAAGGAAGAACCAACCTGACGTCGCCTATTCAATTACCGACACTAAGCTAGATGTCGAGTTCTTTACAAGGGTACAACTATTCCCGTTTACTCTGTATGTTTTGAGGTCTAAAACACTAACCGGACTTTACTGAATGAAAGGTAGAACAATGATGTGAAAACACTAACTAATCAATAAGTATCTATCTATCAAGACTAGCAACAGTGAGTTGAAGCTTGTTGATGCTTGATCTCTTTTGCTACAAAAAGGAAGATCACTAAGAATGAAATGAATGAGTGATGTGGGTTAGTAATGTATGAATGAATGTATAATATATGCTATGTAATGATGATTTCCCTTGAATGACCAGCTTGCTATTTATAGGCAAAACTGAGGGGACAACCGGCGGATTTGTCGGATCCAATAAAAGGGATCCGCCCTTGTAGTTGTTTGGTTCCGCGGGAACCAGACAACTAAGATTTTTACAAATCTTTTCATATCATTCTATATCTTGATAACTCATTTCAAGATCTTGCAAAGTTAACTTTGTTACTTAAAGATCTTACCAAAATATTTCCCAAATCCTCAAGATATCAAAATGAGGTATGCCATGATGTCATGTTAATATTTCTAATTTAAGAATTAAAAGTAAAACATGTAAATGTAAAATGTATATATGCAATGTGATTCCTAGTGATCATGTAATGTGTAAATATATTTTAAAAGACTTGTTACAATAAATATAAAAGACTTTAACTTATATCTATGCTTTGCTAAAGATAAACCTTATAATTGTCATTAACAAAATAAAGCAAAGATCGTAAAATATAAATAACGTTTTTAGGACGATATTTGTATTAACATGTTTATTAGATCTGAGGTATACGATGGTGGTTTGTGTTGTTGTTTTGATATACGGTTGTTTATGTGTTATGTGTTTGTTAGATCTGAGATATACGATGGCGATCTATGTTGTTGTTTCGATATACGGAAATCTAGATTTTTATATGTTGTATGTTCGCTAGATCTGAGGTATTTGTTGGATAATTGATTTGGTTTGTTTGCGGTTCAGATATGGCACCCTATTTTTTTATATGCTATGTATCTGCTATATCCGAGGTATATGATTATATTATATGCTGACGTTTGTTGTTGCTGAGTATGTTAGATTTTATGAAACGGTTCTAAGTATATTTGTGTTTCGTGGGTGTTTGTTATATCTGAGCTTTATGTTGGTTTATTTGTTAGCGGATTGGGTTGTGTTGATATTATCACTATTATAGTTGATTTTTCTATTTGAAAGTAGTTGTTTTGTCAGTGGTGTTGGTCCACGTGGTTTGAGCAAATGACAATATCTTCCTACTAATAATAAGAATAATAACAACATCACCCAAAACCACAATAACACAATTTGTACTTTTCAATGTTTATAAATCTTATAAGAAATGAATCAAAGATTTACAATAGAATAGCTCACGGTAAACTATTCCGGTTTATGACAAATGAAACACTCTTATTAGAACAACTAGTGGCAGCTAGCTTTGCTTAGAGGAGAAGGGATCCTATCAACTATGTTAATAGAAATAATGTCAAAAACGTCATTTGCATTATTCGATCTTTATACGTTTTGATAATCACAAAATATAAAAACACGATACGTAAAACTATATGCGATAAGTTTTTAACCGAGGAAAATCGTTTCGACAACGTATCGACTACAACATCACTTCAAGTATGAACAAACACAATACCGACATTAGTAAAGTGATCAAAGATTTTATTTTCGCAAAACTTCACATTTTTATGTGACAAAATATTTTTACAAAAGTATTTTTGTAATTAAAAAGAAATGTTTTATTAAAGAAAATAAATTAGAATTTCAAATATCCCAACAGCTAGTTTTCCCGCCTAAAATCAGATAAAATTTTCACCGGATAAACTTTCACCACATCAGGACAAAAATAGAGCGTATGTCGGACGGTCCCGTAAACATGGTGACGGTCCCTTATATATATGGGACCGTCCAGTATTTAAAGGACCGTCCTCCACTCCTCCTGGTGCCTATAAATACTGCACTGTTTTCTCAGAAAAATCAACCCTCTTTGCACAAAAACTTTCGGTTCTTCTTCCTCCTTTCTTTGATCACTATAACATATCGATATATGTTTATAAGTGATCTCGTTACCCTCTATATCAAAGTGCAAGAGAAGAACACTCGTATTCGTCAAGAAACGAAGTGTTAGAGTCATCACGCACAAACATAACTTGTGTTACGGTTCTCTTCTTCCCCCCAAACTCTCTAAGTTGTATATATTGTAGATTTTTTTATCTGACTTGTGTGTAAGTCGTGATTAGGTGTGTTAGGAGAAATATGGACAAAGTGTAAATTCGAGAAGTGTTGCATCTAGATTAGGACTTTGTGTAAGTCGGTGTGTTGGTGTGCGTGAAGACTTAGACTTGGTGTGAGTTCAAGAAGTGATGACTAGGACCTAGTGAAGGTTTGTGAAGACTTGGATCGGGTGAAGATTCAAGTGGATGGGGTGATCGTCCGTGTGAAGATTTGGATGGGGTGATCGTCCGTGTGAAGACTTGGATTGTGTGTAAATCCAAGTGGACAATAGTGCTTGTTTGTGTAGCCACGTGGGCTTTGTGAAGATTGGTTCTAGCTGGGATTAGGACCCGACATTCCACTTAGTGTTGTTAAACTTGGTGTAAGCTTTGTGTACGGTTTGCTCCGCCAAAAGGGAGTGTGTTGACATAGTGATTGTGAACTCTCGAGTGTGGTACTCGGGGAGTGAGTAGGGCGAAGAGTGAGCTTCGTGCCGAACCACTATAAATCTTGGCGTCTCCGTGTGGTTGTGTTCTTCATTTATCTCTTGTGTTTACTTTACTTACTTTACATATTACTATTTCGTTTATAGATCTCACATAACTATTGAATCTAATGGTTTTTCAAAAAGAATTTAAAATAAACTAAAAATCTTTTAAAACGTAATTCTAAACGGTGAAACTATTCAACCCCCCTTCTAGTTTCTACAATTGGTATCAGAATAGGTCACTCAAGAGATTTAAAGTATATTGTACTTTAAAACTTGAATCGATCTATGGAGTCTGAAAGATATCTAGAAGGGCGTTCTTTGAAAGAACCACCATTTTTCGTAAACAATAATTTCATTGAATGGAAAAATAGATTTGAAAGTTATGTGAAATCAATAGATCAAGATCTTTGGCATGCCATTTCAATTGGTGATTTTCAACCAACTGAAAAAAATTTTGAAAATCAAAGTGATTATTTCAAAAGAAAGTTTTGTAAAAATGTTGAAGCCAAAATAATAATTTATAAAGCTTTGCCGAGAGTTGAATATGAAAGATTATTTTTTGTCAAACGGAAAATGACATTTGGAAAAATCTTTTAAACTTTCATCAAGGAAATAGTCAAGCCAAAGATAACGATATTGATCTTGAAAATACACATGAACAATTCGTCACTTCTGAAGACGAATCAATATATGGACATTTAGATAGATTAAATAAAAATGCTACTAGTTCAAGTGTTTTCAATGAAGGTAATGCCGTCAAGGACTATATGAGTAACTTACGAAGAGAACTCATTGAAGAATCTTGGAGTGATACGGATGAAGAAGACAATGTGCACTCTGAATGCGAAATATGCCAAAAGGTTAAAACTTCAATTGAGGTACACTCTGAAATAGAACACTTTTGTTATGACCCATTTATTCTATAATTTTCAAAATTTGAAAATGAGTTTAAACATCTATGCAACATAAGTCGAAAAACATTTTCAAAAGATGTATCTCTAAAATCTTTTGAAAGTAATTTTGAAAAAGAAATCATTTTGGAAGATAAAATGTCTAGACTTGAAAGTGATATAGAAATTGATCTAGAATGTAAAGTATGTCAAGATTACAAAAGTGGAATTAAAAAGGTTAATGAAAGGGCTAATATACTAGCTAAATTTGAAAAGAGTTCTAAATCTCTTAAAGATTTACTAAATAGTTAAAAGGCACTCGAAGATAAAACGGGCTTAGGTTTTAATTCATGTGAGTCATCAACAAGCAAGTCAAAGCAAATTAAATTTGTGAAACCTCTTAGACAAATATAAACTAGTTGTTTAGAAAACTAAGTATCTTTAAAATAATGGTCATTACTAATGAAAGTCAAGAAAACCATCTCTAATTAAAATTGTCTAGAAATTGGAATAAAATGTAAAGGGATACTTTTGCTCTTTGTCGACATCCTCACCATGTGCATGTAAATGCAATGGATGTCTTTGACTAACCATCTCGGACCCATGAGAAACTGGGTACTAAGTTTTCTTGCAAGTTATGTCTTTAGATGCACGAGGGAAGCAAATAATGGATATGAATGTACGTTCATATTCTTGTCGCACGTGTGAAGACTCATCAATATTTAAATCTTGCATCAGACACAACACCTCTCACGGTAACGTATCCTTAGGAATAGCTAGTGGTAAAGGTACGCTTTCTTAAAACCTTGACTGTCCTGATTGCTATATGCCTGTCTGCTATGTGCTTATTTGTTATGTGTTTGCTTACTATATGCTTATGTGCTACTTGATGATTAAGTGTTAATAGTTGTGATATATAAAATTTTAGAATTAGACTTTATGTTTAAATGCTTATCCTTTTTGGGATCTAAGCAAATATTTGGAAATAATGGTCTTACCACAACCATCATCCATAGCCGACTACGCATGTCAATCAATTACTATGGATGACGCACATTGTTGGGAATTAAATGTTCTAAAGATTAGTATCGGGAATTAATCTTTCACAAGGTCAGTTCTGCTAAAAGAAATACTCTAAGTGTCATTCTACTGCTAGTGTATTTCATTCTACTGCTAGTGTATTTCATTCTACTGCTAGTATTAGAGATTCTGCTACCGCAAGAATTCTACTGCTAATGCAACAGATACTGCTGTTAAAGAGATAAGTGTCGCGTATTCTACTGCTAGATGGATAAGTATACAAAGATATTTTGTGTATAAAAGTCAAAGATATACGGTAGATAATATCTTTGATAGATGTTCAGTCAACAAGTTATGTACACAGATACAAGTTGTATCTTAAGGACTGACACACTCAAGCAAAGCAAGTAGTTCGACAAGACTTATCCTTTATTGTAAAGATCTTCTTTGGACTATAAAAAGAAGATCTTAGACTAGATATTCATATGCTTAACTGAGTGCTTAATTCATATGCTTAGAATATCTATCAAGAACAAAGAACATAACTTATCATAGAAATCATAAGTCATAGAAACATATAGATTCAAGGTTTGTAACCCTAGTGATAGTGAAGATCACTCGTATTATTATCTTAATAATATTGAATCGTTTGGTGTTAACATTGTGTGTTCATTGTTCATTACTCAAGCATTACTTTCCATTTCCAATAACCAAATAACCTTCTAAGTGTGGTTAAGTTGATTCCGCATACTTAACCATATTAATTCAAAGTATCACATACACAAGTTACAAAGGACTAACATCCTCAATAGTGTATCGAATCCTTACAATTGGTATCAGAGCCAGGTTGATATATTTGATTTAGAAGAAGAAGAAGAAATGGACGTGGAGAATACTCAGGCTACAAATATTGCTGCAAAGTTGCCTATGATCAAACAGAATGAGTTTGAGTTATGGAGGTTAAGGATTGAGCAATACTTTATGGTTCAAGATTATGCTCTCTGGGATATCATTCTATATGGTGATTCTTTTACACCAGCTTATACAGATGTCATTCTTGAAGGCAAAACAATTCGAAAATTAAATTCTGGACCAACTACCAATGAAGAAAGGATACAGAAGAGGAATGATCAAAAAGCAAGAAATTTGTTGCTTATGACCATTCCTGGTGAACAGATGCTTTCTTTTAGCAAGTATCCTGATGCAAAAACTCTTTTTGAAGAGATTTGTACATGGTTTGGTGGTAATGAAACTACCAAGAAAACACAGAAGACATTGCTAAAACAAAAATTTGAAAACTTTAGTTCAAATAGCAATGAATCTCTTGATAAGTTGTTCTCTAGATTACACAAGCTTGTCAGTCAGTTAGCTGTGTTGGGAGTTGAGATAGCCAAGGAAGATCTCAACATGAAGTTTTTAAGAAGTCTACCTGATGAATTCCATACTCATGTGGTTGTCTGGATGAATAAGCCAGACATTAAAACCATGAAACTCAATGATTTGTATAACAACTTCAAAATTGTTGAAAAAAGTCTGGAAGCTATAGTACTAGTTCTGGGAATATGGCATTTATGTCATCTCCCAACATTAGTAAGTCTGAAGAGGTAGATGAAGATGAAGGTGTTTCTACTGCTTGTTATAGTGTTCTACTGATACTACACAAAAGAATGTTGCTGGACTTGGAGATCCAACATTCTATGTATTCATGTCTAGTCAAACTAGTGGTTCTCCTCTAAATCATGAGGACCTTGAACAGGTGGATGATGATGATTTAGAAGAGATGGATATCAAGTGGCAGGTTGCTTTACTGAACATAAGGGCTAAATTTTTTTGGCAAAGAACAGGAAAGCAGATTACCATTAATGGTAATGAAACTGCTGGGTTTGATAAGAAGAAAGTAGAGTGTTTCAATTGTCACAAGGTGGGACACTTTGCAAAAGAGTGCAGAAAGCCAAGAAAGCAAGAAAATAGGAGCACATGGTACAAGCAAGATAAGAAGAAGGAAGTCACTGTGGAAGAGCCAAAGGCTATGCTAGCCATTGATGGTGTTAGCTATGATTGGAGCTTCATGGCTGATGAAGAGGAAGCACCAAAAGAAGCTGCAATGGTGGCAACTGAGACTGCACTGATGGCTTTTTCTGATTCAGATGTAAATTCTATAATCAAGTGTACCGAATCTTGCTATGCTCTTAAAGCTTATGAAAAACTTAAAAAGGAATCTGATGATCAACTAGAAGAGCTATATAAAGCACTTGCTAACTTAGCTAATCATAAAAGAGGTCTAGCTGTTCTTGAAAAACAAATCTTACATTTTCAAGGAAATGAATCTAAGTTTAGTGATGACATGACTGCACTAAAAAGAAATTTAGAATTCAAAGATGAGTGCATTACTGTGCTGAATGAATCACTAGCAAAGCACAAAAAGGCAAATGAAAATGTTAAGATAACAATAGATACACTAGCTTATGCCTCAGATGGAATCAATAAGATTTGGGAAGCTCAAGTGGTTAATAAAGCTAAGTTTGGTATAGGTTACAATTCTGTTCCTTAACCATACAAAGGTGTTCCCTCACCTCCAGGTATTGACCTAGCTCACACAGGTTTAGCTGAATTTGAAGACCCAATAATGGAGTATGGTTCTAAGTCTACTGAAATTCCTAAGGTAGAAGAAGTAAGTGAGAGTTTAAGTAAAACTTCACTTTCTGAGGAAAAGGAGTCCTCTGATAGGAAATCAGATATTGTAGTCATAGAGGACTGGATATCTGATGATGATGAGAAAGAACAGGTTATGTCTAAACCTGATGTGGTTAAGAAAGCAGGAACAAGTGTTCCAAAGATAGTCAAACATGATACTGATAGGCCTAAAATCAATGTTAAACATGTTAGGCAACCAGTTAGATATTGTGAGCTATACAGAACCACAAACAAGCCTAAAGGCAACCAAAGGAATTGGAATGGCCTTAAGTCTCACCAACTAGGTGATGACTTTGACTTCTATAACAAAGCTTGTTTCATTTATGGAGAATTTGACCATCTTGCTGCTTTCTACAACCAAAGAGTATATGGGTATACTCACAATAGGGTGAATTTAAAAAGGCAAACTCCTAAAAGTCACTCTAATAATACTAGAACAATACCCAAAATAGTTTCATTTAAGTCTGGACCAAAAGCAGTTCCTACTGCTAGACCAAAAGTTCATACTGCTAGACAAGTAGTTTCTACTGCCAGATCTTTTTACTCTGTTTACTCAAAACCAGCAGTTCAAAATGCAAAAATAACTTTCAAATATGAATCTAAAACTGCTCAAAGGCCTTTTCTAACAAAAGCAGTGATCTAAAAATAAGTTTGGAAACCAAAGGGAACAACTGCAAAGCTAGCAGTTTCTACTGCTAAGCAAGCAGTTCATACTGCTGCTTGGGAAAAGAGGGCAAATGCTGTTAAGGCCTCAGCATGTTGGGTTTGGAGACAAACTAAACCCAATGGTGCATCAACCATTCTTAAGAGATTAAATTAAATTGATGCACGAGGCAGATCCAAGTCAGTAATGGCTTGGGTCTCCAAAGGAAACTAATATTCCTCATTTCTGTGCAGGAACATTCAACTGATAAACAAGAGGATCAAGGATACTTGGATAGTGGATGTTCAAGGAACATGACTGGCAACATGTCTTATCTCTCAGATTTTCAATCAATAAATGGAGGATATGTTAGCTTTGGAGGAGGTATTGGTGGCAAAATTCCTGGTAAAGGTACCATCAAAACTGGAAATTTAGATTTTGAAGATGTGTACTATGTGCAAGAGCTTAAGTATAATCTTTTTAGTGTCTCACAAATGTATGACAAAAAGAACAAAGTTCTTTTTACTGACACTGAATGTCTTGTACTTTCTTCTGATTTTAAGACGCCTGATAAAAGTCAAGTACTTCTTAAAATTCCAAGAAAGGGCAACATGTACAATGTTGATATGAAGAACATTGTTCCTAAAAAGGCTCTTACTTGTCTTGTTGCAAAGGCCACATTGGATGAATCAATGAAATGGCATAGGAGGCTTGGTCACATTAAATTCAAAACCATAAATAAAATTGTTAAGAATGGTTTGGTAAGAGGTTTACCTCAAAAACGATTTGAAAATGACCAAACATGCATTGCTTGTCTTAAAGGCAAACAACATAAAGCCACTTGTAAGCCCAAAATTTTTAATTCTATTGATCAATCATTGTTTATGCTTCATATGGACTTACTTTTGTTAGTAGTATTATGCATAAAAGATATTGTCTAGTTATTACTGATGACTATAGTAGATTTACTTGGGTTTTCCTTTTAGGTTCTAAGGATGAGACTTCTAGCATCCTTAAGACATTCATTACACAGATAGAAAACCAAGTAGACAAAAGAGTAAAAGTCATTAGATGTGATAATGGGACAGAGTTTAAGAATAGAGTTATGGATGACTTCTGCAAGGAAAAATGTATTAGGAGAGAATTTAGTGTTGCAAGAACTCCTCAGCAGAATGGAGTTGCTGAGAGGAGAAATAGAACACTCATAGAAGCTGCTAGAACCATGTTAGCCGACTCTAAGTTGCTTATCACTTTTTGGGCTGAAGCAGTTAATACTGCTTGCTATGTCCAGAATAGGGTTTTGGTTGTCAAGTCTCACAATAAGACTTCATATGAGCTTTTTAGAGGTAAAACTCCTGCAATAGGATTTCTTAGACCTTTTGGATGTCATGTGATAATTCTGAATACCTTAGACCATCTAGGAAAGTTTGATGGTAAAGCAGATGAAGGATTCTTAGTTGGATATTCTCTTAATAGCAAAGCTTTTAGAGTATACAACTCAAGAACTAGAAGAGTAGAGGAAAACCTGCATGTGGAATTTTTAGAGAACAAATCCAATGTAGCAGGTCAAGGTCCTAATTGGCTATTTGATCTTGAGACACTAACCCATTCTATGAATTATGTGCCTGTTGTTGTTGATACTAATAAATTTTCATGTTCAAAAGGAGATGAAACAACAAATGAGGCAGGGTTAGACAATAAGAAAGATCAAGATTATTTGCTGATGCCAATATGGACAAGTACAAGTGTGGATTCAACTTCAAAAATTGATGAACCTTCTTCTGATGAAGCTAAAGAAGGGATTGAAGATGAAAACAAGGAAGATGGAACAAAGGAACAAGAGAATGTTTCTACTGATGATAGTACTGCTGAGATAGAGCATTCTACTGCTAGGCTTAAATTTTCTACTGCTGAGCCAAATGTTTCTACTGCTGGCCCATCAGAACCAAATGAAGCAGAATTCTCAGAAGAAGAGGTGGATTTCAACAATCTCCCACCTAACTATCATGTTCATACAACACCACACTCAAGGATTCACAAAGTCCACTCCCTGGACAATGTGATTGGAGATGTACAATCAGGGGTGAAGACAAGGCAACAACAGATGTCTTCAGACCAACAAGGGCTTCTTGATGCCCTTTATGCTTCAAAGCAGCATGAGTTTGAAAACTCTTGCTTATTTGTATGTTTTCTATCACAAGTAAAACCAAAGAATGTTCTTAAAGCCCTAGATGATGTTAGAGTTAAATGGAAAAATATTAACGTGTATGTCTAGATTCGAACACGGGACCGAGGGATTGCACACTTTACGTATGATGATCAAGTAAATAATTAATATATGTATTTATTATATGTATTAATTATTTGGACACGAAATGATACATAACGAACGTTATGTAAACTAACGGTGTTGACTAACGACCGTTAGGGAATAGTTAAAGGACTGTAAGTGAAAAAGGGATTGGAAGGATCTAGAATCCTTGGAGGACACTCCAAAACCGATGGGCCTAATGGGTTCTAAACCCAAATCGTGTGCCTTATTGCCCAAGATAGTAATTCACTATATATACAATTGTAAAGGTTATGTGTCAAGGAAATCTTGCACATGGACTATAACCTTTAATTGTTTATTCTCTCCTTTATTTTCTTAAAACTGGTCGACAGCTTTTATAAAGTGTCGAACTATTGGTTTTATTAATTAACAAAGTGTTTTGGTTAATTAAGTGTCTAATCACTAGCATCATTGCTTGATCGGTTATAGTACGTGTGTACAAGAGTTCGGTAATTGCTCACTATAGCAATTCTCTTGGATTGTGGAACAAAACGGTAAGGGGTTCCACGTTAATCCATCTTTATTGATCTTGTGATTAGAAGAGAAGAATTGATCCTTGTTCTTGCAAGGATCTCGAGGTAATTCTAATTTACTTTTATGTAATTCTTTATACGTGTTAAATACGATCTTGCTTCCGCTATATGTGCACTCTTGATGTGTTTATTTAATTAGATGTAGATCATGCTAGTTAAATTCCAACAGTGGTATCAGAGCCAGGTTTTTAACATGTTAATGAATTACTTAAACGCATAAAAATCAAATCTTGATTTATAGATACACATGTTAAGTCGATTTTAATATTATTAGGGTTTGTTTTTGTAGAAAACATTCTAATTAAAATCGAATAGAATTTAAGGTTAGGGTTTCGACCCTAGTTAACTAATTTTTAGTTGTAACCCTAAATTAAGAACATGATGTGCTATGTGTTTATTTGAGTAATTAGGGTTACGATCTTGTTGATCCATAATTTTCATGCAAAGAATTATGGATCGAGGTTTGATTGTATGCTACATGATTTTTTAAGATAAATCTAAAATTAGGGAAGACCCTAATTAATATATTAATTAATCGAGTTATGTGCTATGTGGTATTTAATTAGTAAAAACTTACGCGGTCAAGCTATTTGACGTCTGTGGTCCATTGGGCACAATGAGCTCGAAAACCAATGGGATTTTTTCTAATTATATACATTAATTTTCACATAGAGATTATTAATAGGGTTTATCAAAAGGTTTGCATGTGGCTATATGATATTGTATATGATCTTATATGTGTTATTACGTGTTTATTTATTTTTTAATTACTTGATCTTTGTGTTTTAATTATGATGGATTAGAAACGTCAAAGAGGGTAATTTTTTCAATAAAAAAATAAATGAACCTAATAACTATGAAACCTTTTGTGGTAAATTACTTATTGCCAAGTATTATGTGCCGATAGTGGTTCGCTTCGCACGGTAATTTGCTCGCAGGCGAGACTAGCAATTTAATAATTTACTACATGTTTTAAGCTTTAAATCTTAAAGTTTTAATTGATTGATGCGACTGTACAAAAGTGGTCGAAGCGGCGGACCTAATATTGACAAACTATAAAGTGGGTATAAGGAGGCTTGACATTAAATTGTCATCCGAAAGGGGCGCGTTTTTAATTAGCTTCGGCGGACGTTTGCCACTCCGCTCGCCTGTGCGTCAATATTAGACTTACCAAGTACACCATGAAAAAGTACGAAGCATCTTAAGCCAATGTTGTAAGTTACTCAACGCCATCAATTAAATTTTGTTGATTTTAAGCTGCGAATTGGTAAATGGTTTTTGTAGAGAACATATGTTACAAGATGAATGCATGACATCTTGTACATATTTTTTGATTACATAACATCAAAAAAATTTATACCCTTAAAATTTAAGTAATATGCCATCCAACTATGAAAAGGAACGCCTAAGGTTACATCCTACATCACTAGCAGCCAAAGCTGAATGTTGATGTTCAAAGGGTGGGAGTCTAAGGGTAAATTGAGTACTTTCATTGCTAGCAGCCAAAGCTGATGTGATGAAACGACGTCAATTTACATGTTTCTTAAGTTGGTTAACTTAATTGAGCACTTCCATTACTAGCAGCCAAAGCTGATGTAATGGAACGGCGTCAAGGCATAAAGATTTGGGGATGAAACATGCTTACATTTGCAACTGAGGTTGGCATAATATGTAAGTCCCATGATTTCTAGGAATTGCAATTGGATATTGGCAATTGGGTGATCCCGTACCTTATTGAGTACTTTCATTGCTAGCAGCCAAAGCTGATGTAATGAAACGACGTCAATTTGGATCCTAGTTTTCAGTGAAAATTAAATGGTTATTGTACCATGGGTGTTTAATTTTCTTGAAAAGTTTATTATCGAAAGTACTAACTTTTGAACTTTTTCTGTAGAAATGGCCCAACCCGTCAATAACACTAGTTCTGCTTTCAAAGTTAATTTCGAAGGAGAAAAATCGACTGGCCCCAAAGCAATTTTTGATGTAATCAGAAAATTGTATTGCTGTAGGCAAGGGGATGGTAAACCAGTAGCTGATCATGTGTTGGTCATGAAGAATTACATGGACCAGCTAGCACAGATCAACTATGCTGTTCCTGAGGATACATGTGTGTACTTAATCTTAAAATCTTTAAACAAGGATTTCATGGATTTTGTTACGTATTACAACATGCATTGCTCGGGGAAGACAGTCACGGGATTGCTCGCAATGCTCGTTGACTATGAAAAGTGTTTACCATGCAAGGTTCCTACTCCTGAGGCATTTGCTATAATAGGAGGTAGGATCACTAAGCCCAACAAACCGCTACACGCGAACATGAAGGGGAAAGGCAAAGCTGACAAGGGCAAACAAATTGTGACCTATCAGCAGAAGCCTAAGAAGCAGAATCCTCCTGAAAAGAAGGATTATCCTAAGAAGGATTTGGCTGCTTGTCACCACTGCAACACTCCTGGACATTCGAAGTGGAACTGTCCATTGTTCTTAGAGGAATGTTGTTCAAATAAAAATACGAAAGCTGTGGATGTCATGAGCACTTCAGGTATTTTTATGGTGGAATTATTTTCTTTTCCTCGTAAGCAAAATGCCTGGATATATGATACCGGATGTGGTACTCACATCTGTAATACATCGCAGGGGCTTAGAGGAGTAAAGAAACTGAACTATGGAGAATGCTACTTGTATGTGGGCAACGACATACGTGCAGCAGTGGAAGCCATAGGGACATTTGACTTGGTTTTACCTTCGGGTTTAATTTTAGTATTGAACAATTGTCATTATGCACCATCTATTGTTAGAGGTGTTGTTTCAGTTTCTTTACTGTTGGATAATGGATTTGAGCACGCATTTAATAATAATGGAATTTCGGTTTCTTTAAATGGTGTTTTTTATTTTAATGCAATTCCATTGAATGGTGTGTTTGAAATAGATATGGAAAATCGTGTATCCAACGGAAATAATTCTATGTATGGCATTAGCAATAAGAGAATCAAGTCTAACTTGAATTCGTCTTATTTATGGCACTGTCGTCTTGCTCATATAGGCAAGAATCGCATGCAAAAGCTGCAACATGATGGGCTTTTGCAAAATATCAATGATGATTCAGTTGATAAATGAGAGTCTTGCATATCTGGGAAGATGACAAAGAAATCTTTTCATAGCAATATGGAAAAGGCTTCGAATCTACTTGGATTGATACACACGGATGTGTGTGGTCCACTTAGACATGTGTCAAAACGCGGTGCTAGCTACTTCCTAACATTTACGGATGACTATAGTCGTTATGGTTATCTTTATTTACTTAAACATAAACATGAAGTCTTTGAGACATTCAAAATGTTTAAAAGTGAAGTAGAGTTACAACTCGGTAAGAAGATTAAGGCTCTTCGATCCGATCGTGGTGGTGAGTATTTAAGCCAAGAGTTTAAAGATTATCTTGCTGAGTGTGGTATTGTCCAGCAACTCACATCTCCTTATACTCCACAACAAAATGGTGTATCTGAAAGGAGAAATCGTACATTGCTTGATATGGTACGATATATGTTTAATCTGACAACTCTATCCTTATCCTTTTGGGATTATGCCCTTGAAACGGCTGTTCACGTGTTGAATAGGATTCCAACTAAGAAGGTTGATAAGACTCCATATGAAGTATGGACTGGAAAGGCTCCCAACTTGTCTTACTTAAAGGTCTGGGCTTGTGAGGCATTTGTTAAGCGTGACTCACTTGATAAACTCCAACAAAGATCTGTTAAGTGTATCTTCGTAGGATACCCTAAGGAAACGAAGGGTTACTACTTTTACTTCCCACCTGAGAATAAAGTCATTGTGGCTAGGTATGGAGATTTCCTTGAGGAGAATCTCATAGCACAAGAATTCAGTGGGAGGGTTTATGATCTTGAAAATGATCAAGAAGATACGTCACCTTCTGAGAACACTAGCACACTTCCTGTGGAACCTGAAAGTTTAGGTCCTCCACCTGAAGTTGAAGTGGCTCCCTGTTGTTCCCTTTACACGATTAGAGTTAACTAGAAAGTTAATCTATTTCGTGTTATGACTAATACAATGTTTAGGATTAATTCTAACAGTTATAAAACGTGAGTATAAAAAACAACAATATTTTTCAACGTTTAAATTCTTATTAGAAATAATTCCAAGAATCTATACCCAAGTGTTTTGCGGAACAAACACTTGGGATTGAATAGACAAGGGTATGGGGTGTCTCCTATCGAAACTCAAGTTTTGCTTGAGTGGTAACAATATACCCACTGAGCTATCTCAGTGAGTTGTATACTCTTTGTAGGAGAGAAGTTTCTTTGCAAAAGTTCAAGACTTTAAATATACAAAGCAAACTTTAACTTCTCTCACATCTGATCTATTTATACACAAGTAATCTAAGTATAAGTGATTAAATATAATACAAGTTGTTGAGGTTGCGTGTCTGACAATTACAAATAGTAATCGTCATTTCCAAGAACCAATAGGAAAGGGCCAAGAAGACTTTGGGAGTTGTTGGCTGACACTCCATGACTTTTAGCCGCAATAGGGAAGGTTGGATCTGACAAGAGAAGAGTGTTGGGTTTACACTCTTATCTTCTCAGATCTTTTCCCTATCGTTCCCGCCTTTTCTTCAGGCTATGGTTCCTCAGTCTTCAATCACTTTGTTATTGAGGAGACTGGGGTTCAGTGAGTTCTTGTCCAATACTCACTGAACCATCATCTTCTTCTTTGGCTTAAGTCCGACTCAGGGAGTACCGCCTTCCTGAGAAGTGAATCCTTCTTCTTGAATTCGTCTTAAGCATCTTGAAGATGACTCACTGAGAGGCTGTTCTCTCAGTGACTTGAATTGTTCTCGGTTTAAGTTTAACACTTAGTTAATTTGTGTCCAAATCATGTTTTACGTATTCTTGGGTTTTACATAACCCAACAATCTCCCCCTATTTGGATATAAATTATTCCTAAGTGTTTTGATCAGTATGAGTGAGCTAAAGTCTTCTGCTCATACTGAATGTACTAGAAAATAAATAAGGATATTGATATAGCAAAACATTCATCAATTTATTCCTCATTACAAGTCCTATTATTCTAAGTACAAAATACTCATGGTTCCTCAACAAGACCCATGAGTTCAAGCTTCGCCTTCTTTGACATCAACACCTCTTTATCAGGTCGTTCTTTCATCAACTGATCCATCAACTTTACAAACTCCTCATTTTCAGGTCTCCTGATATTAAGCGCCATCAGTTTGTAAGCAAGGAGTGTTGTTGTTTCTACTTTGTTGATGTCAGAGACTCTTTGAAAGGCTTCCTGACCAAACTCATCCACAAAGAAGATGCCATACTCAGGTTCCTTAATGACTAGATTGGGACGGAATTTGACTCCCTGATGAGGAACTCTATTGCAGTGAAGTGCAGCTATATATTGTTCAGGTTCCATAGCTACAGCTTTCCTTTTCTTCCCAACCTTCTGAGTAAACTCAGGGATAGTTAGTCCCTGAGAAGCAAGTGCCTCATCATGGTTAATGCCCAGACTCTTTGCCACTCTTGCAAGTTCCTCATACTTAGCACTCAGTGACTTGATGATGATTGGGGCATTCTTGCTTGCGGTTTTCTTCCTTAGGATAGGCATCATCATATCCCATTCTCTTAACCCATAGTCTGAGAATTTGACAGTTGGAAGATGTTCAGACTTTCTTGGACCTCTATGGATTGTTAAGCTCAGAGGTCTGGTGGGGTGAATGGTGATGTCAGTTATTTTTCCTTCACCTTTGGTATTGGTCATGTGCCATACATACCTTTCATAAATCCTCTGTCTCTTTTCTTCCTTAAGTTTGGCTTGTTTGTTGTGTTCCTTAAGGATTTCAGCCTGAAGCTTGAGAAACTCATCCCCTTTGATGTCCTTCTGCTCAGACTCCTTGATCACTTCTTTGGCAACCTTTGAGATTTCAGACCTGTTGAGTACCAGCTCCTTCTCTCTTTCCTTCCTGAGCTCTTCTTGGTGTAAAATTTCAGCCAGTTGATCAGGAGTCCCATAGACCCTTCTCCCATCCTCTAAATCAACATAGAATGGTGCATCAGGATCTGCACGTCTTTCAGAGGAAGCCTTGACTAAGAGTGATTCAGGAGGAGGGTCTGTTTCAGTCACCATGATTTTCTTCCCTTTGTCAATGGGAGGAGGTTGACTGGTGGATGTCTCAGGGACAGTTACTAAAGCAGAATTGGGATCAGGGATTGGAGAATCATCAATTTTCTCCCCCTCAGCAGATGGCGGAGCTTCAGTGGAGACACCTGCTGACTGAGGAGGTGGAGGAGTATGAGAGGCCTGAAGAATGGATAAAATGTTGGAGACCATAGACTTTGTTTCAGAAGTCTCATTCTTCACGGCACTCAGTTCGGTAGCCATTTCCCTCTGGTGGGTGGTGAGTTCAGTTACTTGGGTGGTGTAGTGTTTGACCAGCTCATTATGTGTTGTTGAGAGCTGCTCAAAGGCTGAGGAGATTTTGATCAGGTGCTCCTTTGATGCATTAACAGCCTGATAAATGGACTCTTGCTGTGTCCTTAATCCTTGAAGATCTACCCCCTGAAGGAGCTTTAGAAGCTCAGTTATGCTGGTGGAGGTGTTAGCCTGAGAGGCCAAGTATGCATCCAATCTGGTGACAAAAGTGGGATCATCTGCAAGATGTTCTTGTACTGATTCTATAGCCTTGAGGATGTTGGACAGTTCCTGATGTTGTCCAGTGGCTATGTCATCTACAGATTTGTTTAGGTCGCCAAGTTGTTTATCAGTGAGGGTGGCGGCCTGAAGAATCTTTGCCTGAGATTCTTCTACTGAAGCCCTGAAGTCAGCATAGGAGGATGCCACTTCAGTGTGCTTATCCCATAGCTCATCCACAACAGAGTTGTAAAGACCTTCGTTGGCTTTGCGAAGGACTCTTGCCATTTGTCTTTCAGAAGCCGGATGAGCATCGTCATACTTTTGCAACCACTTGGGAGTGGTTGAAGCACCTGATGATGATGATGAGGTTGATGGAGAGCTGGGTGGTTGATCCTCAGGATGAGGTGAGGAATGTTGTTTCTCAGAGGGCTGAGGAGGGCTTGCTTGTGTTTCCATTTCCTCCTCAGCATCAGGGATCTCATCATCACCAAAATCAATCTCCTCCTCTGACTCATCAGCCAACAAATTTTTATAGTCAGCCAGAGAAGGAGCCTTCAGTAAATCCGGCTCCCCCTCAGAAGAGGGCTCACCTTCGTTGTGGCCAGGTCCTGATTCTTTTGTCATAATAACTGGTGGGGTTTGACCAGCCTGACTAGTCATAATAACTGGGGGGGTTTGCCCAGCCTGACTTTTAGAATCAGTTCCTGAGAGAACAAAAATGCCTGAGGTGGGTTTGGGTTCCGTATCGGCGGGTGGTTTAAATCCCTCCGAGTCTTTGTCCCCCTGAGCGCCTTCATCCACTGATGGGTGTTTTTCAGTGGAATCATGAGGCACTCCTTGTGAAGATGTATGGACCCCTTTCCCATCAGGATTGTCTGTCCTTTTGGGGATTTAGGGTCCTGAACTCCCTGAGACCCTGAGTGTGATTGCTCAGGGACGTTAGCAGGATGTGAGTGGGTATGGGTCCCCTTCTCAGTGGAGTAGTACTGCTCCACCGAGGATATAGAACCCTGAACTCCCTCAGGCTCTGATTGTGATTTATCAGTGCCTTCATTAGGATGTGAGTGGGTGGATGCTCCTGACCCATCTGACTTGTTTTTGTCAGAAGGGACATTAGGAAAGGGTTTGCCCGAGGATACTGAGGATGATTGCTCAGCACCCTCCAGTGGCGTTTGTTTTGTGGCCAATGTGGTCTCTTGTATGGGAGTCTGAGAAGTCAAGGTCACAACAACTTTCTTGGTGCCTGAGGCAACAGTCTCAGTGACGAGTGGTTTAGGTCTAACCACCTTACTGGATTGTCCCCCTTTCCCTTTCTTCTTCTTTACCTTCTTGGTTGGTGAAGGAACTGGTGAGCATACATTTTCACCCTGAATCACCATTAACATGTAGGTGGTCAGGGCGACCGGTTGTACCTCAGTAATGTCACTACTAAAGTTGGTCTTATGCAAGATGTCAGGTTTTGTACCTTCATCGTCAGACCTTAAGTAGTCAGGACCAAGAAGATCCTGAAGCACACAGGAAATGAACCTAGGATAAGACATATGTCTTTGCCTATGTTTCCCTGAGAGCTTTGACACGAGGTCTCGGAAGATTATTCCTCCGATATCAATTTTTCTACCCTCCAAGAGACTGAACATCATCAATTGTTGTGATGAGTTCAACTGCTCAGTGGAGGATTTATTTCCTCCGAGTACCTGAATGATGAATGTCATCATAAGTCTCCAGACAGGGTGAAACCATGTCTTCACTATTGGAGCCTTTGCCAACAAGGCTTCAGGAGACTCGCCAGGACGCCTGACATCATGTGGCCCTAGGAAAAGCATTTCCGCTTTTATTTCCTGATCAGTAGGGTTAGCCTCAAAGTTCTCAACAAAGTTAAGACCAGTGGCCATGATGAAGGTCTTGTAGTTCAGGGAGAGAGTCTTAGTTCCATTCATCACAGTGAAAGTGATGATAGACTCTTTGGTGTCCTTAGGGCTAGTAGCCGTTGCGGTACACCAAAACTCCCTGAGATAGTCATTATAGATGACTTCTGGGGTGGTTGTAAAGGCTGTGGCAAGGAAGCAGTTTTGTAAATACTTAACTACATCCTTGTAACCCGCATATTGCTGCGGGTAATAGAAATTTCCAACCACATTGTTTTTGGTCAGGTCCACGCCCTCCATTGTGAAGCTCACATTTGGGGCGGTGGTAATAGCATTAGAGGAAGCCATTTTATGATCGGGTTTAGGTCGGAAAAATGGTCGGATATTTCTTAATGCTAAGAACACACACACAATTTGTTTGAGAAATAAAAAGGGCAGAGTTTGCTTATAAATTTCTAAAAACGTGTGTGTGTATTCTTTTGGATGGGTATATATAGGATAGTGGAGATGGGGGTATTTTTGGTATTTGAGTGATCTTATTTTAATCAAAATATAATTTTTGGAAGTTATTTTGAATAAAATATTTGAGATCCGCATTAAATGCCACCACTCCACTTTTCCTCTTTTTTCTCAATTGGCAGAGTGAACAGTTGAGTAGTTTCTGCAAATGGAGAAGTTGCAGAGTTTCCATCATCACACAGTGTTATGTGTGAGTGATGAAGCGAAAAGTGTACCGCTTTTAAGGGGTCATTTAAGCCCTAAATCGTATTTATTTGATCAAATATTGCCCTAAATCGTTCCTTTTATCATTTTAGGTACTTTTGAGGAGAAATCTGGAAAAGGAGGCATTTTGGACGTTTTTGGAGCATAAAAGTGAAGAAAACGACAAAGTCTCAAAAATCGGCTAAAAGTTACCTTTGACGGCGTCACAATTTACTCTAGACGGCGTCATGCCTTGGCAAGAAAAAGTGGACGTGAAATTTACTCATGATAAGCCAGTGAAAATAGCATGTAAATTCTGACGGCGTCACGCTTTAACTTGATCAAGGGCGTCACGGCTTAAATCAAAGAGGGACGGCGTCACGTACAAGTTCTGACGGCGTCAAGCCTTGATAAGCCAGAATGGATTTTTGAAGAGCTAAAGAGGGACGGCGTCAAGAAGGTCATCCGGGAACCCTAGAAGCGGCGAGGTGACGGCGTCACAATCCATAAGGTGACGCCGTCAGATCCAAAAATCTATATATAGTTTTCTAATTTTTTGTCATTGGAGAGAGCTTAGTGTGTGGAATTTTGGGAGAAAACCCTAAGACGATTTTAGCTTCTTTTTCAAGGCTTTTTGCCTTGAGATCTTCCATGTTACATTGAAGATAAGTTATCAATTAATCATTCAATATGTCTATGTGTTGTTTGATTTTATCTTATTCTTGTCTTTTGATTAACATGTTAGGCTAAATTTATCTTGTGTTTGCTTAGATCTAATGAAACCTAGCTATTGATTATTGGTTGTTAGTGTGTTATTAGTTGTATTGGATGATTGTTTATCTATGTTAGGCTTAAGAAAACTGGCTAACTTCCTATTCGGTAACTTGCTTGAACGTCTTAAGAAACATGAACCAAATGCGTACTAAAGGTTTTTATGGTTGTATTTAATGCACAAGCGAATTCTAGTGATCCCATGTTAGGAGCTTCCTAGCCGGCTCGACATAGGAGTGAAGTAGGAGCTTGTAGAGTTGGGGAAGTAAGTACGCCACCCCACGAATGGTATTAAGGAATACACCCGTCATCCACGCGACTAATACACACTAATTAACCGGTAAAAGATAGTTAGGGAGTAA